>CM062292.1:17576151-18033651 GCA_031216915.1 Pictodentalium vernedei
ATCCGTTAACTCATCTCTTGAAAGTCTTGGGGCATAAAGTACAGCCATGTACAGTCTCCCCATTGCACAGTAGCCTCGAGGCGATTTTTGTGATCCTTGGATGAAAATCCTTTCTCACATTACACAGGTAAAGGTTCTGTTTTCCATTTCGATTACTTACAACGTAGTAGATACGATACAAATGAAACTCGACTTGCCAACAACGAGTTTGCAAAACAAATGATAAATTTAGCTCTGAGTGACTGTCGTTGTTTTAAAACTGACTGATAATTGATTTTGAGAGATCCAGTCAAAACGCAGAAATCGGACTGTTAAAAATTACTGAATTTGTAAATTTGAATCTCAGAGTCTGGAAGAAGGATGCGTGTTGATCCACAATTTTGAAGAGTTTTTTTATGAGCCTATAACTTTGGAACAATAGGGATTAGTTATTAAAATCAATAACGTGACAGATTGGTCTCTTACAATTTCAACAACACTTAAATTTGAAGCGTCAGTATTACGATATTTATGGCAGATTATGACCGGTCGTTAAAATGTTACAATGGATTGTATTACCCCCACATGAGTTACTCGCATGCCACTTGCGAAGAGTAGTTCGTATGTGAAAAAAATTGATTTAACGAGATTTTATTGGTTTTTAATTACACCCACAAACATAGACACAGTACCTTTGCACGTGTCCAGTTCAAAGTGAGCTGATAGCATTCTTATATACATTGAATGTCCAACGGTCGGCGAAATGGACGAACGTCAATATTATTTTTAAATATATAATTTATTATCTAATAATATCTATCCCAACTTATGACTTTAAAAATAATATGTACTAATCGATGTAAACATTATTAATTCATTTATTAATATACTAATTATTATAATTAACCCTAATTATACTCATTACTCATTAATTACATCAATTATGCAACAGTCATTAATTAAAATTAATTATGCAGCAGTTATTAATTAAAGTGATTAAACAAATATTCATTAATTATGTGACGTCATGTTAATTACCTCACGTAACTTTTTAATTATTACGTCATCCAACCCTCTCACTCCCTTCCCCCACCACCTTTCCCAGAACAGGCTCATCCAGCCCATTCTATACTACTGAGAGCTAATGAAAACAGCTAATGGAACCATCTCAATACATTCCTCAATCATATCCACCAAAAATGTTGCAAATATGTCACAAGCAAATTTCACAATGATCTGTCAAATAGTTGGTGCTTAGCAAACTTTGAGTAGAATTTCAACATGCAGCTCTAAGGTCTACTCCAAACTATGAATATGGACTCTGCCATTGAACTAACATAGAAGATACCACCAGTAATAAAGGGTTAAAAACAAGCGACGGCGTTCACTTTATTCGTTAGCTTAGTACGTTACAATGCGACAGACCCGCCCCACTGTTGGCCGGTTCTGCGCTAGCCTTGCTTCGTTGGATGACTTCTGAAAATTCGCTTTACGATTTCAAAACCATCTAGTTTCCTTTTCGTTTTCGTTTGCCATACTACAGTCACATTATTAACCCTTTACCCAACGTAACGACCAAAACCGGCCAGCGCTATTCTCAAAAATCACCAATTAATTTTCAAAATATTTTCATTTTTTGTCTCAAAAACATAGGTTATGACCCCTCGTTGGAACGAGCTCGACGAGCTCATAACCTATGTTTTTGAGACAAAAAATGAAAAAAAATAGTTATTCAAGAATTTTTTTTGCAAGTGTCGTCTGCTTTTGTGACGAATTTGTTACCCTTCTCCTTCAGTTTGCAAGTGTCGTCTGCTTTTCATGTTAGGTAAAGGGTTAGAGCCTGAGTCACTAAATTTGGTGACTTCTAATTATACAATAAGGCATTTGTTTTCTGATATCCGACCTTTATCCAAAACTGCGTTTTTTTTATCTGTTCTTTAATATCAGCTTCTATATCAACCCACTGTCTTTCATATTTTGCATATATCATCTCGTGGAAAAACCGTATCTAAATTTGTGGTACCGACTTGTCAAATTATCAAAGATTATAGCCAAAATTGGGGATGACGTAATTCACATCAACGTCACAAAACATTAAATGTCAGCAGATTTTCATGAAATTTAGTATGTTGTAGAGCTCACAAATAAAAATATATGTATTCCTTATTTTGGATTCATCTCCATTTTTGACCTTTTCACGTCACATCAAATTTGGGGTTTTTGGAGTAACATTTTTCTTTGTAAGTGCTAAAAATGCGGATTTTCAATAATGCACAGCTCTGTATAAATAATACACACATCAGTGAAATTTCACACATTTTACTTTGATGGTGCCTCTATTAGAAGCGTTTATTAGAATTCCAAATTTAAACCTTCGTCTAAATGAACAACAGTTTGATGTTTTTTCATAAACTTTTAATATCTGCCCGCGTTTTGAAGGTTCACACTCGAAAGTTTGACAATATTTTCTGCAATGAAAAACATATCCGAAACTTCTTTCAGTTTTCAACTCACGAACAATTCGTTTAAGCTGCCATTCGGGTGAATGTAGGACGTCAATGTCTGAACAAAAAAGATTTGTCCAATTTACATGAAATTTTAGGGTGCTGTAGAGCTAAAAAAATGAAAACATAAAAGTCTTTGGATTTTTTATTTAACATCATTTTTGACGCTTTTACATTATTTCAAAATTTTATTTCTGGAAATGTACCCGTCTTTGTGGCCCAGATTTCTCATAAAATAAAAAGGTTACCGCTGTTATATTTCACAGACTGGTCCATTTTTACTTGAAATGGTACATGTCCATTTGTTACTTCCTTTGTCCTAATAGATTTAACTCTACGATGTAAAAAATGACCTGATTTTAAAAACATCAAGAATTTTATTTCACTGGATAAAGATTGTATCAACTGACATTTTAGTTCATTGCAGTTCCAGTCATCATTTACCATGCATTACTCCAATTACACAGTTGAAAAAATTATGAAAATCTGACTTCAAACGCCTGAAATATGAGATTAATACCATCGGGACTATTATTTCGGCATTTAGGCCATCTTGGACTGTTTTCTTTAAAACACTATCCCATAATTCACTCCATTCATTTAAAAATAACACTGCTATCAAACTTCTCACAGTTTTCTCTTCATTTGAGATTATGAAAATTATTTGTTCATTTCAAATTTACACACCTGATGCCGGCTATGCCAACTTTACTTTGCTTTCTATATCTTTTATTTTCAATCTCATTTTCAGTCCAACCCTTTCGAAATGTTGCAACTGCAATCCGCGCTAAAATGATATATAAAAACGTTTATCCATCCTTACGTCACATAAACGTTTATTCCTATCATTGAAAACAAGCGACGGGGTGTGCTTTATTGGGCGCCTTAGTGCGCAAAAGTGCGGAGGACACCTTCATCTCAATGCAGGGCGCGTGGCGTAGTTTTTGCGATTTCAAAAACTATCTAGTTCTCGTTTTTGTTGTTCGCCGTACGACAGCCACATTTTAAAAGCGGGCGTGACCAAATTTGGTTCAATTGTTTGTGGTGACTTCTCATTATACAGTTAGGCATTCGTTTTCAGATATCTGCCCTTGATCCAGTATAACGTCACTTTTAAGTTTTCTCTCTCTCTCTTTTAATTTCATCGCCTGGGGGAGCGCGGTGGCTCAGTGGTTACGCAATTGGACTTCAAACCGAATGGTCCACAGTTCGATCCCCACGTTGGGGAGTCCGACAGTTACTCGTCGTTGCTCTGTGGTTTTCGCCTGGTACTCCGGCTTCCTCCACACGTAAAACTGTCCGACACGAGGTGACCTGGCTGTCGGAAGTGCCGTTAAAATTCCAACAAATAAATAAATTTCAACGCCTGTGTCAAGCATCCCACTTTCAACTTTTGTAAATCCCATATCTGACATAAAAACATATCTAAAATTGTGGGGCCGTCATGGGAAATTCTCAACCATTATGTCGAACTCTGGCGTGACGTCATAGAGGGTCATAGGGTCGAACATTAAAATTCTATTCACATGAAATTGTGTGATTTCTTTTTTTTCATTTCGATGCCAATTTTACGTTTTTTTCTATAATTCTTATTTTCAACCTCATTTTCAGCTGAAAATGAGGTTGAAAATAAGAACTATAGAAAAAAACGTAAATTTTTTGAAACTGTAATCAGTGCAAAAATAAATATCTAAAAATGTATTGCCGTCCTTGGAAAATATCAACCGTTATACCCGAAGGCTGATGTGACATCATAGAAGGTGATATGGTCAAAAATTAAAACGCGTCGAATTTTCTTGTAATTTTAGTATGTTGTAGAGCTAAAAAAATAAAAGATACCTGACTTTGGATTTGTTTTACTGAACGGCATTTTTGACGTTTTTATATCATTTCAAAATTTGATTTCTGGAAATGTACCCTTCTTTGTGATTAGCATAACTCAGAAAATAAAAAAAAGAATACCGCTGCTATATTTCACAGACCCGTCAGTCAATACTTGAAATGGTGCACGGTCATTTTGTACTTCCATAGCCTTAATATATTTAACGTTACGACGTCAAAGACGACCAGATTCTCAAAACATTATATTTCACTGGATGAAGGTTGAACAAGGTGACATTTTAGTTAATTCTGGTTCCTGTCATTACTCCAACCAATTATGCAGTTGAAACAATTATGAAAATCCCACTTCAAACAGCACTTCAATGCCTGAGATATGACGCTGATACCATCGGGACTATTATTTCATCATTTTTGCCATCTTGGACAGATTTCATTAAAACACGTTAGCTTGTCATTCATGTAGCTCCGTGTTTATAAATGACACAACTATCAAACTTTACATACTCTTTTCTGTTCATCTGAAGTTGAGAAGTTTCTAATTATCTTTTATTTTCAACCACATTTTCAGACAAGCTCTTTCGAAATTTTGAAACTGTAATCTATGCAAAATTGTATAAAAATGTTTTGTCGTTCTTGGAAATTCTTATACGGTCAAAAATCAAAATCGTTGGAATTTTCAGAAATTTTAGTATGTTGTAGAGCCTAAAGAATTAAGAGATAGCTTTTTTGATTTGACGCCATTTTGACGTTTTACGTTACTTCAAAAGTTTGCCTGTTTTTGACATATTTAATTAAAAACACTGTCTTCTGTTTCGTGTAACTCTATATCCATAAAAAGCAGCTATCAAACTTCATAATCTTTTTTTCTACTTATTTGAAAATGTTCAGTGTCTTTTTTTTCTCATTTCAAATCTTGTATTGGCAATGGACGTCCGACCACTTTAAAATTATCTTTCACTCCAAACATTTTCGATTAAATGACATTATATTACTTATTACATTACAGACAACCTTAGCCCCTTTGTTGATCTGCTCTGTAGCTGGACTAACTCGATCAAGGCTTGTGCTTTGTTGGATGACTTCTGAAAATTCGCGTTGCGATTTCAAAACCATTTAGTAAACCCTTTGAACCAGAGAGTCCTATCCATTCTGGGGTCCCGATACGACCCGGATTTATAAAATTGACAACTTCTTCGAGAATTTGTACGGTACACCAATTAATATTTTCAATGTGCAACCCTAGTTTGGTCTCAGCATGAATGGTGGTCCATATATAAACATGACATCAAAAGGAAGCCTATAACTTGCATCTTGCTAAGAACTTGAGTGATATTGTAATAGTGTTCCTAGCTTGATTCCTTATTAAATTGTTCTCACGTAGTACATCGCATAGAAAGTATGCATATTTTCTGTAAATTGCAAGCGACGAGCGCTGCTTGTTAGAGAGATTGTGTTCTAGACAGAGTTGTGGGATGGCTAGCTTGCTCCTCCAATAAAGTATGGACTTGCGTGACGTTGTAATTATGTCCTTAGTTTAGTACCATTTGCTCGATTCTATTTGAGTGCTGCTAATTACTGGAACGACCCGATGATAACTGATGTTACCAACATGAACTTCAGCGAGCATATATAAGTCGGCCATATCTGATTGTACTAAAGCATAGCGTTAGAGCATGAAATACCTCAGACAGAGTAGTTTCGTGGTATGAGGTTGTGTTCCATTGTGTGGGAGTAAGTCGAATGGAGAAAAACAACTGACATCGAGTAAAATTACCAAAAACTCGTTTGAATTTCTGCCTCAATGAGGAATCCTATTTTCATGAGCTTAACTGGGCTACTCAAAGTAATTGCATTAATTGAGCTCTTACGGAATTGTCAATCAACAATCTCTCCAATCTGACCTTTAACTGAGGGGTCGAACTACATCGTAAAGCTTATGTTCAGCTATATCTTTTTGAGTCCATACACTGAAAGGTCTGTTTCTAATAACTCCCTAAATGGAATGACTAAAGGCATGGTCCATCTACAGCCTAGGGATAGAGATTGCAAATCATCAAATGATCAGAGAACAGAAGACTCGGCCAACAAGTTTTTAGATGCCACAGTTGAAAATGGTATTCTTCTCCGTTCTTCTCAAATATACGTTTTCTTGTTTATCTTCTGATATCGGCTCGCGTATTGAGTTCCCTTCTTGAAATTGTGGAAGTATATTAACCAATGAAAACTATATCTTAAAATGTGTTGTGGGCCAGGGGTATTCTCGGTGATTAAGTCCCAACTGACCAGTGACAACATTGGATGTCAATGTCCTAACATTTTCCTCCGATTTTTCACCATTTTTGTGTTTATACAGCTCCCAACATACAAATACACCTTTTGGACTTTGGTGATTTAACGCCATTTTCCGCTAATTGAATTATCATACTTGTTGGCACATTCATCATCAAAACGCCAAAACGACCAAGCCTTACAGTACAGTCGCCGTGGACTGCTCATAATCCATGCGTAGGCAGTGATGTCCATGAATGAGTTTACCAGGTGGTAGAAAACATTATGAGCAAACGCTCAACGGATCAACCTCATATAGCTCTAGAGTACCTTGCAATGTTTTAGAATCACAAGCAGGAGTCTGGAAGCAATTTATCACAATACACATTTCTAATACCAACATTTAACTAAAGTTATCTCATTTTTCTCCCTACATTTTCCAAAAATATTGAAAGATAGGCCTCAGAATTGGCCATTTTCAGATGGTCAGCTTATTAAACGCCACAAATAATCAGCTATGTTATGAAAAAGGCAATAAAATCTGATGAACACAAACGAAAATTGCGATTGACACATAAATCTAACAGATATCACATAGGATCAACACTCGTACACTGGGGCTGCTCTAAACTATCAGAGGACGAAACCTAGAACATAAATACCTAGATACAAAACAAAATGTTTACAATTGTACCCAACTCACTTACTCAAACACCCTACAGTACAGTCAACTTGGCCTGGCCGTAATCCACGCGTGGGCAGTGTATCTACCGGGTAATAAAATCATCATCAGCATCAATTGTAACCCGGTGCTCCATTAATTATATTTTTGATGATTATTCACTAGAAGCTCGGCCTTAACTCCTGAGAAATTCTCAGATTGGCAACACGTTTTAGATGTGTTTTATTTGATAATATATTGCAAAAACACTCAAGAAGGGGAGCTCAATAGATGAATTGATATTGAAAGATGAATGAAAAGATGCATATGTCACGCTGTTTTGAATACGGGGCGAAATCTGGAAATCCCCAAAACACCGTATTCTAGACTAATGACCCAAGAAACAGCGTGTGAGGTTTAATAACTGCGATGTGGGTGAGTAGCAAATACAGTTCAGCCTCTGTGGATTGGCCACTTTCCATGGATGGGCAATATTTCCACGGATGTAATGCTACTATATTCCAAACACTATTAGGGCTTCGAATTTTTATGAACTTTTAGTACGTTGTGGAGCAAAAGAAATAGGAACCCAAGAATTTTCATTTTCTCCATTTGTCTTCATTTTGTGACATTTTCGGCAGTTGAAGGTCTCCCACTTTTGGGCACTAAGTCTTCCACTCTGAAAAGTCCAAAAAGCTCGAAACGCATTCGCAAAGTCAAAACATTCGTTCGATCTTTATTGGTATGTTTTGTTTAAAGTTGTTTTCACGTCGGTCTGCTTCTCAACGTAAGTCCATTTGGAAAGTATTAATCATTCAGAATTAAAATCTGAATGTGTGTATTTTGAAATGCAAGATTACCAAACAAATCGCGCACAAAAATGCACATTTCATTCACACAATGCGGTCCATCCCGGCAATAAATATTTGGAAATCTTTACAGAAAATGAGAAATTCAGGCAGAGTATCTAGAATTTGACATTTAGTGTTAAACGATGTTTTGCGTCGTCAGTATAATAGAGTAATAACATGAGTTCCATTAAGCACCAGTCGACTACTAAAATACACACGCTGAGATGATGATGCATTTACTTTGAAAATGTGGGAATTTATATGATTGCTACAGGAATCGATTATAGACTTGGGTGGATTCGTTGTCTCAGCCTCGCAATAGTGGAAGCTTTAAAACCTTTTGAACCCTAGCGGCCGCTTTTCCAGCCAGGAACATGATACGTCATAACGTCATTAAATAGGATGGCTGTTCAGTAAATGTGTTGAGGCTGCACGTTGAAAATATTGATTGGTCTACCCCAAATAATGAATATGGACTCTTCTAATTGATGTCATTGAGGGCGTGGTAGCTCAGTGGGTAGAGGTGCAGGCTGCAAGCCGAGAGGTCCTCGGTTCGAATCCCACCTGCGGCAACCGCGTTGTGTCCTTGGGCAAGACACTTCACCCCCCCCCCCCCATTGCCCATGTGGGGGGCACGATGACGCCGTGTACTAAGGCGTACTGCACGCCGATGGTACGCATGTCTTCAACCAATCTAACCCTGCCTGTGCTGCAGTGCGGAGTTACGATGGTGGGGAGCTGGCAGCTGCTCGTCGTTGCTCGGTGGTTCTCTCCGGGTACTCCGGCTTCCTCCACCCGTGAAACTGTCACGGTCATGATTAGCCATTGTGCATAAATATGTGACCTTAAACATCAATAAATAAATAAATAAATAATTGATGTCATTGAACTGGCAAGGAAGATACCACTAGTGTTCAAAGGGTTAACGCCGATAATGTAAACAATAACCGAAATCATTACTCCCCTCTCTTATAGCCTTTGTTACTGATACATTGCATCATTATGCAATATTATCACAGCATTTTCTAGACCGTTTCGTCGATGATTAAAAACATGCACTTGACACCATCATCGCTATGACGTGATATATGGCAAGGGTGGGAACAACGTCACCACTACATTGAAGTGCACGGAATCGAAATCAAGTGACCTTATAGCACTGACAGACGCGAACAGGCGCGAACAAGAAGCTGAATTATGAGAAAAATGACGTCATTACGGTCGGTGAGTAACCATACCATTTTCCCATCTTTTGACTACCATTACTAGATAACTACGTGGCACTGCATAACAATACTGTACATAGTATCCTACCACCCTTGTGAACTGTTATGTTGTCACTGGATGGACTTTACACATTGAAAGCTACGTCATCTATTAAAATGAAAACGCTGAAAACGTCAGAATGGTAGTGGAGGGCACGATTTGAAAACAAACTCCAAGTTACTCTCGAGATGCCAAATAGGAAGGTGAAATAATATTAGTTACATGATCAGCAGGTGAGCGGGCACGGGATGGTACCTGATCTGTAGGTTTTATATCAGGAGAGGTGATGACCTTCATAAATACGGTTAATAAAAAGTTGAATAAAAACCAAAATGTTACATACATTTACTATCATTATAACCCGAAAGGGTTAACAAAGCACTTTTAAATGTTAAAAAATCAGCGAATGTAGTACAGAATGGCAATACACGCCGTCAGATGGTGCGGGGGTGGGTGGGGGGGGGTGGGGGTGTACGAAACGGTGTTGGTCGAGCCCAGTCATGTTGTCATGTTACTTTTCGAGAAACATACTCCAACCTACTTTTGTTTTTGTTCAATGCTCGAAAATTCATATCAATAGTTGTTTGTTCTCGTTTCGTTTTTTTGCGTAAAAGAAATCACGGATTATGTTAATTTATTTTACTTTTCATTTGTTTTAAATTTTGATAGTATAAACTTTTTTCATTATGTTGCTACAGTTAAAACTAGAAGTCCTGTCATGAAATGCGCACAAATAGCACGTTGATATGCGCGTTAATATACGCGTTATGGCCCAAGTAAAGCTATTCTGTACATATGGCCTGTGCACAAGCAATGTTTCAGCCAATGGACCTCCGGGTAACCCGGAGGTCCATTGGCAGAAACATTGCATGTGTTTGCTTTGAGTAACCAAGAGAAACTGCCGTGCTTTGGATGCCATTCGATATGGCAATTGCGCGCAATCCCAACGCGCAATTAAGCCTAGATAAGCGCACTATTCGTGACAGGACTTCTAGTTTTAACTGTATTATTCTTAAATGGTGAGCAATTGTTAACCGATTCCCCACTATCAGTATTTATTTTTCACTAGTTAGAGTTTGAAGTTGGTATTTTAAAATCCTAATTTTATCTATGAATGGTGTACTCTGTTCTGAATGATAGAAGCTTATCCACAAACGTCGAAACAAGAAGATACATAGCTGAATAAATAATAATAAATAATAATAAATATAATAAATAGCTGAATAAATAATCGTAATACAAATGTACCTTCGAAATTGCGAAAGATATAATTAACCCTTTACCTAACATGAAAAGCAAACGACACTTGCAAAAAAAATTCTTGAATAACTAAATTTTTTCATTTTTTGTCTCAAAAACATAGGTTATGACCCCTCGTTGGAACGAGCTCGACGAGCTCGTTCCAACGAGGGGTCATAACCTATGTTTTTGAGACAAAAAATGAAAATATTTTGAAAATTAATTGGCGATTTTTGAGAATAGCGCTGGCCGGTTTTGGCCGTTACGTTGTGTAAAGGGTTAAAGTCGCAACGAGAGCCAACATAGTGCATTGTTTCTTTTTTCTGGCTGATCAAAAACCGTGAAGGTTTTTACGCTATTACGGCAAAACATTGACGAAGTGTTAAACCTTATTTGGCGTTATCACCACAACGAACATAGTACAAAATGGCAATGCACGACGTCAGATGGTGCGAGGAGGGAGGGGAGGGCGATGACGAAACGGCGTCCGTGTGCCCCATCATGTGACCTTTCGAGAAACATACTCCAGCCTACTTTCGTTTTTTTTTCAATGCTCTAAAATTCAGAGCATATAATAAATAATCGTATTACATACCTCGTGGCCCATTTTCGCAATACTGGCCAGTGAGGAGAGATTCACATTCACAGACCGTGCTATTAAATGTCTGGTTATTCTTGCAAGGGTTAATCTGTCAAATAATATCAAATATAAAGAATTAGAATTCACTCAAAAGTTAAAAATGTGCATTTTTCAAACCAGAAGTTTTTAAATTTGACAATCTGATGATGTAATAAAACGGTACCGAACCATGCGGTACCTACTCAATGTATACTTACTCTTTGTACTGTCTGAATCCCACGTATTCCAATTTGCTATTGCAACTTGTAAAATATTTTTCATGTTATGCTCCCAAGCTTATTAAATGGTCTACACTCGGCGCTGTTAACCCTTATCGTGTTTTCCAAGTTAGGTCAATGACAGAAATTGGAAGAGTTCATATTGATTATCTGGGTATAGACAATGCAATATTTCTTCAGAAATATCGATCGCTTACCCCAAACATTCATTGAGCAGTCTTTTGATAGTCGAAATTACGACGTATCATGTCTGGAAAATCGCCTTTAGTATTCAAAGGCATAGTGCGACAGGGCAGTTTGTGCCCCTAGAATTTATTGATGTTCATTTTCCCCCCAGGACTTTGTGTCAATTGGCAAAGTTGATCTCTTTGAAAGGAAGTGTTTAATCACTATTCGTTACTTTATCTCTGATACATTTGCAAATGCGTGTGTGGAATTGGTGGTTATGATTTTTATAAACTTTAGTTATGTGGCATTCTACGACAGTGCAATCTATTTAGTCTACAGTACAGCCGCCGTGGACTGGTCACTTCCCGCGGGTGGGCAATATTTCCACGGACGCAATAATATTAGATTGCAAACACTAATTATAGGAATAATCATCAAAAGTAATTATAAAAAATTAACAACCTGGTGCTTCAATAATTAAAATTTTGCTGATTATGATTTTTATTTACTTGAAAACGCATGCGTGGACATTACTGCCCACGCGTGGATTATGACCAGTCCACGACGACTATACTGTATTTTCAACAGCATGTCACATCAACAAGCGCTCTTTCCTGGCCATTTGCTTGACCCGGTCCCTATTTACGATTTACACGACTGAAACAATTGACATTTATGTTTCCCCATTAGCGTGTTCTTTTCTGTGAACAGTGCGACACTGCTCAGAGTGTGCTTTGTATTGACCTGTTTGGAGAACTTTTTCCAGTCGATGCTTTAAAAAGGCATGACAGGATTTGCGTCTGTCATGCTACAGTACAGCCGTAGTGCAATGGTCAAATTCCATGCGTTAGCAATGTTGCCCACGGGCGCTTCTCTCAATCAATAATCAGCAGTTTGTAGCAAATATTCAATGAAAGAAGCACCGGATTGAACCCGGTGCTTCATTCATTGAAAATTTGCAGGCGATTCGATGGTTTTATGTCGGAGATTCACTCTTAACGCATGCGTGGAATATTGTCCACGCGTGTATTTTGACTTTTTCACGACGACCATACTGTATATTATGAAATCCTGACCAAAAAGCAGAAAATATAAACACATTAATCATCAGAAAACACTAATGATCAGTGTTTAAAATGCTTGGTCATCTTGCATATGTTTACGGAGTGGCAAACCAAATTGGACCTTACCCCTTTCAACACTGAGTGATGTCTCTCAAAAGAATATAATCAACAGAAAAGTGGTTTGACTTTTAGAATCGAAAGGAAGGTTCAGTAATAATTAAGTCCTGCACCCCTCGTATTCAATAGGGTTGAGTCAGATAATCTGTCTGTTGTAGTTTGTGTCTTCTTATCATCGAATGCTACGATTATATTATTGCAAAAACCAATTGGAGTGTGACGTAAAGATCTGAACGGGAACAGTCCTCATAAAACCTTCATTTGAAGATATTATTCATTATTACACATCCATTAAACTTTAAACCCTTGTATTCAACTGAATCGCCGCTATGATATAAATGATTCTGTATTCAACGGGTGATATACAAGCCGGAACTTTTTACCGCACCGTTTAGTTACGCTTCGAAAAGTTTCCAAATTTCGTTATACAATCATCAACCGTCTGTCGCATTGTGTGAAAATGAAAACGTCCAAAGCGAAGTAAAGTCGGTTCATAAAAAATTAGTTAGCCAAAAATAAGATAATATTTTTAAAAAACCCAATCATTTCAAACCAGAACATAAACCCAGTCCCGTGACTGTCTCGTTTTGTGGATCCCATTATATCTAAATTGGTGAACTTTATTTCGGTAAATCTTCGTACATCGTGAGAGGCTTCAAACTTCTTTTAAAAATGTTTCTTCCAGCTGTTTTGCAACTCTGCACAAATTTGTGCTTATATTTTTACTGACAGTAATAGCCACCAAATCGTTAGGCTTGAATGGGCAGCAGCCAAAGAGAAACAGCGATACGAATTTCAACAAACTCTGGTTCCGAAAAGGTTGTTTTGATATTTTATCGATCCATTTGATCAGTTCAGCTTCAGTCAAAACAAACTCTTCACCTTTGGGTTTAAACACCGGAATAAAAATTTGTTTATTCAAATGAATTTTAATGCATGGGTTGTGTAATAAACACAGAACGCGATGTGTGTTTGAAAATATGACTACGCCATTCCAACTCGTTATGTAAAACACCTACCGATTCAAACACACATCGCGTTCTGTCTATTTACATATTATTTTCTTTCAAAGAATTGCCCATTATCAGACTCGGCAGATATAATTTCAAACTAGTCTGATATGGCGTCGATCTCGGTCGATATGACCCAAGCTGCACCCCGCGATGTGTTACTAGGTACAACTAATTTGTTGAGATTGAAATCGTTCATCATAATTCGTCGATGCAATCATGAAACTTGTCGTTTTCAGACATAATGCAGTTGGTTGAAGATGAGTTTTAATAAGGTGTTGAATTGGCAATAAGGAAGGATAAGGTGTATGTGGGGTAGAAGGAAGTGAGTTTTACAGAAAATTCAACGAAACCTAAAGTTTAGAGTCGACAGGTGGAGATTTGTCGAAGAGTGGTAGAAGAGTTGTGTGAGCTAACCAAACGAAATAGCTTCCACGGAGAACTTGGAGAAGAGGAAACTTCAAACTTTGTGAAAAGGAAGAAAAACTATTTGATGAAGGTATAAATAACTGCTATTGCCTAATTGTATTTCATCAGTAATGTTTCATCTTGATATAAACGTTGATATGCGCGTTAATGTGCGCGCTATGACCCAATTAAAACTATCATATTCTGTACATATGGCCTGTGGAGGTCCATTGGCAGAAACATTGCATGTGTTTGCTATGAGTAACCAGAAGAACCTGCCGTGCTTTGGATGCCATTTGATATGGCAATTGCGCGCAATTCCAACGCGCAATTAAGCCTAGATAAGCGCACTATTCGTGACAGGACTTCTAGTTTTAACTGTAGGGCAGAACATGTACAGTACAGTCACTGTGGACTGGTCGTAATCCATGCATGGACCATGATGTCCACATATGCGTTTACCAAGTAATAAAAATAATAATCATCACAATTTTAATTAATGGGTTATACCCGGTTCTTCATTAACTAAATTGTTGGTAATTATTCCTATAATTGGTATTTGGAATCTAATATTATTGCGTTCGTGGAAAGTACAGTTAAAACAAGAAGTCCTGTCACGAAATGCGCACAAATAGCACGTTGATATTCTCGTTAACGTACGCGTTATGACCCAAGTAAAGCTATCAAATTTTGTTCATATGGCCTGTACACAGGCAACGTTTCAACCAATGGACCTCCGGGTAATCCGGAGGTCCATTGGCAGAAACATTGCATGTGTTTGCTATGAGTAACCAAAAGAACCTGCCGTGCTTTGGATGTCATTCTATATGGCAATTGCGCGCAATTCCAACACGCAATTCAGCCTAGATAAGCGCACTATTCGTGACAGGACTTCTAGTTTCAACTGTAACTAGTCGATGGCGCCCGTACTGTATCTTGTTGACAACATTTTCGAGTCATCACTCATTACACTTTTTCAGAACAAATGAACATATCGTGCCAAATACGATGACTTTCTGGATTATAGGCCCGTGGGGAACGTGTTATTGGGCTGTAATCATTGTTCTCCCACACGCACACACCTTTTTCGGTGCTTGTGTAAATCGAGAGTCGATAATACACAGAACGGCGCAATGTGTCAATACGTTCATCAGTCGGCTCGAGTATCAGCCTCACTCGTCCTATCCTTCCGCGATGGCATGAGTGTTGTTTTAGCGTACACATTCACGGATCGTTGGCTTGCTGTGTTTAATACACGCCTCTGTGACGTAGATTCCATTAATTTAAAAATTCAACCATCACACACACAAAATTTCAGACATTAAAACTCTTTATTTTTCCATTCGATTTATCGGGTGTCACCGCTGCTACCGAACTGATCTGGGTCGCACTGCGACGTTTCGATTGACCAATTACGAAAATGGCCGAAGTTTATTTCTTTTGATGGATCCATCATATTCCATCAACCGAAATCCGCATGGAAAATGTGTTCCTAACGAATTGTAAAACATGGGACTGGGGGAAAAGTAATAAGTGAGTTGTTGGTGTCCTGCGCAATAACACAACACTAGTCAGTTAGTTCAGGTTTGAACAAGTCAGTGCAATGCTATAACCAGTTCATTTGGAACCTCTCGTGCCCCTTAATGTGTGTAAGTTATTGAAGGCCCTTTTTATGTCCTGAACAAAAATGAACTGATTTTCAAACATTTATTTCCGTACGTAAGGTCAGTTATGATACAAAGCGGGGTGTATCTTATCATCCTTGCTCCAGGGTGTACAAGTCTGTGGCTGAAGCTACTGAGTGTTTAGCGAACAACAGTCGGATAACGAAATTCAAATTGCGCGTTCTGGCACGGGTCTATTAAATCCGTACGCTCACTCAGTGACAGTTTTATTCACTCTGGCAGTTCTTTTATGTCATTATGAAGTAAACATCTTGACATTTCATATTTTATTATAAATTCTCAACATTAGCGATGTCGAGAATTCTGAAATATTTTGGGGAACGAACATTTGGTATGCTCAGTGTTGGCATGCTCACACAGAAACTTTGAAAGGGTATCCAGGTTTAGTGTTGGAAGTCAGAGGAAACGATGACCTGCGGCTTATTGTTCTTCCGCGTGGGCCTATTTGCACCAATTAGCTATATCATCAATCATCTGATAAGTTTCTGACAGAGACAACTACAGCGACCAACACACCCAATAAAAAAAAAAACAACCGATTAACGAGCGTGTACTTCTCTTTAAGAGAAAGACCTACATCAGCATTGACTTGGAGTTGACAGAGTTCTCACTTACCGTTATTGTCGCAAACCGTCGCTGGACCAGAGTGAAATACAACCTTCTCAGCTGAATCGGATACGACTCTGCCATGCAAAATGTACCTTATGGTGAGTGTTGCGCGGCCTCTGTAAGGGTATGGGCTGCTTTTTCTCGCATTTGCAATACACCACTCGTCGTGATTTGCCGGAATATAAATACACGGCGTTACTTTATTCATACCCTGGCCCAACATGTTCCACTCTTTCGAAATATCAACACATTTAAAGATCTGACGCTCATGGTCATACAGTTCGGAAAATCATGTTTTGTTTACCCTTTCGGGCTGCACCTTGAAAATATTGCTTGGTCTACACCACACATTCACTTAGGAGCCACCATAGTTAATGGAATTATGACGTATCATGTTCAAGGGCAGGAAAAGTGATCTCTCTGTTTCCAAAGTTAATCTGTCATTTTGTGAATTGACCACTATCACGCTTTGATGTTATTCTTTCTCTGTTCCTGATGAAATGTCGTCTTGCAGTTTTGTAAATGGAACGGCAGCAGAATAAACTTATTAATAACTTATAATAACATATTATTAACAGTTTATACTAAATGTCTATGTTTAATGACATTTTTGTTTGTAATATCCCAAGCTAAACTTATCAAACTTATTTCTGTGTTTACAGATTAGTTGTTTTAACATGGGAAACCCAAATGCGATAATGTTTATTACAGTTGAAACTAGAAGTCCTGTCACGAGTAGTGCGCTTATCTAGGCTGAATTGCGCGTTGGAATTGCGCGCAATTGCCATATCGAATGGCATCCAAAGCACGGCAGGTTCTCCTGGTTACTCATAGCAAACACATGCAATGTTTCTGCCAATGGACCCCCGGGTTACCCGGAGGTCCATTGGCTGAAACGTTGCCTGTGCACAGGCCATGTGAACAAAATTTAATAGCTTTACTTGGGTCATAACGCGTACATCAACGCGCATATCAGCGTGCTATTTGTGCGCATTTCGTGACAGGACTTCTAGTTTTAACTGTAAGTGGTAAATGGGGAAGGTCCCTAATATCTGATTCTAACGTGTGTGACGACGTTGTGTATATTTGTGGTTAACCGATAGTAGGCTTTATGTTAGAGACATTGCCTTTTGCGCCACCCCCACCCCCTCCATTCCTCAAGATCTATCCTTACCTCTCCATACCCATTAGTGATTTCCAGAGAAATAGAAGGCCGTTTTATGAAGTCGAGGAGACGAAAGATCAGAATGATAGCTTTCATATGAATTATATTCTGGTTCACTTTGCTTTGCTTTAGTATATGTTCAGATAGTTTTTGTCATCATGTGAGGATCAATGAACGTGAAGTATGTAACGCTTTCAAAAATAAATCTATACCACCGTCTAATATATGTTACTTTCGGGACTGGATATAATAGATATATTAGATGTTTTATGTGTTGAATAGAAATATTCAAACATGGCAATTCTAAATTCTTAAAAAACTCATCTCTGCGATGCAGCTATTCACGGTTAGAAGCATGCCTCCCTTTGGGAACTACAGGAGTTCATGACATGCCCGTGTACAGACTTAAAATTTTATTATTTAGTTAATTATATTTGCAAACATAACACTCAACAAAGACGTTGGAACTCATCTTGTCATCCATTTCCATGACGTGATCTTCGGATTTTAATACCATTGTTGCAAACAGCCTCGACTTCTTCTCAACGTCGATCCTAACATTAGATTGAAAAGGTGATTGCCGCTTAGTTACCGCTAAAAATGAATGTCCATCTCACGAAGCGACTGAGACATTTAGTTAACATTCGAACTTTAACTTTATTCGAAGAAGATCCAAGGGGAAATATTCGCAGTTGTTCTGGGAGGAGCTATATTTTGGCTTAGTCTGAATATTCACTTTTCAGAACATCTGGGCCAATTTGAAGGAAATTTAGAACCCTATATACATGGGGACAATGTACTTCATTCTTGAAAAAAATCTTATTTTCACACACGTGGTGACACACGCGGACATTAAATAAAAAACAAGTTAAAACGTTTTACTCACTGTTGCCTCCACACCAGCTGTTTCGTCAGGTATAATCGTCTGAAACGAAAATGAATTACAGACTTGATTTGCACAATCAATGAGGAAGTTAACTTCTATATGAAAGAAGTCTAAGCTGGGCTCGTATCCAAAAAGCGGGCTACGCAAGTTCACGTTTCCATCCCCATCATATGGGATTTCTAAGAGTGGGCAGGATGTTACATATATTATGAAAAACTACTTTGTTTTACAGACTCCCTTTTCATCATTTTTTTCGACGGACGTGGTTATCGCTGGACTTGGTTTTGAAATGAAATGTTAATTTGTAAACTTTGATGGATAAAATATTGAATGTTTCTTTAACATAGGTACAAAATGCTATTGCTCTTTAGCTAATCCGAGCAGAGATATATGGTACAGACCGTCAACATTAATGAAAAATGGTTGCTCCACATGAGCGAACTACCCCCTACATAACCCTGAAGTCATAGTAAAATGTACCATAACAGAAAAACAACGCACCAAGAACACATGAGAAAAAAAAATAAAAATTGTTTGTTCGAATGAACTCATGCGCTAACAAATTGCAGTTGAAAGTAGAAGTCCTGTCATGAAATGCGCACAAATAGCACGTCGATCTGCGCGTTAATCTACGCGTTATGACCATAGTAAGGCTATCAAATTCTGTACATATGGCCTGTGCACAAGCAATGTGTCAGCCAATGGACCTCCGGGTAGCCCGGAGGTCCATTGGCAGAAACATTGCCTGTGTTTGCTATGAGTAACCAGGAGAAGCTGCCGAGCTTTGGATGTCATTCGATATGGCAATTGCGCGCAATTCCAACGCGCAATTAAGCCTAGATAAGCGCACAATTCGTGACAGGACTTCCAGTTTTAACTGTAACTCGAATACTTCATGGGTTATCTACCTTTCAGTCGTAGCAAATTTAAAACGGAGATATCCATTTTGCTCACATGGTTGTATAAATATACAGCCACATGCCACCAATTGTTAATAGTGTTTGTGAGCTGATCGTTTTTTCAGTTACTCATATCAGTTGTGTGAAACTCAATATGATCTACAGTACGTGGAGAGTGGATTGTAACTAAATCACCCGCGGAGTGGAGTTATCACCCAAACTATAGCTTTCAAATCTTATACCTATGGACAAAAAACACAAGCAATGTTTCAATCAATGGACCTCCGGGTTTAACCCGGAGGTCCATTGGTTGAAACTTTGCCTGTGCTTGGTATGCTTTGCAACAAATTTGCAATTATTGCTTGGGTGGAATCTCCACTCTGTGGGTGATTTAGTGATAATACACTCTCCACGTACTGTATAATTATTGTTCTGTATCCATCGCGCGTCGTTCTTCGTGATCATGTCATTTGAGACTTCTTTTCCTAAACCATTATGGCCATTCCAGTGAAAATCACTGGTTGTTGTTACTCTGACATCGCATTTCTATCTTTTTTTCAAACAAAGTTGTTTTGCCTAATAGGGTGGAGTGTGGTAAAAAATCTCAATTTTGTTATAAAAAGATTGTCGTTCTCATGAACCGATTGACCATTTGACCATTTGACCATTTACTTAAAAGCTTTGCCAGGTCAAGGAAACCGTAGGAAATTGGTTACTCTGACCAAAGTTGTTAAGTACACTGTTGGTGGCGGGTGGCGAAACAAATATCCATTTCTTTGTAAAGAATGTTCTTCTCGTGAATGTGAGACATTTAGTTAACATTCTATCTTCAACTTTATTAGGATTTGCCTTGGTGCATTTGGAATTCCGTCAGCACATTAAATGCTAGTTAATGAAGGGGAGGCTTCTCTAGAGAACACAGGATCAAAGTATCAATCTAATTTGCTTCTAAACTATTTGTCACCTCATGAACACCTGCTTTTAATTGTGTCTCAGACCATCAAAATGAAGAACATTTTCACAGACACCAGAAACATATTCCATTGGGAATAAGAAAGAATTAAACCCAACATGGAGTCCACTATGTGTCGGTTTACTTGTTGTTCATACTTCATGAAAACTCTATAAAATACATAATTATGCACAACATTCCGTTTTTAAAGTAACCCTTCGATTGCACAAAGGAAAAAGGTAAAATATTGTCTTTGTTCTGATAAAGAGAATTAAAATGTGTGTTACATAGTCATGTTCAACCGATTGGGTATTAAACAGGCCGGTTAATTCATTACTTGCTGTTGGCAGTTATTCCTGTCGAGGATAGGATCGCGCTTGCCATTGATATAGGAATAATTTTGGCATATTAAATCAAATTCTCCTCCTGTATATTGTATCGATTTTTTTCACCAATGCTTCCTTGAGTTAAATTTTAATGAATGTTTTCATCAAATCTGTGAATCAGCCATGACTAGATTTGATGAGAAATATCTTTAAAATATTCAACGAATTAAAAGTTAAATATAGGAAGCTAATATAAAATGGCGAATTTACTCTATGTGGTTGGAACACTGGATTCTATCACCATGAAGACGCACACGATATTCTTTTGTTGGCGACAGAAATGTAAGGATTAGCTGGTAGTTTCCACAGGTCGGAAAAGTGTTCCGTAATCTAATGTTGAAAATTAGGTTTTTATATCTGGTCGGCGCCTATGTTTTTTAACAGCGTTCCTTTCCCTTGAAAGTGGCCATAAATTCTACTGTTTATACACGGGTGAACCGTACCAATACTACAGACCTGTCCGCTTGAGATAATATACATTTGGTTGTTCCAATTGCCCAAATATCAAACAAAGGAAAAATATTATTTCCACTCTCAGGAAACATGAGTCTTTGATTTTATCCCGTTGACAACATTTAGAGATATCAGGACCAGCTAGTTACTTAAAGAATGATTATGTCACTGAATGTGTGGTGAGAACAGTTAAATAATACATTCATGGCTTCTTGCTTCTCGTGGTTGAGGGGAGACAACAACGTTTTTGACTGTCAGAAGTTTCCAAGTTAGTTGATTACTGCATGAAAATCACCGAGGGGAACCTTTCGCATGCTCATTTATTCTTGAAATTATATAAACACTTTCCCTTGCAATCTCCGTCAGAATGAAATGCACTTCCCATTTAATAGTCCCTGTGTTTAGAGGTAACTGTACTTATTAACTGCCATTCGCATAGGCCAAAGTTGTCTTTAATACAAAACACGACATCTGAGATTGACTTGGTTGTCAAAGAGTTTTTACGTCCATCAGAAGAATGTGAAGACGATTTAGCTGACGAACTAACAATTTGCTCCCGAAGCTACAGTTGGTTCATGGATAGGCTACTTAACCGTGGATGCCAATGCCAGTGTTATCCTATATGGTTGTTGAAGGTTCCGAACTACTTCATTGCGAGATTGTAGCTCTGAAACGTGGTTAATAAATATGGAATCTCCAGTTCCAAGCTTTCGCTCAAGAATGTTGTGTCTTTTGTGACAGCTAATAATTTGTGTTTAATTAATTGCCTTGAGTGGAATTTCAGAGAGCTGCAATGTAAATGTTGACAGTGTAGAGACTGATTTAACAATTATGCATGTGGCCATGGTAGAAATTACAATAAAATTGCGTAACAGTTCATCTACGAATACACTTTTGATGCGAATTATTGCATCATATAATTTGCTGTGGAGATAGAAGATTCAATTTTATGCAATCGAAAGCTTACCAATGAATGTATAGTAGTAGAAATGTGAACAACTAGCCGCAGAGCTGTAAAGTTCTCTCATAAAGGGGTGAAGTCCTTATACCTAGAAATCAAGTAGACCGCCATCCACACCCTGTGTTTTTCAGAAGGGTTAACATGGAACTGACGACAACAATCACAGCTGTAGGGATACTTCGGTACACTTGTTCCTGGCGTATAAATATAGTACAAGTGTGTACCATCAAGCTGTATTGATTGGACATTTTCAGCCATTTTGTTTTAAAAGGAGGTGGTGACATAAAAACAAATACGACGCCTCAAATTGTTACTATCACCGGATGTGACCATTACATATGAGAAATAGTATGCGTTCATTCTACAGCATCATGTCTCGAGTTTCGACTAACATAAACATGAGACGATGCATACAAATTGAGAAGCCAGGAAGGCTTTGTTCCAGTTTCAGCTTTTTGAAGAACACGGAAATATACCCTTTCGGATGGAAGTCACATTGAGCTATACTGAATTGATAATATACCAAATCTACAATACGGTTGCGTGATATGGCTCATAGGTATAACTGTAAAATACAGTTATTTTTTCTTAATTTCATTTAACCCTTTACCTAACACGCAAAGCAGACGACACCTGCAAACAAAATTCTTGAATACCTATATGTTTTAATTTTTGTGCGTCAAAAACATAGCTTATGACCCCTCATTGGAACGAGCTCAACAAGCTATGTTTTTTAGATAAAGAATGAAATAATAAGGAAAACTGAATGGCGATTTTTGCAAATAACGCTGGCCGGTTTTGGTCGTTACGTCGGATAAAGGGTTAAAAGCAAGAGATCTGCTGTATTTCGTCAATGCACACTTGCCTTATTGTCAATTTCAACTCGCTCCGAAAAAAATAAAAAGAATCTATAGACATTCAACGCTAAGCATACTTTGTCACATACTTATGACGTCATTCTTTTAATTCAGCATGGTGATATATTCCGAGGCGTCGACAAGTGCATATTCATTATCCATCAAATACATTGAATATCACCCCACGCCACCAAAGACCTAAGTGAACAAATTCCATAGCCCACAGCCATTTGGCGCTGTTTTAGTCTGGAACCAGCGAAGCGCTTATATAGCCAAAGCCAATTTTAGACCCAATCCGATACAATATTTTAGTTGGTCGAAAAAGCGGTTCGCGTTTGAGACCAACTGAACTATTCCATCGATTGGTTTTCAAAGTATCATGGACATCAATTTTCTTCCAATCAACGTAAGAAGAATTGTTTCTCAATAGAGACTTTGATAACATCAACATTACATAATCGTCTGTGTTTAGGTCTAATTGCCTGGAATAGTTCTGCTCTTCGAAAAAACGAACCCACGGTTCGTGTTTGCGCCCGCCTGAAATGTTCCACTCGATTGAATCTAATATATATATATATATATATAATGCAGACGAAATCAGTGAGAATCAATCTCTTTTTCCAAATTTCCTGCTTACGGTACAGAATACAGAATTCGGCACTTCTGTTATGCATTTTTTTGGATGAAAGACTCTGACGCCGATGGGATCGAACCACTGCCTTGATGAGAGTACCGTAAGCAGGAAATTTGGAAAAAGAGATTGATTCTCACTGATTTCGTCTGCATTACATGGGATAATTCATTATATATATATATATTCTGAAGAGATGAATACATCGAAATATATCAAGTGAAATTTATCTTTGGTAGAATGATAAGCAATGAAATGGAGATATAGTTCAAGTGAAAGAGCACTAATTACGTTTGACGAAACGTAAAATACTGGTGTGAAAGTTAATGGATGAAGAATGTCTGTTGTAAAGCAAATCAGAGCCCCGCAGACATAAAACAAGCATCTCTAGTTATTTATCTATTAACCCTTTGAACTCTAGTAGTATCTTCCATGTCAGTTCATTGGCAGCAATTAGCAGAGTCCATATTCATTATTTAGGGTAGACCAATCAATATTTTCAACGTGCAGCCTCGGGCTGCACGTTGAAATTATTGATTGGTGTACTGCACACATTTACTGAACAGCCATCCTATTTAACCCTTTACCCAACGCAGACGATATCAAAATTTATTATTTTAAATATCATTTTTTCAAATTTTCCAAAAAAATTCAACAAAACCATATCCTGTGTCCCCTCGTTCCAACGAGGGGTCACATGATATGGTTTTGTTTAAATTTTTAAAAAAATATTTTTTCAACTGCTGAATTTGCATATTATGCGGGCGGATGCGGCCGATTTGTTGGGTAAAGGGTTAATGACGTTATGTCACAATTGCTGGAAAAGCAGCCGCTCAGGATCAAATGATTAATGTTTCTGGTGTTTGGTGACAGTATTCCCTCAAAAATTCATATACTAACATTTTACGGGTGCAAATTACTCTCGTCTCTGATTTTGCAGGAGCTTAAAATTTCACCACTGTCTCAGAGGTTATAGTTAAATTTTAATGACGTTATGACGTATCATTTTCCTGGCCGGCAAAGCGGCCGCTTTGGTTCAAAGGGTTAAGGCTGTTACATCACCATATATATATCTGCTCAACAAGTGATCTGGTGTATTATTTAACGTTTGCTCGTTGTCCAGATATACATTACATTGGTAAAACTGGACACCCCTTATGCAGAAGAATGATAGGACACAGAGAGAACATCAACAACAAATACAACCTGTCGGTGGCGAACCATTTCAACCTGCAAGGACACGCTGCAGATGGTATTCGAGCACAGGTTCTCGAAGGAAATTTGACGTACAGTCATTAGAGAAGGACTGCTGAATCTCTTATGACTGTACGAAATACAAGTCTAAAATTGCATTTTGTAAACAAACTCTGTTTTGGGCATCCGTGTTCCAATTTATTTTGTGTGTAATTCTGATTTGTATTTGTGGCCAGCCGCTGAAAAAATTTGACCAAAAATAGTCTGGGAAAATCCCGTCGACGTTTTTTGTTTAAGTTAATGGAAGCGAAAGAAAATCTTAATAGATTTTCCGCTCCACATCTCTCCAAGAATATGGCGACTACCAGATGCACTAACTGTGACGACATCTGGCCTTTTGTTAGTGCTTATCGGAGTAGAATAATTTAATGGTTTCGATTTTCCGCTCGATCGACACGACGAATACCATGCGCACTTACCGAGACGACATCTCGTCTTTCATCTGTCCGCGTCTAGACGCCGTTTTTATTTGTTAAGCGGAATAATTTAATGGTTTCAATTATCTGCTCGATCGACATGGCGATTACCGTGCGCACTGTCCGTGACGACATATCGCCTTTCACCTTCACATGACTCCCAGGCGTTTTTCTTTTTCTTTGTTTTTGTTTGTGTTTATGGAATTGGAATTATTTAATTGTTTTCCACTAGGTTTATTTTCGAAACCAAAAGAGAAAAAATGTATATTTCAAGAACAGAAAATCTATATTTTGAAACTAAAAAAATGAATTTTTTTCTTTTATATTTCTGTTATATTTCGAACTTAGTAGGAAAAATAAGATTAAGAACTTAACATTAAACTATAAAAAAACTGGAAACAAACTTAAAGTAATTAAAAATAAAAATAAAAATGGAAATCGATGATTTATTGTGGAATGAAACGAATATCAGAAGACAAGACGAAGTTTTTAGAAGATATGTTCGAACGAGCGATGCAGATCTCGTTCACACAGAAGTTCCGCACTGCGAACCCCAGATTGGAAGACGAAAAGGGTTTGATTTTCGGCCAGCATTACGTGAGATCTGCCATGAAGATTTGTTGAGTTGCTGGGAAGAGATGGTAGGTAGAGCGTACAGGAATACAACGACCCTGCAAAGATGATGAAGCGAAGTTTTAGATGTTGATGAAAAATTTGACAGCTGGGCGAGAATTACGAATTGTAACTGTTGGCAGACACCATTGGATGGTGCGAAGAAATACATAATATATTAGCTGCAAAAAGAAGAATAAAAAATAAAAAAAAACAATTCTCTTTCTTCTTCTTACCTTTTATTTCTTATTTTTTTCGTATTATTTTCTGATCCCCTATGTGGCAATTGTTCGCTATGCTTCTTCTCCAATGTAGGGCCAGAAGCTATATTTTTGACACAAAAATGAAACTTTTTTAAATCGATCGGAAAATGTTGGGTAACTGCTGTATTCTAATCGTGGTAGAGGTATGGTTAAAGAGGAAATTACGATTTGCTCGTTAAAAATAGTCCGCATTATCTTGAAAATACAGACGTAGATTCGTGAAAAATTACCTGCTCCTCGGACAATGGAATGACGCCGAAGACGTATACCACCCCCCCCCCGATTATTTATATTACTGTCGTCTAAAATGAGTGTCAAGTTTTGTCTCTATTATCCCAAAATAGGTAAATTCTCAAACGGAACATTCGTCCGTTAATCTAGATATTTTGATTATAAACTGAAAATAAGAGCATCTACTTACAGCAGCATTTAAGTGCCAGCTGAGAAAAAAAATTCTTTAATCAAAAACACAAACAAAACAAACAAAAAGATATAAGAAGTGAAAACAGAGGTAAATAAAAGATTTTTTTCTCGTTTTAATGATTTCTGTTTTTGCCATCTGAGAAACAATTACTGCATTCCAAAAAAAAAAAAATAAAAAATAAAATTGAAATAAGTAAATCAATATTGTTTGTCTCGTTATAACACTTTTTAAAATTGTTTTAATGCTTTTATTTTTTGTTTCCCAGCCAAGAAGACAAATTACACCAATAGAAACTGTAAAAGGAAAACGATAGTGAATAGATGATTTTTCATCTCGTTATAAAAATCAGTTTTTTTCTTTTGAATCCATAAAATACTTTTACTTTACAACGAAGATTCTGTTTCTACGAAGGACCATTACGAATACTGTAAAAAAATGAAATGGCTAAAAAAAAATAATAAAAGGAATTGTAAAAGGTAAATTAAGTTGTACTCATGACATACTTTGCCGTGCACGAGATAATAAGTCATGCACTCGACGAACTAATTCAAGCAAGCGATATACTATCTCATGTACAGTACGTGGAGAGTGTATTACCACTAAATCACCCACAGAGTGGAGATTCCACCCGAGCAATAATTGCAAATGTGTTACAAAGCATAACCAGCACCAGCAATGTTTCAGCCAATGGACCTCCGGGTTAAACCCGGAGGTCCATTGGCTGAAACATTGCTTGTGTTTTTTGTCGATATGTTCAAAATTTGAAAGTTATAGCTTGGGTGATAACTCCACTCCGCGGGTGATTTAGTTACAATCCACTCTCCACTTACTGTATACGAGATACTATATCCTGCA
Source organism: Pictodentalium vernedei (assembly GCA_031216915.1). Lineage (NCBI taxonomy): Eukaryota > Metazoa > Mollusca > Scaphopoda > Dentaliida > Dentaliidae > Pictodentalium > Pictodentalium vernedei. The sequence continues at coordinate 17,603,695 of CM062292.1, forward strand.
CACACCACACCAAGTCATGTGCGCGGCATACTAAGTTGTGTGAACAACATACCTTTGTTCCAATAAGACTAAAATCCTCGGCATCTGATTGGACGTGAGCTCGCTTAGTTTTTTATGTTTACGGTTCCAGAGGCATGTGTTACTGTCTGATGTCACCACCAGAAATATTTGAAAAGAGCATAACAAATGGGGAGTGGGGGTGTTCAAATTGCATACTGCCTATAAACTCGTATCTTTCGAGGCCATTGATCATTCTATGAATGTATACTTTCAGTACGTGGAGAGTGTATTATCACTAAATCACCCGCAAAGTGGAGATTCCACCCAAGCAATAATTGCAAATTTGTTGCAAGCACAAGCAATGTTTCAGCCAATAGACCTCCGGGTTAAACCCGCAGGTCCATTGGCTGAAACATTGCTTGTATTTTTTGTCGATATGTACACAATTTGAAAATTATAGTTTGGGTGATAATTCCACTCCGCGGGTGATTTAGTTACAATCCACTCTCCACGTACTGTAAAACCCACTTGATTTGTATCTGAGATGGAGTAAGCGCGAACTTCATCCTAGTTATTGATTTTTCTGTTGAGAGGTTTATTTATCAAATTTGTTAGCGTTAAAGTTGCCTTGTTCATTCAAGCTGACTTGTTCATTTTACGATGTGGCTTTTGGACTAAGGAAGGGGTCTTATTGGAACATATACACTGTTGTGATGAATTGACGGTAACATGGTTTGAAGTTTGCTACCTGAAGCGCATGTTCAACCGAGACCCGAACACCAGACCATGTTACCGTGCATTCATCACAATAACTTATGATGTTCCAGTAGGCTAAAATCCTCGCCCTCTGATTGGGCGAGAGCTCGCTTAGTTTTTTTTATGTTCACAGTTCCAGTGACATATGTTACCAACCATTATCTAAGATACTGATTTTACACACGACATGGTTATGGGACTTAGTATGTCGTGTGCACGTCACTATATCTTTTGCGCATGACTTAGTATGACATGCGCAGTGTTCACACTGTCGATAGCCATTTTCACAAACTGCGAACAAAATCAGAAGTGGCGAAAAAAGTCAATGGTTGGCGAAAAAAATGGCTAAAAATATTTATGTCACTTGGGTAGAAATTACCTCGTTCAGCAAAGTTAATGCAACTTACGTTATTCCCATATTGCGTCTCACACGACGTGCGTGATTAATTAATTGCAGGTCTATATTCACACCTCGGCCTTATCAGTGGCTCCACATTTATGTCTTCGAATTGGCTACAGACAATTAAAGGATCATTTACTGGAACAAACACTTGTTATTTGATGTACGGCTAAACAAATGGACAAGAAATTCCAAGAATAGGAAACAACATTTGACGATTTTTGATCCGAAATAAAAACATTCAGCGCATTGGATAAAGAAAAAAAAAGATTTAAATGATAATGATGACTATGTACAGTCAGCTTTGAGGCAGATGCTTGATTTTAACCCTTTACCCAACGCAGACGATATCAAAATCTAATATTTTAATTATCATTTTTTCAAATTTTAAAATTTTTTTCAACAAAACCATATCATGTGACTCCTCGTTGGAACGAGCTCCACGAGCTCGTTCCAACGAGGTGTCACATGATATGGTTTTGTTGAAATTTTTTGAAAAATAATATTTTTTCTACTACTGAATTTGCATATTACGCGGGCGGATGCGGCCGATTCGTTGGGTAAAGGGTTAATTTATTTCATTGTTTTTTTCCATTTACATGGAGTAAAGTAAAGGGTAATAGTACAGTATACATGTATTTATGTTACACGTCCGTGGTGGGTATTTACAAATATCCATGTTGTCTCTCTCTCTCTCTCTCTCTCTCTTTCTCTCTCTCTCTCTCAAACTGTGTCATAAACTTCCTGTACAAAGGGGGTACGCCGGAGGTGGTGATGGGCAATTCATAAATTGGGATGGGGGTCCAGTAAACACAATCCTACCGAACTAACATGGTTGTATTGAGTTGTGCCCACTCCCCTGCCTTAATAGAACAAGGCAGTTCAGTCGGGATAAACGTAGACAAATAGTGGTCGGTCGTCAGTCTTGCTGTTATGCAGGCAGCTTTTCCCAATTGTGAGGCGACTTGCCGGAATTTTCTATTTTGTTCCTGTTTCAATAGTTGACTGTGAGAGAGGATTTTCTGCACAAAAAACCCATCAAAACTAACCACATAAATTTACTCTCTATGGACTATCTTAATGTTCTAATGGAAATTTCTTTAGAAGACATACTAATGGATGGATTTAAGTTCGACGATGCTTTCAGAAAATGGTCGAATATGAAGTGTCGCAGAATTTTAAAATCTATTTGAAAATATGTTGTCATTGTTATCTATTAACCCTTTACCTAACATGAAAAGCAGACGACACTTGCAAAAATAATTCTTGAATAACTAATTTTTTTCATTTTTTGTCTCAAAAACATAGGTTATGACCCCTCGTTGGAACGAGCTCGACGAGCTCGTTCCAACGAGGGGTCATAACCTATGTTTTTGAAACAAAAAATGAAAAAAAATAATCAAAATTAATTGGCGATTTTTGAGAATAGCGCTGGCCGGTTTTGGCCGTTACGTTAGGTAAAGGGTTAATGGTGTTGTTTATGTTTTGCTCTTTACTATTTCAGTTAAACTAGCCGAGGGGTCCTCGGTTCGAATCCCACCTGCGGCAACCGCGTTGTGTCCTTGGGCAAGACACTTCACCCCCATTGCCCATGTGGGGGCACGGTGACGCTGTGCACTAAGGCGTACCGATGGTGCACCTGTCTTCAACCAATGCTAACCCTGCTTGTGTGGAGTTAGTATGTTGGGGAGCTGACAGTTGCTCGTCGTTGCTCGGTGGTTCTCTCCGGGTACTCCGGCTTCCTCCGCCCGTAAAACTGTCATGGTCATGATTAGCCATTGTGCAGAAATATGTGACCTTAAACACCAATAAATAAATAAATAAATAAATAAATAAATAAAAAAATAAATAAATAAATAAATAAATAGTTAAACTGATCTCTGGTCGGAACAAAATCTCTCCTTCTGATGGTGGCTAAAAATATTTGTGGTGGCTAAAAAATGTTCACATGTGGCTAAAAAATGACTAAAGAAATTTTCGACCCAGCGTGAACATTGGCCATGCGCGTGACACAGTATTTGTGTGCACGACACAGTATGTTATGCGCACTACATTTTATCTCGTACACACGACATAGTAAGTCATGCACACGTCTTAGTATCTCTTTTCCACGACATAATATCTCATGCGAACGGCATACGTATGTAGTGCGCATGACATAAGTATCCCGTGTGCACGACTTAGTATGTCGGGCGCGCGACCCACCACCTCGTGTGCACGAGATGGAAAATCGAGATAATATGTCCCGCGCACGACTAATTTTATTTTTAAGATGCCTTTCACTTTTACTATCTATTTTATTTTTTTACAGTGGTTCCATAGTTCCTAGTTTTTAGTTTCCCTAATAAAGGAAGATTTTTGTCTCTTCCAGTACACTCTGAAAAGGACTTGTCATTGTGAGAGCACTCGTGATGCAGCCACGTGGGGACTTTAGGTGGTGTTTACTCAATTAAAACATTGGTTCAATGCTCTTTATGGAAATGGAATTTCCTTTGCAGAAAGTTTATTCCCAATTATATGCACAGTTGTATTTACTCGAATTTTAACCCCCAAAATGGGCGAAATGACTGATAACAGTAGTAATTCATTTGTAGGTAAATATCAAAGTTTCGCAGATTTTACAACAATTTTACTAAAGAGCAACACGCGAGTAACAACCAGCACGTCGCAGGCATCTACAGCAACTCTCTCATTTCTACCTTCACAAAATTGTGAGAATAACATGTGGTAGAAATAGAGAGCAGTGCTGCAAGTTGAAAGCTGCCCCCCAAAGCGATCATCCTCTGTATTCTTCGAGCAATATAACTACATTTGCGCCCACTGCGATTACTGACGGTGATTGTAATAGTCTGCGCTTCGCTCTCAGGCCATGATAATTCGCCTCATTTAGGGGCTTTCTAGTGGCCCCTCTTCGGGGAAAATAACGACCACCTCAGAGGATGATCAATGAACACACCTCTGTATCAAATAGTAAGTGTCCGGGTAGTTCAAAGAAGACATTCCAGTCGTTAAAAATTTGAAGTTCTGCAATTATTTTGGTTGAATTTATTCTCTGTAAACATCAGTAGACGAACGAAGATTCTAGTGTTTCCATAGTAATATACGACAATCATAGGGCTTATAGGTACACAGAAGTACCAGTATGCAACATCAATATAAATAACCCTTTACCAAACGTAACGGCCAAAACTGGCCAGCGTTATTCTCAAAAATCGCCAATTAACTTTCAAAGTTTTTCAGTTTTTGTCTCCAAAACATAGTTTTTGACTCCTCATTGGAACGAGCTCGTCGAGCTCGTTCCAATGAGGGCATAACCTATGTTTTTGAGATAAAAAATGAAAAAAAAAATAGTTACTCAAGAATTATTTTTGCAAGTGTCTGCTTTTCATGTTAGGTAAAGAGTTAATGGTACCATTGATTTATAAAATGATAGAAAAGGGTTCATGATGCGTTTGTGTAATGGAGTTTAACGACACCTTTAACAGCCAGCTTCAATTCGCTTCATGCAGTTGTACTGGTCACTGAAACCCGGGACCCGTGGAGAACCATATTGCTGTAGCGAGTAACGATCAGACTCTGAAACTTACAAACCAGACACAAGTAGGGTTGCAGTAATCGAAGACAAGTACGTTATCTGCGTGCTGTACAGTTTAGTATTCAACGCCCATGTGCTCATCTACTCGGGTAGGCAGGTCGGGCTTAAGTTTTGTTACAAATGCAGATGACGGGTGTCAGCATCAAACTATTAACCTACCTGTTTGAGGTTCAATGTGACACCTAATGAATTGATTGGCTACCAATGGGGGCGCGGTGGCGTTGCGGTAATCGGTTCTCGTCCGATCACAGAAGTTAAGCAACGTCGAGCCCGGTTAGTCCTTGGATGGGTGACCGTATGATCGATCGATTCGGACTCCTGCATTGTGTCCTTGGACAAGGCACTTAATCCCGATTGTCCACATGGGGGCACGATGACGCCGTGTACTAAGGCGTACTGCATGTCGATGGTACGCATGTCTTCAACCAATCTAACCATGCCTATGCTGCAGTGCGGAGTTACGATGGTGGGGAGCTGGCAGCTGCTCGTCGTTGCTCGGTGGTTCTCACCGGATACTCCGGCTTCCTCCATCTGCAAAACTATCACTGACACGATATGACCTTGGCTGTTAATGTGTCGTTAAACCCTAATAAATAAATAAATTGGCTACTAATGGAAAATTCCTATTCAACATTTTATGCCGTGTTAAGGTATACATGTACATGGACACTTTGATCTGAGTAATGATTGATGCTCATCACCAGAGCTAATCAGAGTAGTTTTTTTTTAATTTCCAAAGCAGATTATATCTATTTTAAGTACATACAGTACGTGGAGAGTGTATTATCACTAAATCACCCGCAGAGTGGAGATTCCACCCAAGGAATAATTGCAAATTTGACGCAAAGCCTGACCAGCACAAGCAAAGTTTCAGCCAATGGACCTCCGGGTTAAACCCGGAGATCCATTGGGTGAAACATTGCTTGTGTTTTCTGTCGATATGTACAAAATTTGAAAGTTATAGCTCGGATGATAACTCCACTCCGCGCGTGATTTAGTTACAATCCACTCTCCACGTACTGTAGTGTATTTTGTTTGTTTGTTTCCCAAAATAGATTATTTCTATTGTAGTAGAAATTTTTGTGACTCCCAAACTTTATTATTTCTGTTTTTAGTACACGTTTTATTGTGTTTTTTATTGATTGATCAAAATGATTATTTTTATTTTCAGTGCACTTTTTTTTATTCCCAAAATAGATTATTTCTATTTTCAGTGAACATTATTTTTCCATTTGTTTTGTGTGTTTTCTTCTCTTCGTTTTTGACTATCTACAAATAGATACGGAAGTCCATTGGGGACATTTGCGAAAATTACTTTATTTCACAGGTATATGTTTTTTTGAATTAGTTCGCAGTACATTTGCAAATATTCGCAGTAATGTTGCAAATATGCGCAGTTACTTTGAGATTATAGGCAGAAAGCTTCCTCCATGTCGCCAAACATAAGTCACAGATAAACATCAGGGACAGGGCCTGGAGAGAGGAAATTCAAGCCCCAGGGTTAATTCTGCGACGGGCACCCTCCTTTCAAAAGGGTTGGCATAGTGAGTCCGATACCGAAGGCACGAGCGATAATAGCAGGTTGGGGTGGGGGGGATTCTCTCCAATACAAGTTTGAATTCAGTTATTAAATGGAGATTTCTGGCTGCTTTATGATGAAAAATCACGTTATTTTTTGGCTCTCAAAATGATGATTTTTAGAAGCACGTTTCAAATTTACAAGTTCATCAATGAGTATCCAGTGACCTACAGTTATAGCTTTTAACTGCACAATTCTTGAAGTGATAACTTTGCTACATCACGTTGATTTAATAAAGTTATCACTTCAAGAATCATGCAGTCCAACCGTTGGACACTCGCATTCCTTCTTTACATGTGTTGCGACTTGTATTCCAAAAAGACGGGTAACTTATTTTGCTGGTTCTCGCTCGGAGATTGGAGATTGGGGGGGGGGGGGGGGGCAGGCTTGACACTTGAGTCAGAACTTTGGAGGCCCAGGCCTGACCCATGAATCATGGATTCCTGGGCCAAACCCAGGTGCCCAAAGTTCCGGGGTCCGCGGATACTACCCCGGGCCCGGCCCCCACACTCTACCCGTCCCTGTTCGGGGAACAGATATTAAAGTAAGGTGGTTGATATAAAGATTGTCTTGTGCGCTTGTCGGATAACAAGTATGAGGATGAATTATTAGCGCTTTGTGCCTTGTCCTACTGGTGGAGTACCTCTAGTACTAACACCTTACTGTACATTCTGGGGAGGAGGGGCACTCATAATGGTATTTTGTTGATGGATTGGAAGGAAACTGAAACTTTCACTGGAACACTTTCTTCTAGAATGCCCAAAGTATCAGTCTAAAAGAATGAGATTCACTGGGAGTATAATGGGGGAAGTGGGATGGGAGAATGAAGGACATGTGGTTAGGGGGAGACTCAAAGGAGAGGGTTAATATGCTAATCGGAGAGATTGGGAAGAATGGGACAAGGGATATCATCAAGCAGTTCGTCTCCGAGTGTTGGGAGGAGAGGAGAAGCGTGGGTATAGGGAGGCAGTTGGGAGTACAGGGGTAACCATGGCCTTCTCGTCCGAGAACTGCGACAAATCAGCGGCTGGCCAAAGTGTTATTATTACTTGCAGTAGTAGATTTTGTAGTCGATGGAATTACGGCGGTAAATTGTTACTGTGTGTGTGTGCGGGGAGATGGACAATGCGTATTTATCTGGTGTTTAAAGTTCTGTATTTATAGTGGTTGACTTTGTTCCGTTGAGACATTCATAGACAAACTAGAGACTAGTATTGTCCGTTGTATTACACGGCAATCATAGGGCTTAAGGCACCGTCAGTACCGTTAATGCTACTATTGGGTTAAAACAGAAACACAAGAGAAGTGTTCATGATTCGTTTATTTACTGGGTTGCAACGACACCTTCAGCAGCGAGGATTAATTCGCTTCATGCTATTTTACGGGTTGCAGACATCCGAGGACCCGTGTTGAAATATCGAACAGCAGCGAATAGCTAAGTCTTTGCAACTCGTCGCCTGGGTGCTAGAATGTCCTATGTCCCATAGGGGACATCTACGTTTTAGCACTCAGGCGACGAACTTACTAACCCGCTGAATGTCATGTAAGCAATGATAGACGGAAAGTATACTATCTACGTGTTGTACGCCTTAGTATACAAGCGTAACTGTGTACCCTCATCCAAGTAGGCAGGGATTAGGTTTCCTACCAAATTACAAAATGCAGATGAGGAGGTGAGGGGGAGGGCACCTGAATTATAAGCGATTGAGCTTTACCCGCTCATCCCCCAACAGTGATTCTATAGACTCTTGGGAACTGAGGAATAATTAATGCACCTTTCCGGATCTTATCAGAGTATGATGTTGGCCTCGAATTAATAGTAGGTTAACTCTTACATGTAATGAACGTGTCTCGTTGTTATGTGGTTCCCCCAACAATCTGTTTATGACAACCTAATAACCAATTTTCAAATGGTCTTTAACTGTAGACAGATTGATTAGCAGCCAACGACTCGACTCCTAGGGATGGTTATATATTTATTTATTCATTTATTAATATCACACGAAACGTCGTAAATTTCGACGTAACAACCCATGTCTTATTTCCTGATTATCAACTAGTATCTAATCGGCGCGTGGTCCCATAGCAGCAGCAGCAGCAGCAGCAGCAGCAGCATTGTATTCGTGTGCGTAGTTCACATGACGTCAATTACGCCAACAGGTGCAAGTAAAGCGCATTCATGACGTTATGGTGTGAAACGTCTGAGCCAACGAACTGATTGTCGGTTGTTTTGGGAGAATTTAGCGACAAAGGATTAAATAAAAAGTGTAAAAAACATTCGAAAATTCATGTGATATACAGAATCTTTAACTCGTGATGTTTGGATATAAGATTTTTTGAAACTCGTTTAATGAATTCGATTCACAACTCGCCTAAAGGCTCATTGTGAATCAAATTCATCAAACTCGTTTCAAAAAATCTTATATCCAAACATCACTCGTTTGAGATCCTCTGTATTTATTTATTTATTTATTTATTTATTTATTTATTTATTTATTTATTTATTTATTTATTTATTAAACAGTTAATTAGGTTGACTACCCCTTCGACAACCAGGGTCAACTCGTGTCGAATAGTTTTTCGGATGCAGGAAGCTGAACTACCCGGAGAGAACCACCGAACTGAGGCGAACAACTACCAGTCTCCCAAACTTACTTACTCCGCGCAAGTAGGGTTAGCGATGGTTGAAGGCAATCGAAGGCATGGAATTTTAGTATACCTAAGCACACAACGCCACCGTTCCGCCATGGCGGTAATCGGGATTATGTGCCTTACCCAATGGACGGCGAAGTTAACATATTGACCCTGAACTATCATAATCCGAAGAAAAAATCATCTGACATCATTTCAATGTTGGGCTCGAAATCTGGATTATTTTGGTACCTAATCGTCAATCATAACAAGAGCGTGGCTTTTTCACCCTTGTACAGCAAGTGTATTTCTAGCATCGCTAGTGTCTCGGAATGTAAGGGTACGGGTAAAACGTAGATGTTTATCAGTTGTCTCAATTGATTATTAAGGACAATGTAAACCTACATTTGTGAAACAAGTTTAGAAATATTTCAACAATGACGTCTTTATAATATTGACAAACCCCTGACCAAACTACGAGAAGCTGGAAAAATGACGTCGATTTGGGTAATTTATTATTTATGGACATTAAGAATATTTGAAAAATGATCAAATATAGGGCTTGATCAAATGACATTCTTTTCAAACCTGGTAAGTGCTTTCCTTTAAGCTGGAAACAACTTTCAAAATTATAAAGTATGTTTTATCGACTCATATAAAACTGAAGGTGCGCCAACTAATGCACCCCATTTATTCATGTATAGAAAATAACTACCCGGAAAAAAGCCTTTTAAAATAAAAACGACACGACGTATAACAAAAGTAAAAAAATGTCGAACATCTTTGAAGAAAATGTGTTTTATCTGCGCAGATGTTGTGAACACCCTTCCTGACAGATTCAGTATATATATATACAAAATCATTGTTTGTCTCAAAAACATAGGTTAAGACCCCTCATTGGGACGAGTTCGATGAACCTATGTTTTAGAGACAAAAAATGAAAAAATAATGAAAATTAAATTGCGAATTTTGAGAATAGCGCTGGTCGGTTTTGGCCGTTACGTTAGGTAAAGGGTTAAACAATACAATTATCGTTAATAATGAAAAGTAATAAACAGAGTAATCGATTGACTGGACTGGTTACGTGCAATAATTCATTCGAGGCGAGGGACAATATTGTAAAACACTCGTGCGCATTCGCGCTTGTACAACGTCCCTCACCTCTCATGAATTATTTCACGTAACCAGTCCAGTCAAGCGATTACTCTCTACGTAACTGCAGTGTTATTACACCTACGCTCCCCCAAGGTTCTAGGTCCTCCCATAATAAGCTTGAGGAAACAACAGACTCCTTCTCCTCCTCCATCCACTTCTAATTTTCAAGTTCTGTAATCACAACGTAGCCTACATCTTAATACGGTTCCCAAGACCCCAAATCTCCTTATAATCTTGAGGATACAATGTCCCCTGTCCCTCCCATACACTCATATATGTCCATTGCAGTGATCCCAATATTGCCTACATCTTAAAAATGCTCCCAAGTTTTGTAAATTACCTTGAGTACATAGAAAAAGCCTGCTCCCCTCATACACATTTTTATGGTAGTCCAAATCTGTAATTAAAAGGTAGTCTACGTATGGTAGACCAGCTTTGTAATAACAAGGTAGACCAGCATCTTAATAACATTTCTAAGACCATTGATCCCATAATAAAAAACTCTTGCCCCGCCAACCCACTCTTATGACTGTCCAGTTATGTAAATACAATGTATCCTACATCTTAAATAAGATTTATCCCTTTACTCAACGAATCGCCCGCATCCGCCCGCGTAATATGCAAATTTTGCAGTTGAAAAAATATTATTTTTCAAACAATTTCAACAAAACCATATCATGTGACCCCTCGTTGGAACGAGCTCGTCGAGCTCGTTCCAACGAGGGGGTCACATGATATGGTTTTTTTGAAATTTTTTGAAAAATTTCAAAAAATGATATTTAAAATAATAAATTTTGATATCGTCTGCGTTGGGTAAAGGGTTAAGTAGACCCCACACGCCATATTAAACTTAAGGAAATAGTGACTATCAAACATATATTGGGAACAACTGGGGTATATGGAAGTAATCATGAACCCTGATGATTTCATACCCTGGCTACTGTAGATTCCTGCTCACTTATTTTCTCCTGCTTCGATTAATTTCTGATCCATTATGTACTCAGAAAGCAACTAAGTGCAGCTATACCGAGATGCGTTAACCAATGCCCGGAGCTCGAAACCTCTTCTAAAACATATCTCGCACGCTGGGCCTGGCTGCATTATTTTAAGATGGAGTCTTTATACGTTACTCTACAATACCGAAAATCACGGAACTTTGAACTACATGATCCCAATAAAGTCACTTTTGTTTAGCACTCTCGGACATTTATGCAATAAATTCCCAATTACTGTGATCCTTATTCCATATTGTCAAGAAGATAACATTGCCGTCTCTTGAACCACACCCCAGCCCAAAAGTTGGTCTCAGAAAACAGTTATAGATGTTGAGCGCGTGGGCCCTAAATCTGTACCGCCTCTACTCATTTTTTCAAATTATGTGCCCCCCTCCCAACTGATGTGTTGCATGCACGCTGTTTGAAAATAATTCGTTTTTGAATTGCCTTATTTCGTTAAAATAGGGAGCCCACAATATACATAGTGTAAGTCTATCTAAGACCCGTTTTGAAAGCACCACCAAGGCGCCATGCACTATGTTTTCAAAGCAAAAATGGAACAAAACACCACAAGATTTTAATGATACTTTTCGTGTACAGCACTAAAAAGCCTTATGACAACAAGTAAATTTTGAACCTGTTTTTTATCTCATGGAAATGAGTAATAAGAATTCATAATATCATTGCTGAGGAACTGTTCATGATTTCTATGGTCTGAATTATCAGAAAACAATCACCTCCCTGCTGTTAAAATTGTGCTCAATATTAATGTCAAGACACGTTTCCATTGAATATTATATTATTGTATGCCAAAAACATATAAATGTTTAATATAATAAATAAACTGAAACGGTTGAGCAGTGCCTACTTGTCTATTGATAGAAATAAATGGCGACAGGTAAGACATTTTTTGCACGCAATAATAAAGCGTTATAACATTTCAGTTGTATAGTACTCAGTGGAATAAACGTGTTCGCGTGATAACATGAAGGAGTGAGTGCACAAATACAGGCGCAAATACAAGGAATATCGTCTGAGTAATATCACAGGTAAGCCTACACTCCGGTCGCCTTGGACTGGTTACTTACCACGGGTGGACACTATTTCCATGGACGTAATAATATTACATTCCAAACACTAATTATAGGAATAATCAACAACAAATTAATTAATGAAGCACCGTGTAAAACCCGGTGCTTCATTAATTAAAATTTTACTAATAATGATTTTTATTACCTGGTAAACGCATGCGTGGACATTACTGCCCACGCGTGGATTATGACCAGTCCAAGGCGACTATTTATTTATTTATTTATTTATTTATTTATTTATTTATTTATTTATTTATTTACTGGGGTTTAAGGTCACATACTTATGCACAATGGCTAATCGTGACCGTGTCCAAATCGACTGTACTGTATAATTAAAGTGTGTCATTTCCACTCTCGTGGTCAAAGTCTTATCAACTGTGGAGCGATATGTATAACTTGCGAATAGATATTTTAAATTCTAGAAGAGGCGAAGGAACCCGTGTGCGGGGCGAGTGGGGTGGGGAGAGATAGGTGGTACACAGATGTGTTAATACAATGGCCTCACATGGTCTGCAAATTTATTTTCCAACAAGAAAGTATTTCCAGGAATACAAGTAAAAACGTCCTGACAAAATACTAATCTGTTTTGAGGGTAGCAACCGCATGTGCGGTTATTCGATTCAGAAAGAGAACGTTCTTTTACCGTTATCGATTGGCATCGAGTTATTGCAGATGTCGAGGCCACCGTTTTGATTACAACAATTAAATGATAAATAACTCACCAACGAAATAAATTGAACCAGATTATGTTCTGCCTCGATGGTATTTGTATCTAGGCCTACCGTGTGTTAAACACGACAAATGAAACAAAGAAACAGAGAGAACTGAGACACTACTGTAAACTTCAGCGGTTATAGTACAAGTGGAACAATGAATGGGGATTACGTCATGCATAGGGCAACAACTCAATGGCACGACCTCATGAGTTCATTCGTAATAAAGCAAGGGTTGGAGGTAGTTAAAGTTGAAGATATACACCGAATCATGACCTGACCATGGTATGCCCACCAGAATGAGAGACTGGCTGGCACGTGTGCATTTGGTAATACATGATTTGTATATGCAGCATAACTTATATTCCTTGAAAGTACATCGTGGGTGTGTCGAAGGCATGGTCTATTAACCGCCCACTAGCCCCCTTCCAACCACAAAGAAACATTTTATGTCACTCTATTTAAGACCTGAGATTGTGAGATTGAAGGAAGTGACATTTCTGTGGTTCAAGGGTCAGGCGTTTAAACCTACGCCAAGGCTAATACACGGTAGTCCCGGTGTGTCATGTGCCCTGCACTCCCCCCCCACACCCCCCCCCCCCCCGCAAAAAAGAAGAAAAAAAAACAAAACAAAAAGAATATCCGCCTCATTCACTCAATTCAAGTGGAATTGTGGTATAAATAAAATACAGAACACAACTCGGGTATAGTACGGCCGCCGCGGGCTGCTCACTTTCCACAGGTGACTAATATTTCAACGGACGCAATAATATTCTATTGCAGACACTAATTATAGGAATAATCATCAAAAAATTAATTAATGAAGCACCGGGTACAACACGGCGCTTCATTAATTAAAATTTTGCTGATAACGAGTTTTATTACCTGGCAAACGGACACGTGGACATCACTACCCACGCATGGATTACAGCCAGCGGTTGTACTGCATATGACATGAAAATACGTGGTCAACCGTATTGAAGGCATTGTATATTAACCGCCCACCAACCCTCTCCCAGCCACACACTAACACTTTATGTCACCCTTTTCAAAACCTGAAAATAAAGTAAATGACATTTCTATAGTACAGGGTTCAGGTGTTTGAACCTAACGCGAGGCTGAACCGCGATAGACCCGATGCGTAATTACTTAATTCAGCTACTCCATGCAGTAAACAAAGTTCAAGCGTCTATAAGTTTGATGATATAATCGAAACGTCAAACATAAAGAAATTGAATGATGCTACGCTCACAATGCTCACAATGCTCACAGAGAGACGATTAACGTTGAGCGAATAACGCAACTGTTTTCTTACAAAACAAATGGTGACACCTTCAGTAATAGTTAATGCCGTTTAAGCGGCGATCGAATGGACTGAATTTCAGGAACATCTCAGTAAACGTTGCAGATGGCTATCACCAGGACTCTATCCATCTCTGCATAACTTGTACCAAATTGTCAGTAAGGAGTAAAATAATATTTTGTTAGAGTAGATCTCAAGAGTCGCTTATCACACTAATTTTGTTATCGGTGTACAATATTCTAACAGTTAAGAGGTAATTGTCCGAAAGTGATTGTGTAAATGACTCCAGACAAACGGAATAGAACGAGTGAAAATAAATAAGATGGAAATACAAAGACAAGAGGGGAGATTGATTAACACAATTAACACGATCGACAATGTATTTTTTAACTCGGTAAGATTCTTGCACCGAACCAACTGCAAGCCAGTCTAGGGGCTTGGCAGTAATTTTTAGTCATAAAGGCTGTGGTGACTGGATTAAGAAAACACTGCCAGAGGAATTTCCCCGTGGCCTCGATTTTTTTTATGATTACATATCGTTGCACATTGTATTAGGTCTGTCAAAGTAGAAACTAGGTCCTTACTTACTATAGAAATAGTCAGATACAATATGGTTTTCAGCGAATGAACAAATCCATGCCGCGTTCATAGAAATGCTCAATAACTCAGCACAGAGAAAGAAAACGTAGCATTTTTCGCGATCTGATTGCGTGCGGATTGCAACAGACTTAAATACGCCAGTGGGCGGAGATTCCATAAAATAATGAACGAATCAATAAAAAACAAACAAAAGGAGCATTTCAGATTGAATGTCGTCCGACAGGTATAATTTTACAGTGTTCTGTTTTAGGAGTATAAACCAAAGCTGTAACGTACGATAACATTTTAAGCATTGAATGAGTATTCTTTTTTAAAGCGCAATTGATTAATGTGGGAGGGAATTCGTACGATTTTTCGGTCACTACTCATTAGAAGTCTGAAATGTATTTTTAATTTCTAACAACTGGCAGTGGCGATCTCACTGAGGGACACCAGGTTTGAAAATTTCTGCAAAGTTTAACAGAAGCCCTTACCAAACGCAATCTCTGAGAATTTTCTGGTATTCGCCGACTCGTCGCTGCACGTGGAAACCACAACGGGAGATTTTTAAAAACTTTTTGTTTCACAAAAAATCGCCATTTTAAAAGCAAACTGCTGAATAATATCTGCACATCCAAAACGACAAAGAATGCAGTCCGGTTGCTTGGGACGCTCCACACAAGACAGCGTTGGGCAAAGCCAACTCCATAACATGTTTGCTGGAATTCGGTCTGCTCTGATATAAAGAGAAAATTTCTGTCATTGTTGTGCACCCAGAAGAATTTACTCCTCGATATAGACGTCACGCCTTTTGACATCCGACATCGCATTCGGAAAGTTCGGCACCTGGGTCTCGACTGGCAGATGCAGCCGAAAAATCCGTAATTTTGGCGGTAAAAATACCACAACGTAATCGTCATTTTTGTATATGACTTGGGAACAGTGACTTTATCGTTGATGTTCTTTAGAGAATGGTGGGCTGTGGGGGCTTTTGGTTTGAAAAGCAAGCGTGTCTCATGTAAGAGTTTCTGCAAAATCCAATTTTATCGCCATGATTTGAAGATAATGGCACAAAAGGGATCACCGAACACTTGAGTAAATCGGTTTTCCTCGCTGAAAATCAGCAGCGATGCATAAAAGTAAGTTGTAGATGTGTTTAATGCGTAATTTCAATATAAGTTAACTGTAGTTTTTAATGGGGTTGTTTTTGTTAAGGCCTCAAAATTTCACGAAAATAGAAAACAATTGGACTTTCGACTTTAGTGACATAGTGGGACTACGGGAATCATGTCTTCCCTTACAGTACGTGGAGAGTGTATTATCACCAAGATCACCCGCAGACTGGAGATTCCACCCAAGCAATAATTGCAAATTTGTTGAAAAGCATAACAAGCACAAGCAACGTTTCAGCCAATGGACCTCCGGGTTGAACCCGGAGGTCCATTGGCTGAAACATTGCTTGTGTTTTTAGTCAATATATACAAAATTTGAAAGCTATAGTTTGGGTGATAACTCCACTCCGCGGATGATTTAGTTACAATCCACTCTCCATGTACTGTAAATAGAACTTAAGGGACGACATGTGGACCGTTTTGTTCTTTTTGTGTTGTTCTTTTCTGAAAATTACAGTTATTACAGCATACTCATTCCCGTTCATTATTGAATTGTGAAGCAGAAGGAATTCAAAAATTCTAAATGTAAAGCCCATGCCCTCCAATTCACGTTTGCACCATTAATGGCAAATACTATATATTTAATCTCAGTATTGTATTGGAGGAACAAAATATCGTCAAACCAAACGCTGCAATTTCGGACAAAACTTTGGCTACAGTTGGTCAAACTGGTGGCCAGGAATTATTTTAGTAGGAATTGAAAGAAAGAATTACGAACATTAAAATGGAATTTCGAGGATCGATTTGATAGAGGCTCGATTCGATTGTGGATCTATTCGATTCTAGGGTCGATTCGACAATCAAATCGATTCGATGACCGACTCGAGGATCGATTCAGTTCGAGGATCGATTCGATTCGAGGATCGATTCGCTTCGAGAATAAAATAGATTCGAGGATCGACTCAATTCGAGGATCGATTCGCTTCGAGAATAAAATCGATTCGAGGATCGACTCAATTCGAGGATCGATTTTATTGAGGACCGATTCGATTCTAGAGTCGATTCGAATATCGATTCAATTCGAAGATCGATTTGATAGGGGTTCGATTCGACTGAGGACCGATTCGATTCTAGGGTAGATTCGATTCGAATATCGATTCAATTCGAAGATCGATTTGATAGGGGTTCGATTCGATTGAGGGCCGATTCGATTCTAGGGTAGAGTCGATTCGAGGATCGATTCGATTCGAATCACTCTGCCTGATTCGATTCGGCCCAACTTGTTAGATTCGAAGTGCTTTACTGACAGACTCCAGGATCACGTTTATGTATACCATTCTCATTGATTTATTTGTTTCTTTCTGATACACAAGGAAAGTACATCTAGGTCAAATTGAATTGAAATAATTTAATACAATATGTACAATGTTACAAACTTCCATTTTCAAATTATTTGTTTTTTGTATAATTATGTGGATATAAAAAATTACAGATCCGTTTGGTCGTTTTATTATTCAGTAATTATATAACTTGTGCATGTAATTTGTACAAGATATAAGCGAACGATGCGCATTGTCTGAAAGCTGATTCGTCTTAAAGTTTCAGCGACGGATTTGGCTGGCTTACAATTTGACCATTTCCCCAGGTATCGTGGCCAGGCAGGGTAAAAACATTACATGATCTTTTGTGGAATGCACATATTTTATCATGTTTTATAAAGCTTGGTCAAGTGAATAATAAATTTAGTGTTTCCATCAGGTTAAGATGGTATCGGCCTCTTTTTTAACTAAAAAATCTTCCCACTTCTGCCAATAATTCTCCCCTTGATAGACTGATGACTCGGGAAATTTGCTCCAGTTTAGCGAGGACTGAACCCAGACAAAAAGTTCAAGAAAAATGTCAGATTACAGACCACCGAGTACAACGCAGCGGCCCATAACATGGGAATTTCATAGTGTTTCCTTCACTTTCATTTTAGAAAATGAAAATATTTGTTCGGCGGAAAAACTACTGCACCGCCGTTTTGTAGTAATACCATTTCCTGTATAGAAGATGCAGGAATGCATGCCAGTCATGTTACCTAACCCTATGGACCCAAGAGACAGCCTTTGCGGGCCAGGAACATGATAAAACATAATTCCCTTAAGTTGGGCGGCTACTAAATGAATGTGAGTTAGGCCAAGCAATATATTTTCAACGTGCAAGCCTCAAGGCTGCACGTTAAACATATTAATTCGTCCACCCCCAAATAATGAATATAGACTCTTCCAATCGCTGCCGTTGCACTGACATGGAAGATACCATCAGTGTTCAAATGGTTAATAAATGAACGGACGGACGAACGACCGAACGAACGAATGGTGAACGGACGAATGAACGAATGAACGAATAAATAATTTATTTGCAGTATAATACATGATTGAACAAGATGAAATAATAAGACATTAAGCATGATACTGCAAGGTAATGGCATAGCCACGAGACTGTCTTCCTGCCACACTCAAATATCAGTTTGAAAAAACACCTTCCCGATAATAGACGTATTGACAATTGTTTGTTCTATTAACCCTTATGCAATGTGACGG
Source organism: Pictodentalium vernedei (assembly GCA_031216915.1). NCBI lineage: Eukaryota > Metazoa > Mollusca > Scaphopoda > Dentaliida > Dentaliidae > Pictodentalium > Pictodentalium vernedei. The sequence goes on from CM062292.1 coordinate 17,622,189, forward strand.
CCAAAACCGGCCAGTGGTATTCACAAAAATCACTGTTTAATTTTCATTATTGTTTCATTTTTTGTAACAAAAACATAGCTTATGACCCCTCTTTGAGACGAGCTCGTTGAGCTCGTTCCGATGAGGGGTCATAACCTATGGTTTTGACGTAAAAAATGAAAAAAAATTAGTTATTCAAGCATTTTGTTTGCAAGTGTCGTGTTTTTGGTGTTAGGTAAAGGGTTAAACAAACAGGTTTTTCCAGATATCGAATACCTTTTCAGTACTATGGTCCATTCCACAGTGTGTGATAATTTGTCGACTAGAAGCAATTTGATTTGATAGTCATTTTCGCCTTCTGGGACTTTAGTAACAAATAACATGGTTGGAGTATACTTTTTGGTCTCAATACAAGTTAATATACCGCATGCTACAACCATAGTCAATTTATATCGTATGGTACAAGCTTGATAGCGCCGGAGCAAGTCACCACTTCCTTTGGAGCTCCCAGAAAAAAAATCCTGTCCTCATTTGATACTGTCAGGGCAGGGAACTAGGACAGGTAATCAGTAGCCGTGATACTGCATGTTAGCACCAGAAGGTATAACATGGACTGCTTTAAAGACTTGGTCCCCTCTTCTTGAATCCTGTTCATACTTGTGTTTTTACCATATTAGGTGCCAATGTACGCAGACACAACCTTGATAATGAACACAATAGATGAAGAGGGTTACATGTAGGTAAGCATAAGATACATAAAGAGACGTTTGAAAGCCGCAACGGGTTAAGACAATTGTTGAGTTAGTTTATACAGTCCGGGCATATGGGATTATGATAGCTGCTGTTTGAGGCTTAAGAGTTTAAAAAACCTTTGTTAGTGTATTTATGAATAGGCGCCTGTTCTGATTTCGAATTTATAGTTAGATTTCATTCCAGATCCTTGAAAAGTGCATGGGTAGTTTTGGACGAAACTGTGTTCTGAGTTTATTAAGGTGTAGATTGCGTGATTGTTTTGTGTTCATTCCCGAATGATTTGTATAAATTTTAAAAGTATTATCGAAGCTAGAAGGTATTTTTTTGTTGAGCCAGTCATGCATGAACAGTAGTACGCGCATTTTGTATAAATCTTTGAATTTCAAGATTAGTAGGCTTTTAAGCAAGTTTTCAGCATTGTGCTATTTATTAGTAATAAGACGGACAGCTTTCTTTTATAGATTAAACGTCGACTTCGTGTCTTTGGAGTGTCACCCGGGAATGAGTACCATATAATAATCACCCGGGAATGAGTACCATATAATAATCTCCCGGGAATGAGTACCATATAATAATCACCCGGGAATGAGTACCATATAATAATCACCCGGGAATGAGTAACATATAATAAACACCCGGGAATGAGTACCATATAATAATCACCCGGGAATGAGTACCATATAATAATCACCCGGGAATGAGTACCATATAATAATCACCCGGGAATGAGTAACATATAATAAACACCCGGATATGAGTACCATATAATAATCACCCGGGAATGAGTACCATATAATAATCACCCGGGAATGAGTACCATATAATAATCACCCGGGAATGAGTAACATATAATAAACACTCGGGAATGAGTACCATATAATAATCACCCGGGAATGAGTACCATATAATAATCACCCGGGAATGAGTACCATATAATAATCACCCCGGAATGAGTACCACATAATAATCACCCGGTAATTAGTACCATATAATAATCACCCCGGAATGAGTAACATATAATAAACACCCGGGAATGAGTACCATATAATAATCACCCGGGAATGAGTACCATATTATAATCACCCGGGAATGAGTACCATATAATAATCACCCCGGAATGAGTACCATATTATAATCACCCCGGAATGAGTACCATATAATAATCACCCGGGAATGAGGTCCATATTATAATCACCCCGGAATGAGTACCATATAATAATCACCCGGGAATGAGGTCCATATTATAATCACCCCGGAATGAGTACCATATAATAATCATCCCGGAATGAGTACCATATAATAATCACCCGGGAATGAGGTCCATATTATAATCACCCCGGAATGAATACCATATAATAATCACCCGGGAATGAGGTCCATATTATAATCACCCCGGAATGAGTACCATATAATAATCATCCCGGAATGAGTACCATATAATAATCACCCGGGAATGAGTACCATATAATACGTGGCTCTGTACTAAGGAAAAGTAGAGTGTTTTTAGACACACTTTGGGTAGAGACTTCTTGTTCCTGTTAATTGCATAAATGCCTTGTGACATTTTAGAACAGACAATAGATATATGCTGTTTAAACTTAAGATTTTCATCCATGTTACCGTCATGAGAGATATTTATATCTTTTAGAGTAATAGATCTTTTTCCGAATAGGTAAGAATCATGTTGTGGATGTAAAAGAATAAATTTTCCTGCCGTCTGCATAATATAACACATTTAGATTCGTAGAATAATAATAATAATACATTGTAATATATAGCGTAAATAGAGGATATGGAATGAGTGTTTTTCTCATATAATATTTATGAAACGAGTCTAAGAATTTTCCGTTTTGGCGAGCCTCTGGCGAGCCCAAACGGAAAAGTGGGTTGAGTTTCATAAATATTATATGAGAAAAACACTCATTTCATATTCTGTTTATCATATGACACACACACGCACAAATTAGCCACTTAGGAGAACTTTTTAACCCATCACCTGACTAGAGTTGCAGACGACACATGAAAAAAACATCTTCGTATAATAAAAAAAAAATCATTTTTTTGCTTCCAAAACATAGGTTATGACTCCTCATTAGAACGAGCTCGTCGAGCTCGTTCCAATGAGGGGGCCATAACTTATGTTTTGGAAGCAAAAAGTGAAAATATAAAAAAAATGAATGGCGTTTTTCTTGTAGGTAAAAGATTAATACAATAAAACCCACCCTAAATAGGACAGATAACGTAAATTCTCCCTACTGAAATTATGCAAATGTCACCCAGTTGTATTTTGTTTAGCCAATCAAATTGTTCAGTTTTGAAACTGACCAATGAAAGCTCCCAACTCTAATTATGCAAATTATGAAAATATGGCCCAGTTTTATTTTGTCCAGGCAATCAAATTGTCTAGTTTTGAAATTGACCAATGAAATTGACGGAAGGCTTTATTTATCACTGATTAATATGAAAACAAAATATCAAATGTTTTAAAGTGAACAAAACGGACGAGTCATATGATAATACCACATAATTGTGCTCTAAAACGCTTTACGTGGAAAATAAATACATATTTGAGCTCCCTAAAGCACTGAAGTAAATAAAAAATGATCAAATTAGCTAGCTGAAACATTGAAGGCCACTCTGAAGAGATGGGACTTCAGTTTTGTTTTGAAGTCGTCTAAGTTTATGGAAGCCTGGATATGCGCTGGCAATGAATTACTGAGTCGTTGACCTACGAACGAAAAGGCTCTGGTATTCATCAAAGTGGAGAGAAAAAAAGGAACAAGAAGCCTGATCTGTTTGGATGAGCGGAGATTCCGTTCTCATGAACAGTCAAAAGGTTTTGAAGATATTGTGGAGCCAATCCATTAATGCACTTGAAGACCAACACCAAAACATTGAAAGTGATACGTTGTTGAACAGGGAGTCAATGTAGCTTATGAAGCAAAGGGGTTATGTGATCATATCGTCTGGATCCCGTAATAATAAGAGCAGCAATGTTTTGTATTTTTGCAGGTTTGCGATGAGCGATTGTGGTAGACCTACAAGCAGTGAATTAGAGAAATCCAAATGAGCAGAAACAAAGGCATGAACAAGCCTTTCCAAAGATTTTTGAGTTAAATAACGTCGAAGATGTCCAAGATTTCTAATGTGTATAAAACAGCGCTTGCAAATTTCTTCAATACTTGCTTCCACGGAAAGACGTGAATCAAATATTATCCCAATGTTGCGAGCACTATTTGATACTATTTGTTTTGACTTGCCACTTTTTAAAGATTCAGTTTAAAAATCAGAAGGAATTTTGGCGCGAGATATAACCAGCATTTCAGTCTTATCATCATTCATTTTTAACCTATGACCAACCATCCAGTTTCGTAGCTTATTAACACAGTTTTGCATCATCTCCACTGACTTCAGCGAATCAGCCTCACTTAGTGCATTAAAAGACACATACAGCTGAGTATCATCGGCGTAGAGATGATATGGAATGCATTCATCCCTCAGCATTCGTCCCATATTCCCTAAACAACATATTGTACAATCTCTTGTTATTTTATCGTTTGTTTCAGCAATGCTATTAAGAAGATGAAGTATGGGATGTATTGTGGAATGTGATTTTCTGAAGCCGGATTGATACTGATAGATTATGTTATTATGATTCAGAAAGTATACTCTTTTTTCACTTATTTACACAACTGTGATCACAAACGCGGAGAGATATTTCGACCGCTTAGTGGTGATTCGGTCGAATATTTTTTTCCGCTTGCATTCCAACACAATTTCAACGTTTGGAAACGAAGGGAGATATTCAGCTGTTAGAAAAGAAATCCGAGAATATTGAACCTGAAATGTTATTTTCGTATGTGTTTCTTGATTCGGTTTTGATTTTCATATTCTTTCTTCGAATCTCAGTACATATTGTCGCGACCCAATCGCGATCTGATCAAGAAAAATTACCAACTTCTTTGTGGTCAGAGTGGCGAACTATTTCCTATTTCTTTAAATATACATAACTTACAGTACAGCCGCCTTGGACTAGTCACTTTCCATGGATGGACAATATTTCCATGGACGCAATAATGTTAGATTCCAAACAATAATTATGGGAATAATCATGAACAATTTAATTAATGAAGCACAGGGTACAACTAATTGCTTCGTTAATTAAAATTTTGCTGTAGATGAGTTTTATTACCTGGTAGACGCATGCGTGGACATCACCGCCCTCGCGTGGATTACGACCAGACCACGGAGAATATATTGTGATTTTCTGAAATGAAATACGGTTTGCCTGCATATTATTGGTCGAGGTGGGTTTTTCATCACTAGATGAATAATTTTTGTCTATCGTTTGAATGTGTTTGCTTTGTCCCGCCCATCTGTCAAATAACAGTGTATCGATATGTCCAACGGTGCGATTACATTGTTTTGTGGACTCTCAGTTGATATTCAAAGGCGTGTTCGTACTGATTTTCCTCTCCAGTCTCTACAATATTCGATGCCGGGAGTTTTTAGCAGTGGCGAGAATAATAAAACTGTCGTGTGCACAAAAGTTGATATGACTGCAATGATATAATTGACGGAGACTTCGGCTGCGTAAAGGTATGTTATAATACAAGCAAACACTGAATTAAATTATAACAATTGAAATGAATTGTCTGTCGCTTTATCGGAGTTTGTGTGATGGACGTGTCAAGTTTTGTATGCAGTGCTACAACTAAACACGTCCATCCCACATTCATACTCTGATAGAGCGACATATAATTCACTTCAATTTTAAAATGCCGTGGGCGAGATCTCAGACCAGGTCCATGCGAATTGCAAGTTATAAATAAATATAAATAAATAGTTAGGCCCGTCTCCCCTTACAGACAAAAATGACATGAACAATAGAAATGAATCTCAAATTTCCCCACAACAACTATATTTTACAACTTTCTTTTCGATGTGGAGAACAAAGGCAAACCATACTATTTGCAGTGAAATAATTTCAGCAGGCCGCAAGGCCAGAGGAGGTAACAAAAACGTATAGAAGACAAGGCCAGAGGAGGTAACAAAAACATATAGAAGACAAGGCCAGAGGAGGTAATAAAAACGTATAGAACACAAGGCCAGAGGAGGTAACAAAAACGTATAGAAGACAAGGCCAGAGGAGGTAACAAAAACGTATAGAAGACAAGGCCAGAGGAGGTAACAAAAACGTATAGAACACAAGGCCAGAGGAGGTAACAAAAACGTATAGAACACAAGACCAGAGGAGGTAACAAAAACATATAGAACACAAGACCAGACTAGGTAACAAAACATATTGGAGACAAGGCCAGAGGAGGTAACAAAAACGTATAGAAGACAAGGCCAGAGGAGGTAACAAAAACGTATAGAACACAAGGTCAGAGGAAGTAACAAAAACGTATAGAACACAAGACTAGAGGAGGTAACAAAAACGTATAGAACACAAGACCAGAGGAGGTAACAAAAACGTATAGAACACAAGGCCAGAGGAGGTAACAAAAACGTATAGAACACAAGACCAGAGGAGGTAACAAAAACGTATAGAACACAAGACCAGAGGAGGTAACAAAAACGTATAGAACACAAGGCCAGAGGAGGTAACAAAAACGTATAGAACACATAGAACACAAGGCCAGATGAGGTAACAAAAACGTATAGAAGACAAGGCCAGAGGAGGTAACAAAAACATATAGAAGGCAAGGCCAGAAGAGGTAACAAAACGTATAGACGACAAGGCCAGAGGAGGTAAGAAAAACGAATAGAAGACAAGGCCAGAGGAGGTAACAAAAACGTATAGAAGACAAGGCCAGAGGAGGTAACAAAAACGTATAGAACACAAGGCCAGAGGAGGTAACAAAAACTTATAGAAGACAAGGCCAGAGGAGGTAACAAAAACGTATAGAACACAAGGCCAGAGGAGGTAATAAAAACTTATAGAAGACAAGGCCAGAGGAGGTAACAAAAACGTATAGAACACAAGGCCAGAGGAGGTAACAAAAACGTATAGAATACAAGGCCAGAGGAGGTAACAAAAACGTATAGAACACAAGGCCAGAGGAGGTAACAGAAACGTATAGAACACAAGGCCAGAGGAAGTAACAGAAACGAAAAGAAGACAAGGCCAGAGGAGGTAACAAAAACGTATAGAACACAAGGCCAGAGGAGGTAACAAAACAAATAGAAGACAAGGCCAGAGGAGGTAACAAAAACATATAGAAGACAAGGCCAGAGGAGGCAACAAAAACATATAGAAGACAAGGCCAGAGGAGGTAACAAAAACATATAGAAGACAAGGCCAGAGGAGGTAACAAAAACATATAGAAGTCAAAGCCAGAGGAGGTAACAAAAACGTATAGAACACAAGGCCAGAGGAGGTAACAAAAACGTATAGAAGACAAGGCAAGAGGAGGTAACAAAAACGTATACAAGACAAGGCCAGAGGAGGTAACAAAAACGTATACAAGACAAGGCCAGAGGAGGTAACAAAAACGTATAGAACACAAGACCAGAGGAGGTAACAAAAACGTAAAGAACACAAGGCCAGAGGAGGTAACAAAAACGTATAGAAGACAAGGCCAGAGGAGGTAACAAAAACGTATAGAACACAAGGCCAGAGGAGGTAATAAAAACGTATAGAAGACAAGGCCAGAGGAGGTAACAAAAACGTATAGAAGACAAGGCCAGAGGAGGTAACAAAAACGTATAGAACACAAGGCCAGAGGAGGTAACAAAAACGTATAGAACACAAGGCCAGAGGAGGAAACACAAACGTATAGAACACATAGAACACAAGGCCAGAGGAGGTAACAAAAACGTATAGAAGACAAGGCCAGAGGAGGTAACAAAAACATATAGAAGACAAGGCCAGAGGAGGTAACAAAAACGAATAGAAGACAAGACCAGAGGAGGTAACAAAAACGAATAGAAGACAAGGCCAGAGGAGGTAACAAAAACGTATAGAAGACAAGGCCAGAGGAGGTAACAAAAACGTATAGAAGACAAGGCCAGAGGAGGTAACAAAAACATATAGAACACAAGGCCAGAGGAGGTAACAAAAACTTATAGAAGACAAGGCCAGAGGAGGTAACAAAAACGTATAGAAGATAAGGCCAGAGGAGGTAACAAATACGTATAGAAGACAAGGCCAGAGGAGGTAACAAAAACGTATAGAAGACAAGGCCAGAGGAGGTAACTAAAACGTATAGAACACAAGGCCAGAGGAGGTAACAAAAACGTATAGAACACAAGGCCAGAGGAGGTAACAAAAACGTATAGAAGACAAGGCCAGAGGAGGTTACAAAAACGTATAGAACACAAGGCCAGAGGAGGTAACAAAAACGTATAGAACACAAGGCCAGAGGAGGTAACAAAAACATATAGAAGACAAGGCCAGAGGAGGTAACAAAAACATATTGAAGACAAGGCCAGAGGATGTAACAAAAACATATAGAAGACAAGGCCAGTGGAGGTAACAAAAACATATAGAAGACAAGGCCAGAGGAGGTAACAAACACGTATAGAAGACAAGGCCAGAGGAGGTAACAAAAACGTATAGAACACAAGGCCAGAGGAGGTAACAAAAACGTATAGAATACAAGGCCAGAGGAGGTAACAAAAATGTATAGAAGACAAGGCCAGAGGAGGTAACAAAAACGTATAGAACACAAGACCAGAGAAGGTAACAAAAACGTATAGAAGACAAGGCCGGAGGAGGTAACACAAACATATAGAAGACAAGGCCAGAGGAGGTAACAAAAACATATAGAAGACAAGGCCAGAGGAGGTTACAAAAACGTATAGAAAACAAGGCCAGAGGAGGTAACAAAAACGTATAGAACACAAGGCTAGAGAAGGTAACAAAAACGTATAGAAGACAAGGCCAGAGGAGGTGACAAAAACGTATGGAAGACAAGGCCAGAGTAGGTAACAAAAACGTATAGAACACAAGGCAAGAGGAGGTAACAAAAACATATAGAAGACAAGGCCAGAGGAGGTAACAAAAACATATAGAAGACAAGGCCAGAGGAGGTAACAAAAACATATAGAAGACAAGGCTAGAGGAGATTACAAAAACGAATAGAAGACAAGGCCAGAGGAGGTAACAAAAACGTATAGAACACAAGGCCAGAGGAGGTAACAAAAACGTATAGAACACAAGGCCAGAGGAGGAAACACAAACGTATAGAACACATAGAACACAAGGCCAGAGGAGGTAACAAAAACGTATAGAAGACAAGGCCAGAGGAGGTAACAAAAACATATAGAAGACAAGGCCAGAGGAGGTAACAAAAACGAATAGAAGACAAGACCAGAGGAGGTAACAAAAACGAATAGAAGACAAGGCCAGAGGAGGTAACAAAAACGTATAGAAGACAAGGCCAGAGGAGGTAACAAAAACGTATAGAAGACAAGGCCAGAGGAGGTAACAAAAACATATAGAACACAAGGCCAGAGGAGGTAACAAAAACTTATAGAAGACAAGGCCAGAGGAGGTAACAAAAACGTATAGAAGATAAGGCCAGAGGAGGTAACAAATACGTATAGAAGACAAGGCCAGAGGAGGTAACAAAAACGTATAGAAGACAAGGCCAGAGGAGGTAACTAAAACGTATAGAACACAAGGCCAGAGGAGGTAACAAAAACGTATAGAACACAAGGCCAGAGGAGGTAACAAAAACGTATAGAAGACAAGGCCAGAGGAGGTTACAAAAACGTATAGAACACAAGGCCAGAGGAGGTAACAAAAACGTATAGAACACAAGGCCAGAGGAGGTAACAAAAACATATAGAAGACAAGGCCAGAGGAGGTAACAAAAACATATTGAAGACAAGGCCAGAGGATGTAACAAAAACATATAGAAGACAAGGCCAGTGGAGGTAACAAAAACATATAGAAGACAAGGCCAGAGGAGGTAACAAACACGTATAGAAGACAAGGCCAGAGGAGGTAACAAAAACGTATAGAACACAAGGCCAGAGGAGGTAACAAAAACGTATAGAATACAAGGCCAGAGGAGGTAACAAAAATGTATAGAAGACAAGGCCAGAGGAGGTAACAAAAACGTATAGAACACAAGACCAGAGAAGGTAACAAAAACGTATAGAAGACAAGGCCGGAGGAGGTAACACAAACATATAGAAGACAAGGCCAGAGGAGGTAACAAAAACATATAGAAGACAAGGCCAGAGGAGGTTACAAAAACGTATAGAAGACAAGGCCAGAGGAGGTAACAAAAACGTATAGAACACAAGGCTAGAGAAGGTAACAAAAACGTATAGAAGACAAGGCCAGAGGAGGTGACAAAAACGTATAGAAGACAAGGCCAGAGTAGGTAACAAAAACGTACAGAACACAAGGCAAGAGGAGGTAACAAAAACATATAGAAGACAAGGCCAGAGGAGGTAACAAAAATATATAGAAGACAAGGCCAGAGGAGGTAACAAAAACATATAGAAGACAAGGCTAGAGGAGATTACAAAAACGTATAGAAGACAAGGCCAGAGGAGGTAACAAAAACGTATAGAACACAAAGCTAGAGGAGGTAACAAAAACGTTTTGAACACAAGGCCAGAGGAGGTAACAAAAACGTATAGAACACAAGGCCAGAGTAGGTAACAAAAACGTATAGAAGACAAGGCCAGAGAAGGTAACAAAAACGTATAGAAGACAAGACCAGAGGAGGTAACAAAAACGTATAGAACACAAGGCCAGAGGAGGTAACAAAAACGTATAGAACACAAGGCCAGAGGAGGTAACAAAAACGTATAGAAGACAAGGCCAGAGGAGGTAACAAAAACGTATAGAACACAAGGCCAGATGAGGTAACAAAAACGTATAGAACACAAGGCCAGAGGAGGTAACAAAAACGTATAGAAGACAAGGCCAGAGAAGGTAACAAAAACGTATAGAAGACAAGACCAGAGGAGGTAACAAAAACGTATAGAAGACAAGACCAGAGGAGGTAACAAAAACGTATAGAACACAAGGCCAGAGGAGGTAACAAAAACGTATAGAACACAAGGCCAGAGTAGGTAACAAAAACGTATAGAACACAAGGCCAGAGGAGGTAACAAAAACGTATAGAACACAAGACCAGAGGAGGTAACAAAAACGTATAGAAGACAAGGCCAGAGGAGGTAACAAAAACGTATAGAACACAAGACCAGATAAGGTAACAAAAACGTATAGAAGACAAGGCCAGATGAGGTAACAAAAACGTATAGAACACAAGGCCAGATGAGGTAACAAAAACGTATAGAACACAAGGCCAGATGAGGTAACAAAAACGTATAGAAGACAAGACCAGAGGAGGTAACAAAAACGTATAGAACACAAGGCCAGATGAGGTAACAAAAACGTATAGAACACAAGGCCAGAGTAGGTAACAAAAACGTATAGAACACAAGGCCAGAGGAGGTAACAAAAACGTATAGAACACAAGGCCAGAGAAGGTAACAAAAACGTATAGAAGACAAGGCCAGAGGAGGTAACAAAAACGTATAGAACACAAGACCAGAGGAGGTAACAAAAACGTATAGAAGACAAGGCCAGAGTAGGTAACAAAAACGTATAGAACACAAGGCCAGAGGAGGTAACAAAAACGTATAGAAGACAAGGCCAGAGGAGGTAACAAAAACGTATAGAAGACAAGGCCAGAGAAGGTAACAAAAACGTATAGAACACAAGGCCAGAGGAGGTAACAAAAACGTATAGAACACAAGGCCAGAGGAGGTAACAAAAACGTATAGAACACAAGGCCAGAGTAGGTAACAAAAACGTATAGAACACAAGACCAGAGAAGGTAACAAAAACGTATAGAACACAAGGCCAGAGGAGGTAACAAAACATATTGGAGACAAGGCCAGAGGAGGTAACAAAAACGTATAGAACACAAGGCCAGAGTAGGTAACAAAAACGTATAGAACACAAGACCAGAGAAGGTAACAAAAACGTATAGAACACAAGGCCAGAGAAGGTAACAAAAACGTATAGAAGACAAGGCCAGAGGAGGTAAAAAAAACGTATAGAACACAAGACCAGAGGAGGTAACAAAAACGTATAGAAGACAAGGCCAGAGTAGGTAACAAAAACGTATAGAACACAAGACCAGAGAAGGTAACAAAAACGTATAGAACACAAGGCCAGAGGAGGTAACAAAACATATTGGAGACAAGGCCAGAGGAGGTAACAAAAACGTATAGAACACAAGACCAGAGAAGGTAACAAAAACGTATAGAAGACAAGGCCAGAGGAGGTAACAAAAACGTATAGAACACAAGGCCAGAGGAGGTAACAAAACATATTGGAGACAAGGCCAGAGGAGGTAACAAAAACGTATAGAACACAAGACCAGAGGAGGTTACAAAAACGTATAGAAGACAAGGCCAGAGTAGGTAACAAAAACGTATAGAACACAAGGCCAGAGTAGGTAACAAAAACGTATAGAACACAAGACCAGAGAAGGTAACAAAAACGTATAGAACACAAGGCCAGAGTAGATAACAAAAACGTATAGAACACAAGGCCAGAGGAGGTAACAAAAACGTATAGAAGACAAGGCCAGAGAAGGTAACAAAAACGTATAGAAGACAAGGCCAGAGTAGGTAACAAAAACGTATAGAAGACAAGGCCAGAGTAGGTAACAAAAACGTATAGAACACAAGACCAGAGAAGGTAACAAAAACGTATAGAACACAAGGCCAGAGGAGGTAACAAAACATATTGGAGACAAGGCCAGAGGAGGTAACAAAAACGTATAGAACACAAGACCAGAGGAGGTAACAAAAACGTATAGAAGACAAGGCCAGAGTAGGTAACAAAAACGTATAGAAGACAAGGCCAGAGTAGGTAACAAAAACGTATAGAACACAAGACCAGAGAAGGTAACAAAAACGTATAGAACACAAGGCCAGAGTAGGTAACAAAAACGTATAGAACACAAGGCCAGAGGAGGTAACAAAAACGTATAGAAGACAAGGCCAGAGAAGGTAACAAAAACGTATAGAAGACAAGGCCAGAGTAGGTAACAAAAACGTATAGAAGACAAGGCCAGAGTAGGTAACAAAAACGTATAGAACACAAGGCCAGAGTAGGTAACAAAAACGTATAGAACACAAGGCCAGATGAGGTAACAAAAACGTATAGAACACAAGGCCAGAGGAGGTAACAAAAACGTATAGAAGACAAGGCCAGAGAAGGTAACAAAAACGTATAGAAGACAAGGCCAGAGTAGGTAACAAAAACGTATAGAACACAAGGCCAGAGTAGGTAACAAAAACGTATAGAACACAAGGCCAGAGTAGGTAACAAAAACGTATAGAAGACAAGGCCAGAGTAGGTAACAAAAACGTATAGAACACAAGACCAGAGGAGGTAACAAAAACGTATAGAACACAAGGCCAGAGGAGGTAACAAAAACGTATAGAAGACAAGGCCAGAGGAGGTAACAAAAACGTATAGAACACAAGACCAGAGGAGGTAACAAAAACGTATAGAAGACAAGGCCAGAGGAGGTAACAAAAACGTATAGAACACAAGGCCAGAGGAGGTAACAAAAACGTATAGAACACAAGGCCAGAGGAGGTAACAAAAACGTATAGAAGACAAGGCCAGAGGAGGTAACAAAAACGTATAGAACACAAGGCCAGAGGAGGTAACAAAAACGTATAGAACACAAGACCAGAGGAGGTAACAAAAACATATAGAACACAAGACCAGAGAAGGTAACAAAAACGTATAGAAGACAAGGCCAGAGGAGGTAACAAAAACGTATAGAACACAAGGCCAGAGGAGGTAACAAAACATATTGGAGACAAGGCCAGAGGAGGTAACAAAAACGTATAGAACACAAGACCAGAGGAGGTAACAAAAACGTATAGAAGACAAGGCCAGAGTAGGTAACAAAAACGTATAGAACACAAGACCAGAGGAGGTAACAAAAACGTATAGAACACAAGACCAGAGGAGGTAACAAAAACGTATAGAACACAAGGCCAGAGTAGGTAACAAAAACGTATAGAACACAAGGCCAGAGGAGGTAACAAAAACGTATAGAACACAAGACCAGAGGCAGTAAAAAAACGTATAGAACACAAGACCAGAGGAGGTAACAAAAACGTATAGAACACAAGGCCAGAGGAGGTAACAAAAACGTATAGAACACAAGACCAGAGAAGGTAACAAAAACGTATAGAAGACAAGGCCAGAGTAGGTAACAAAAACGTATAGAACACAAGGCCAGAGTAGGTAACAAAAACGTATAGAACACAAGACCAGAGTAGGTAACAAAAACGTATAGAAGACAAGGCCAGAGGAGATTACAAAAACGTATAGAACACAAGGCCAGAGTAGGTAACAAAAACGTATAGAACACAAGGCCAGAGGAGGTTACAAAAACGTATAGAACACAAGACCAGAGAAGGTAACAAAAACGTATAGAACACAAGGCCAGAGGAGGTAACAAAAACGTATAGAAGACAAGGCCAGAGGAGGTAACAAAAACGTATAGAACACAAAGCTAGAGGAGGTAACAAAAACGTTTTGAACACAAGGCCAGAGGAGGTAACAAAAACGTATAGAACACAAGGCCAGAGTAGGTAACAAAAACGTATAGAAGACAAGGCCAGAGAAGGTAACAAAAACGTATAGAACACAAGGCCAGAGGAGGTAACAAAAACGTATAGAAGACAAGGCCAGAGGAGGTAACAAAAACGTATAGAACACAAGGCCAGAGGAGGTAACAAAAACGTGTAGAAGACAAGGCCAGAGGAGGTAACAAAAACGTATAGAACACAAGGCCAGATGAGGTAACAAAAACGTATAGAACACAAGGCCAGAGGAGGTAACAAAAACGTATAGAAGACAAGGCCAGAGAAGGTAACAAAAACGTATAGAAGACAAGACCAGAGGAGGTAACAAAAACGTATAGAAGACAAGACCAGAGGAGGTAACAAAAACGTATAGAACACAAGGCCAGAGGAGGTAACAAAAACGTATAGAACACAAGGCCAGAGTAGGTAACAAAAACGTATAGAACACAAGGCCAGAGGAGGTAACAAAAACGTATAGAACACAAGACCAGAGGAGGTAACAAAAACGTATAGAAGACAAGGCCAGAGGAGGTAACAAAAACGTATAGAACACAAGACCAGAGAAGGTAACAAAAACGTATAGAAGACAAGGCCAGATGAGGTAACAAAAACGTATAGAACACAAGGCCAGATGAGGTAACAAAAACGTATAGAACACAAGGCCAGATGAGGTAACAAAAACGTATAGAAGACAAGACCAGAGGAGGTAACAAAAACGTATAGAACACAAGGCCAGATGAGGTAACAAAAACGTATAGAACACAAGGCCAGAGTAGGTAACAAAAACGTATAGAACACAAGGCCAGAGGAGGTAACAAAAACGTATAGAACACAAGGCCAGAGAAGGTAACAAAAACGTATAGAAGACAAGGCCAGAGGAGGTAACAAAAACGTATAGAACACAAGACCAGAGGAGGTAACAAAAACGTATAGAAGACAAGGCCAGATGAGGTAACAAAAACGTATAGAACACAAGACCAGAGGAGGTAACAAAAACGTATAGAACACAAGGCCAGAGGAGGTAACAAAAACGTATAGAAGACAAGGCCAGAGGAGGTAACAAAAACGTATAGAACACAAGGCCAGAGTAGGTAACAAAAACGTATAGAACACAAGACCAGAGAAGGTAACAAAAACGTATAGAAGACAAGGCCAGAGGAGGTAACAAAAACATATAGAACACAAGACCAGAGGAGGTAACAAAAACGTATAGAACACAAGGCCAGAGGAGGTAACAAAAACGTATAGAAGACAAGGCCAGAGGAGGTAACAAAAACGTATAGAAGACAAGGCCAGAGGAGATTACAAAAACGTATAGAACACAAGACCAGAGGAGGTAACAAAAACGTATAGAACACAAGACCAGAGAAGGTAACAAAAACGTATAGAAGACAAGGCCAGATGAGGTAACAAAAACGTATAGAACACAAGGCCAGATGAGGTAACAAAAACGTATAGAACACAAGGCCAGATGAGGTAACAAAAACGTATAGAAGACAAGACCAGAGGAGGTAACAAAAACGTATAGAACACAAGGCCAGATGAGGTAACAAAAACGTATAGAACACAAGGCCAGAGTAGGTAACAAAAACGTATAGAACACAAGGCCAGAGGAGGTAACAAAAACGTATAGAACACAAGGCCAGAGAAGGTAACAAAAACGTATAGAAGACAAGGCCAGAGGAGGTAACAAAAACGTATAGAACACAAGACCAGAGGAGGTAACAAAAACGTATAGAAGACAAGGCCAGAGGAGGTAACAAAAACGTATAGAAGACAAGGCCAGAGGAGATTACAAAAACGTATAGAAGACAAGACCAGAGAAGGTAACAAAAACGTATAGAAGACAAGGCCAGAGTAGGTAACAAAAACGTATAGAACACAAGGCCAGAGGAGGTTACAAAAACGTATAGAACACAAGACCAGAGAAGGTAACAAAAACGTATAGAACACAAGGCCAGAGTAGGTAACAAAAACGTATAGAACACAAGGCCAGAGGAGGTTACAAAAACGTATAGAACACAAGACCAGAGAAGGTAACAAAAACGTATAGAACACAAGGCCAGAGGAGGTAACAAAAACGTATAGAAGACAAGGCCAGAGGAGGTAACAAAAACGTATAGAACACAAAGCTAGAGGAGGTAACAAAAACGTTTTGAACACAAGGCCAGAGGAGGTAACAAAAACGTATAGAACACAAGGCCAGAGTAGGTAACAAAAACGTATAGAAGACAAGGCCAGAGGAGGTAACAAAAACGTATAGAACACAAGGCCAGAGGAGGTAACAAAAACATATAGAAGACAAGGCCAGAGGAGGCAACAAAAACGTATAGAAGACAAGGCCAGAGAAGGTAACAAAAACGTATAGAAGACAAGACCAGAGGAGGTAACAAAAACGTATAGAACACAAGGCCAGAGAAGGTAACAAAAACGTATAGAAGACAAGGCCAGAGGAGATTACAAAAACGTATAGAACACAAGGCCAGAGTGGGTAACAAAAACGTATAGAACACAAGGCCAGAGGAGGTAACAAAAACGTATAGAAGACAAGGCTAGAGTAGGTAACAAAAACGCATAGAAGACAAGACCAGAGGAGGTAACAAAAACGTATAGAACACAAGGCCAGAGGAGGTAACAAAAACGTATAGAAGACAAGGCTAGAGTAGGTAACAAAAACGTATAGAAGACAAGGCCAGATGAGGTAACAAAAACGTATAGAAGACAAGGCCAGAGTAGGTAACAAAAACGTATAGAACACAAGGCCAGAGGAGGTAACAAAAACGTATAGAAGACAAGGCCAGAGTAGGTAACAAAAACGTATAGAACACAAGGCCAGAGTAGGTAACAAAAACGTATAGAACACAAGGCCAGAGGAGGTAACAAAAACGTATAGAACACAAGACCAGACTAGGTAACAAAAACGTATAGAACACAAGACCAGAGGAGGTAACAAAAACGTATAGAACACAAGGCCAGAGGAGGTAACAAAAACGTATAGAAGACAAGACCAGAGGAGGTAACAAAAACGTATAGAAGACAAGACCAGAGGAGGTAACAAAAACGTATAGAAGACAAGGCCAGAGTAGGTAACAAAAACGTATAGAAGACAAGGCCAGAGGAGGTAACAAAAACGTATAGAACACAAGGCCAGAGTAGGTAACAAAAACGTATAGAACACAAGGCCAGAGGAGGTAACAAAAACGTATAGAACACAAGACCAGACTAGGTAACAAAAACGTATAGAACACAAGACCAGAGGAGGTAACAAAAACGTATAGAACACAAGGCCAGAGGAGGTAACAAAAACGTATAGAAGACAAGGCTAGAGTAGGTAACAAAAACGTATAGAACACAAGGCCAGATGAGGTAACAAAAACGTATAGAACACAAGGCCAGAGGAGGTAACAAAAACGTATAGAAGACAAGGCCAGAGGAGGTAACAAAAACGTATAGAACACAAGACCAGAGTAGGTAACAAAAACGTATAGAAGACAAGACCAGATGAGGTAACAAAAACGTATAGAAGACAAGGCCAGAGTAGGTAACAAAAACGTATAGAAGACAAGGCCAGAGGAGGTAACAAAAACGTATAGAACACAAGGCCAGAGGAGGTAACAAAAACGTATAGAACACAAGACCAGAGGAGGTAACAAAAACGTATAGAAGACAAGGCCAGAGTAGGTAACAAAAACGTATAGAACACAAGGCCAGATGAGGTAACAAAAACGTATAGAAGACAAGGCCAGATGAGGTAACAAAAACGTATAGAACACAAGGCCAGATGAGGTAACAAAAACGTATAGAACACAAGACCAGATGAGGTAACAAAAACGTATAGAAGACAAGGCCAGAGTAGGTAACAAAAACGTATAGAAGACAAGGCCAGATGAGGTAACAAAAACGTATAGAAGACAAGGCCAGAGGAGGTAACAAAAACGTATAGAACACAAGGCCAGAGGAGGTAACAAAAACGTATAGAAGACAAGGCTAGAGTAGGTAACAAAAACGTATAGAAGACAAGGCCAGAGTAGGTAACAAAAACGTATAGAAGACAAGACCAGAGGAGGTAACAAAAACGTATAGAAGACAAGGCCAGAGTAGGAAACAAAAACGTATAGAAGACAAGGCCAGAGGAGGTAACAAAAACGTATAGAACACAAGGCCAGAGGAGGTAACAAAAACGTATAGAAGACAAGGCTAGAGTAGGTAACAAAAACGTATAGAAGACAAGGCCAGATGAGGTAACAAAAACGTATAGAAGACAAGGCCAGAGTAGGTAACAAAAACGTATAGAAGACAAGACCAGAGGAGGTAACAAAAACGTATAGAAGACAAGGCCAGAGTAGGTAACAAAAACGTATAGAAGACAAGGCCAGAGTAGGTAACAAAAACGTATAGAAGACAAGGCCAGAGGAGGTAACAAAAACGTATAGAAGACAAGACCAGAGGAGGTAACAAAAACGTATAGAACACAAGACCAGAGGAGGTAACAAAAACGTATAGAAGACAAGGCCAGAGTAGGTAACAAAAACGTATAGAAGACAAGGCCAGAGGAGGTAACAAAAACGTGTAGAACACAAGGCCAGAGGAGGTAACAAAAACGTATAGAAGACAAGGCTAGAGTAGGTAACAAAAACGTATAGAAGACAAGGCCAGATGAGGTAACAAAAACGTATAGAAGACAAGGCCAGAGAAGGTAACAAAAACGTATAGAAGACAAGGCCAGAGTAGGTAACAAAAACGTATAGAACACAAGACCAGAGGAGGTAACAAAAACGTATAGAACACAAGACCAGAGTAGGTAACAAAAACGTATAGAACACAAGACCAGAGTAGGTAACAAAAACGTATAGAAGACAAGACCAGAGGAGGTAACAAAAACGTATAGAAGACAAGGCCAGAGGAGATTACAAAAACGTATAGAAGATAAGGCCAGAGGAGGTAACAAATACGTATAGAAGACAAGGCCAGAGGAGGTAACAAAAACGTATAGAAGACAAGGCCAGAGGAGGTAACAAATACGTATAGAAGACAAGGCCAGAGGAGGTAACAAAAACGTATAGAAGACAAGGCCAGATGAGGTAACAAAAACGTATAGAAGACAAGGCCAGAGTAGGTAACAAAAACGTATAGAACACAAGACCAGAGTAGGTAACAAAAACGTATAAAAGACAAGACCAGAGGAGGTAACAAAAACGTATAGAAGACAAGGCCAGAGTAGGTAACAAAAACGTATAGAAGACAAGGCCAGAGGAGATTACAAAAACGTATAGAAGACAAGGCCAGAGTAGGTAACAAAAACGTATAGAACACAAGACCAGATGAGGTAACAAAAACGTATAGAAGACGAGGCCTGAGTAGGTAACAAAAACGTATAGAAGACAAGACCAGAGGAGGTAACAAAAACGTATAGAAGACAAGGCCAGAGGAGGTAACAAAAACGTATAGAAGACAAGGCCAGAGTAGGTAACAAAAACGTATAGAAGACAAGGCCAGAGGAGATTACAAAAACGTATAGAAGACAAGGCCAGAGTAGGTAACAAAAACGTATAGAAGACAAGGCCAGAGTAGGTAACAAAAACGTATAGAACACAAGACCAGATGAGGTAACAAAAACGTATAGAAGACAAGGCCAGAGTAGGTAACAAAAACGTATAGAAGACAAGGCCAGAGGAGATTACAAAAACGTATAGAAGACAAGGCCAGAGTAGGTAACAAAAACGTATAGAACACAAGACCAGATGAGGTAAGAAAAACGTATAGAAGACAAGGCCAGAGTGGGTAACAAAAACGTATAGAAGACAAGGCCAGAGGAGATTACAAAAACGTATAGAAGACAAGGCCAGAGTAGGTAACAAAAACGTATAGAAGACAAGGCCAGAGTAGGTAACAAAAACGTATAGAACACAAGACCAGATGAGGTAACAAAAACGTATAGAAGACAAGGCCAGAGTAGGTAACAAAAACGTATAGAAGACAAGGCCAGAGGAGATTACAAAAACGTATAGAAGACAAGGCCAGAGTAGGTAACAAAAACGTATAGAACACAAGACCAGATGAGGTAACAAAAACGTATAGAAGACAAGGCCAGAGTAGGTAACAAAAACGTATAGAAGACAAGGCCAGAGGAGATTACAAAAACGTATAGAAGACAAGGCCAGAGTAGGTAACAAAAACGTATAGAAGACAAGGCCAGAGGAGATTACAAAAACGTATAGAAGACAAGGCCAGAGTAGGTAACAAAAACGTATAGAAGACAAGGCCAGATGAGGTAACAAAAACGTATAGAACACAAGGCCAGAGGAGGTAACAAAAACGTATAGAAGACAAGGCTAGAGTAGGTAACAAAAACGTATAGAAGACAAGGCCAGATGAGGTAACAAAAACGTATAGAAGACAAGGCCAGAGTAGGTAACAAAAACGTATAGAAGACAAGACCAGAGGAGGTAACAAAAACGTATAGAACACAAGGCCAGAGGAGGTAACAAAAACGTATAGAAGACAAGGCTAGAGTAGGTAACAAAAACGTATAGAAGACAAGGCCAGATGAGGTAACAAAAACGTATAGAAGACAAGGCCAGAGTAGGTAACAAAAACGTATAGAAGACAAGACCAGAGGAGGTAACAAAAACGTATAGAAGACAAGGCCAGAGTAGGTAACAAACACGTATAGAAGACAAGGCCAGAGTAGGTAACAAAAACGTATAGAAGACAAGGCCAGAGTAGGTAACAAAAACGTATAGAACACAAGACCAGATGAGGTAACAAAAACGTATAGAAGACAAGGCCAGAGTAGGTAACAAAAACGTATAGAAGACAAGGCCAGAGGAGATTACAAAAACGTATAGAAGACAAGGCCAGAGTAGGTAACAAAAACGTATAGAAGACAAGACCAGAGGAGGTAACAAAAACGTATAGAAGACAAGGCTAGAGTAGGTAACAAAAACGTATAGAAGACAAGGCCAGATGAGGTAACAAAAACGTATAGAAGACAAGGCCAGAGGAGGTAACAAAAACGTATAGAAGACAAGGCCAGAGTAGGTAACAAAAACGTATAGAACACAAGACCAGAGAAGGTAACAAAAACGTATAGAAGACAAGGCCAGAGTAGGTAACAAAAACGTATAGAAGACAAGGCCAGAGTAGGTAACAAAAACGTATAGAACACAAGACCAGAGAAGGTAACAAAAACGTATAGAAGACAAGGCCAGAGTAGGTAACAAAAACGTATAGAAGACAAGGCCAGATGAGGTAACAAAAACGTATAGAAGACAAGGCCAGAGTAGGTAACAAAAACGTATAGAACACAAGACCAGAGAAGGTAACAAAAACGTATAGAAGACAAGGCCAGAGTAGGTAACAAAAACGTATAGAAGACAAGGCCAGATGAGGTAACAAAAACGTATAGAAGACAAGGCCAGAGTAGGTAACAAAAACGTATAGAAGACAAGGCCAGAGTAGGTAACAAAAACGTATAGAAGACAAGACCAGAGAAGGTAACAAAAACGTATAGAACACAAGGCCAGAGGAGGTAACAAAAACGTATAGAAGACAAGGCCAGAGTAGGTAACAAAAACGTATAGAAGACAAGGCCAGAGTAGGTAACAAAAACGTATAGAAGACAAGACCAGAGAAGGTAACAAAAACGTATAGAACACAAGGCCAGAGGAGGTAACAAAAACGTATAGAAGACAAGGCCAGAGTAGGTAACAAAAACGTATAGAAGACAAGGCCAGAGTAGGTAACAAAAACGTATAGAAGACAAGACCAGAGTAGGTAACAAAAACGTATAGAAGACAAGACCAGAGAAGGTAACAAAAACGTATAGAAGACAAGGCCAGATGAGGTAACAAAAACGTATAGAAGACAAGGCCAGAGTAGGTAACAAAAACGTATAGAAGACAAGGCCAGAGTAGGTAACAAAAACGTATAGAAGACAAGACCAGAGAAGGTAACAAAAACGTATAGAACACAAGGCCAGAGGAGGTAACAAAAACGTATAGAAGACAAGGCTAGAGTAGGTAACAAAAACGTACAGAAGACAAGGCCAGATGAGGTAACAAAAACGTATAGAAGACAAGGCCAGAGTAGGTAACAAAAACGTATAGAAGACAAGGCCAGAGTAGGTAACAAAAACGTATAGAACACAAGACCAGAGAAGGTAACAAAAACGTATAGAAGACAAGGCCAGAGTAGGTAACAAAAACGTATAGAAGACAAGGCCAGATGAGGTAACAAAAACGTATAGAAGACAAGGCCAGAGTAGGTAACAAAAACGTATAGAAGACAAGGCCAGAGGAGGTAACAAAAACGTATAGAACACAAGACCAGAGGAGGTAACAAAAACGTATAGAAGACAAGGCCAGATGAGGTAACAAAAACGTATAGAAGACAAGGCCAGATGAGGTAACAAAAACGTATAGAACACAAGGCCAGAGGAGGTAACAAAAACGTATAGAAGACAAGGCCAGAGGAGGTAACAAACACGTATAGAAGACAAGGCCAGAGTAGGTAACAAAAACGTATAGAAGACAAGGCCAGAGTAGGTAACAAAAACGTATAGAAGACAAGGCCAGAGGAGGTAACAAAAACGTATAGAACACAAGACCAGAGAAGGTAACAAAAACGTATAGAAGACAAGGCCAGAGTAGGTAACAAAAACGTATAGAAGACAAGGCCAGAGGAGGTAACAAAAACGTATAGAAGACAAGGCCAGAGTAGGTAACAAAAACGTATAGAACACAAGACCAGAGGAGGTAACAAAAACGTATAGAACACAAGACCAGAGTAGGTAACAAAAACGTATAGAACACAAGACCAGAGTAGGTAACAAAAACGTATAGAAGACAAGACCAGAGGAGGTAACAAAAACGTATAGAAGACAAGGCCAGAGGAGATTACAAAAACGTATAGAAGATAAGGCCAGAGGAGGTAACAAATACGTATAGAAGACAAGGCCAGAGGAGGTAACAAAAACGTATAGAAGACAAGGCCAGAGGAGGTAACAAATACGTATAGAAGACAAGGCCAGAGGAGGAAACAAAAACGTATAGAAGACAAGGCCAGATGAGGTAACAAAAACGTATAGAAGACAAGGCCAGAGTAGGTAACAAAAACGTATAGAACACAAGACCAGAGTAGGTAACAAAAACGTATAGAAGACAAGACCAGAGGAGGTAACAAAAACGTATAGAAGACAAGGCCAGAGTAGGTAACAAAAACGTATAGAAGACAAGGCCAGAGGAGATTACAAAAACGTATAGAAGACAAGGCCAGAGTAGGTAACAAAAACGTATAGAACACAAGACCAGATGAGGTAACAAAAACGTATAGAAGACGAGGCCTGAGTAGGTAACAAAAACGTATAGAAGACAAGACCAGAGGAGGTAACAAAAACGTATAGAAGACAAGGCCAGAGGAGGTAACAAAAACGTATAGAAGACAAGGCCAGAGTAGGTAACAAAAACGTATAGAAGACAAGGCCAGAGGAGATTACAAAAACGTATAGAAGACAAGGCCAGAGTAGGTAACAAAAACGTATAGAAGACAAGGCCAGAGTAGGTAACAAAAACGTATAGAACACAAGACCAGATGAGGTAACAAAAACGTATAGAAGACAAGGCCAGAGTAGGTAACAAAAACGTATAGAAGACAAGGCCAGAGGAGATTACAAAAACGTATAGAAGACAAGGCCAGAGTAGGTAACAAAAACGTATAGAACACAAGACCAGATGAGGTAAGAAAAACGTATAGAAGACAAGGCCAGAGTGGGTAACAAAAACGTATAGAAGACAAGGCCAGAGGAGATTACAAAAACGTATAGAAGACAAGGCCAGAGTAGGTAACAAAAACGTATAGAAGACAAGGCCAGAGTAGGTAACAAAAACGTATAGAACACAAGACCAGATGAGGTAACAAAAACGTATAGAAGACAAGGCCAGAGTAGGTAACAAAAACGTATAGAAGACAAGGCCAGAGGAGATTACAAAAACGTATAGAAGACAAGGCCAGAGTAGGTAACAAAAACGTATAGAACACAAGACCAGATGAGGTAACAAAAACGTATAGAAGACAAGGCCAGAGTAGGTAACAAAAACGTATAGAAGACAAGGCCAGAGGAGATTACAAAAACGTATAGAAGACAAGGCCAGAGTAGGTAACAAAAACGTATAGAAGACAAGGCCAGAGGAGATTACAAAAACGTATAGAAGACAAGGCCAGAGTAGGTAACAAAAACGTATAGAAGACAAGGCCAGATGAGGTAACAAAAACGTATAGAACACAAGGCCAGAGGAGGTAACAAAAACGTATAGAAGACAAGGCTAGAGTAGGTAACAAAAACGTATAGAAGACAAGGCCAGATGAGGTAACAAAAACGTATAGAAGACAAGGCCAGAGTAGGTAACAAAAACGTATAGAAGACAAGACCAGAGGAGGTAACAAAAACGTATAGAACACAAGGCCAGAGGAGGTAACAAAAACGTATAGAAGACAAGGCTAGAGTAGGTAACAAAAACGTATAGAAGACAAGGCCAGATGAGGTAACAAAAACGTATAGAAGACAAGGCCAGAGTAGGTAACAAAAACGTATAGAAGACAAGACCAGAGGAGGTAACAAAAACGTATAGAAGACAAGGCCAGAGTAGGTAACAAACACGTATAGAAGACAAGGCCAGAGTAGGTAACAAAAACGTATAGAAGACAAGGCCAGAGTAGGTAACAAAAACGTATAGAACACAAGACCAGATGAGGTAACAAAAACGTATAGAAGACAAGGCCAGAGTAGGTAACAAAAACGTATAGAAGACAAGGCCAGAGGAGATTACAAAAACGTATAGAAGACAAGGCCAGAGTAGGTAACAAAAACGTATAGAAGACAAGACCAGAGGAGGTAACAAAAACGTATAGAAGACAAGGCTAGAGTAGGTAACAAAAACGTATAGAAGACAAGGCCAGATGAGGTAACAAAAACGTATAGAAGACAAGGCCAGAGGAGGTAACAAAAACGTATAGAAGACAAGGCCAGAGTAGGTAACAAAAACGTATAGAACACAAGACCAGAGAAGGTAACAAAAACGTATAGAAGACAAGGCCAGAGTAGGTAACAAAAACGTATAGAAGACAAGGCCAGAGTAGGTAACAAAAACGTATAGAACACAAGACCAGAGAAGGTAACAAAAACGTATAGAAGACAAGGCCAGAGTAGGTAACAAAAACGTATAGAAGACAAGGCCAGATGAGGTAACAAAAACGTATAGAAGACAAGGCCAGAGTAGGTAACAAAAACGTATAGAACACAAGACCAGAGAAGGTAACAAAAACGTATAGAAGACAAGGCCAGAGTAGGTAACAAAAACGTATAGAAGACAAGGCCAGATGAGGTAACAAAAACGTATAGAAGACAAGGCCAGAGTAGGTAACAAAAACGTATAGAAGACAAGGCCAGAGTAGGTAACAAAAACGTATAGAAGACAAGACCAGAGAAGGTAACAAAAACGTATAGAACACAAGGCCAGAGGAGGTAACAAAAACGTATAGAAGACAAGGCCAGAGTAGGTAACAAAAACGTATAGAAGACAAGGCCAGAGTAGGTAACAAAAACGTATAGAAGACAAGACCAGAGAAGGTAACAAAAACGTATAGAACACAAGGCCAGAGGAGGTAACAAAAACGTATAGAAGACAAGGCCAGAGTAGGTAACAAAAACGTATAGAAGACAAGGCCAGAGTAGGTAACAAAAACGTATAGAAGACAAGACCAGAGTAGGTAACAAAAACGTATAGAAGACAAGACCAGAGAAGGTAACAAAAACGTATAGAAGACAAGGCCAGATGAGGTAACAAAAACGTATAGAAGACAAGGCCAGAGTAGGTAACAAAAACGTATAGAAGACAAGGCCAGAGTAGGTAACAAAAACGTATAGAAGACAAGACCAGAGAAGGTAACAAAAACGTATAGAACACAAGGCCAGAGGAGGTAACAAAAACGTATAGAAGACAAGGCTAGAGTAGGTAACAAAAACGTACAGAAGACAAGGCCAGATGAGGTAACAAAAACGTATAGAAGACAAGGCCAGAGTAGGTAACAAAAACGTATAGAAGACAAGGCCAGAGTAGGTAACAAAAACGTATAGAACACAAGACCAGAGAAGGTAACAAAAACGTATAGAAGACAAGGCCAGAGTAGGTAACAAAAACGTATAGAAGACAAGGCCAGATGAGGTAACAAAAACGTATAGAAGACAAGGCCAGAGTAGGTAACAAAAACGTATAGAAGACAAGGCCAGAGGAGGTAACAAAAACGTATAGAACACAAGACCAGAGGAGGTAACAAAAACGTATAGAAGACAAGGCCAGATGAGGTAACAAAAACGTATAGAAGACAAGGCCAGATGAGGTAACAAAAACGTATAGAACACAAGGCCAGAGGAGGTAACAAAAACGTATAGAAGACAAGGCCAGAGGAGGTAACAAACACGTATAGAAGACAAGGCCAGAGTAGGTAACAAAAACGTATAGAAGACAAGGCCAGAGTAGGTAACAAAAACGTATAGAAGACAAGGCCAGAGGAGGTAACAAAAACGTATAGAACACAAGACCAGAGAAGGTAACAAAAACGTATAGAAGACAAGGCCAGAGTAGGTAACAAAAACGTATAGAAGACAAGGCCAGAGGAGGTAACAAAAACGTATAGAAGACAAGGCCAGAGGAGGTAACAAAAACGTATAGAACACAAGACCAGAGGAGGTAACAAAAACGTATAGAAGACAAGGCCAGAGGAGGTAACAAAAACGTATAGAACACAAGACCAGAGGAGGTAACAAAAACGTATAGAAGACAAGGCCAGAGTAGGTAACAAAAACGTATAGAACACAAGACCAGAGGAGGTAACAAAAACGTATAGAAGACAAGGCCAGAGGAGGTAACAAAAACGTATAGAACACAAGACCAGAGGAGGTAACAAAAACGTATAGAATACAAGGCCAGAGTAGGTAACAAAAACGTATAGAACACAAGGCCAGAGGAGGTAACAAAAACGTATAGAAGACAAGGCCAGAGTAGGTAACAAAAACGTATAGAACACAAGACCAGAGGAGGTAACAAAAACGTATAGAAGACAAGGCCAGAGTAGGTAACAAAAACGTATAGAACACAAGACCAGAGGAGGTAACAAAAACGTATAGAAGACAAGGCCAGAGTAGGTAACAAAAACGTATAGAAGACAAGGCCAGATGAGGTAACAAAAACGTATAGAACACAAGGCCAGAGGAGGTAACAAAAACGTATAGAACACAAGACCAGAGGAGGTAACAAAAACGTATAGAAGACAAGGCCAGATGAGGTAACAAAAACGTATAGAACACAAGACCAGAGTAGGTAACAAAAACGTATAGAACACAAGACCAGAGGAGGTAACAAAAACGTATAGAAGACAAGGCCAGATGAGGTAACAAAAACGTATAGAAGACAAGGCCAGAGTAGGTAACAAAAACGTATAGAAGACAAGGCCAGAGGAGGTAACAAAAACGTATAGAAGACAAGGCCAGAGTAGGTAACAAAAACGTATAGAACACAAGACCAGAGGAGGTAACAAAAACGTATAGAAGACAAGGCCAGAGTAGGTAACAAAAACGTATAGAAGACAAGGCCAGAGTAGGTAACAAAAACGTATAGAAGACAAGGCCAGAGTAGGTAACAAAAACGTATAGAAGACAAGGCCAGAGGAGGTAACAAAAACGTATAGAAGACAAGGCCAGAGGAGGTAACAAAAACGTATAGAAGACAAGGCCAGAGGAGGTAACAAAAACGTATAGAAGACAAGGCCAGAGTAGGTAACAAAAACGTATAGAAGACAAGGCCAGAGGAGATTACAAAAACGTATAGAACACAAGGCCAGAGGAGGTAACAAAAACGTATAGAACACAAAGCCAGAGGAGGTAACAAAAACGTATAGAAGACAAGGCCAGAGTAGGTAACAAAAACGTATAGAAGACAAGGCCAGATGAGGTAACAAAAACGTATAGAACACAAGACCAGAGGAGGTAACAAAAACGTATAGAAGACAAGGCCAGAGTAGGTAACAAAAACGTATAGAAGACAAGGCCAGAGGAGATTACAAAAACGTATAGAACACAAGGCCAGAGGAGGTAACAAAAACGTATAGAAGACAAGGCCAGAGGAGGTAACAAAAACGTATAGAACACAAGGCCAGAGTAGGTAACAAAAACGTATAGAAGACAAGGCCAGAGTAGGTAACAAAAACGTATAGAAGACAAGGCCAGAGTAGGTAACAAAAACGTATAGAAGACAAGGCCAGAGTAGGTAACAAAAACGTATAGAACACAAGACCAGATGAGGTAACAAAAACGTATAGAAGACAAGGCCAGAGTAGGTAACAAAAACGTATAGAAGACAAGGCCAGAGGAGATTACAAAAACGTATAGAACACAAGGCCAGAGGAGGTAACAAAAACGTATAGAAGACAAGGCCAGAGGAGGTAACAAAAACGTATAGAACACAAGGCCAGAGTAGGTAACAAAAACGTATAGAAGACAAGGCCAGAGTAGGTAACAAAAACGTATAGAACACAAGGCCAGAGGAGGTAACAAAAACGTATAGAAGACAAGGCCAGAGTAGGTAACAAAAACGTATAGAACACAAGGCCAGATGAGGTAACAAAAACGTATAGAACACAAGGCCAGAGGAGGTAACAAAAACGTATAGAAGACAAGGCCAGAGGAGGTAACAAAAACGTATAGAACACAAGGCCAGAGTAGGTAACAAAAACGTATAGAAGACAAGACCAGATGAGGTAACAAAAACGTATAGAAGACAAGGCCAGAGTAGGTAACAAAAACGTATAGAAGACAAGGCCAGAGGAGGTAACAAAAACGTATAGAACACAAGGCCAGAGGAGGTAACAAAAACGTATAGAACACAAGACCAGAGGAGGTAACAAAAACGTATAGAACACAAGGCCAGATGAGGTAACAAAAACGTATAGAAGACAAGGCCAGATGAGGTAACAAAAACGTGTAGAACACAAGGCCAGATGAGGTAACAAAAACGTATAGAACACAAGGCCAGATGAGGTAACAAAAACGTATAGAACACAAGACCAGTGGAGGTAACAAAAACGTATAGAAGACAAGGCCAGAGGAGGTAACAAAAACGTATAGAAGACAAGGCCAGATGAGGTAACAAAAACGTATAGAACACAAGGCCAGAGTAGGTAACAAAAACGTATAGAACACAAGGCCAGAGTAGGTAACAAAAACGTATAGAACACAAGGCCAGATGAGGTAACAAAAACGTATAGAAGACAAGGCCAGAGGAGATTACAAAAACGTATAGAACACATGGCCAGATGAGGTAACAAAAACGTATAGAACACAAGGCCAGATGAGGTAACAAAAACGTATAGAACACAAGGCCAGATGAGGTAACAAAAACGTATAGAACACAAGACCAGTGGAGGTAACAAAAACGTATAGAAGACAAGGCCAGAGGAGGTAACAAAAACGTATAGAAGACAAGGCCAGATGAGGTAATAAAAACGTATAGAAGACAAGACCAGAGAAGGTAACAAAAACGTATAGAAGACAAGGCCAGAGGAGGTAACAAAAACGTATAGAAGACAAGGCCAGATGAGGTAATAAAAACGTATAGAAGACAAGACCAGAGAAGGTAACAAAAACGTATAGAAGACAAGGCCAGAGTAGGTAACAAAAACGTATAGAACACAAGACCAGAGGAGGTAACAAAAACGTATAGAACACAAGACCAGAGGAGGTAACAAAACATATTGGAGACAAGTCCAGAGGAGGTAACAAAAACGTATAGAACACAAGGCCAGAGAAGGTAACAAAAACGTATAGAAGACAAGGCCAGAGTAGGTAACAAAAACGTATAGAAGACAAGACCAGAGGAGGTAACAAAAACGTATAGAACACAAGACCAGAGTAGGTAACAAAAACGTATAGAACACAAGACCAGAGAAGGTAACAAAAACGTATAGAAGACAAGGCCAGAGGAGGTAACAAAAACGTATAGAAGACAAGACCAGAGTAGGTAACAAAAACGTATAGAACACAAGGCCAGAGGAGGTAACAAAAACGTATAGAAGACAAGACCAGAGTAGGTAACAAAAACGTATAGAAGACAAGACCAGAGGAGGTAACAAAAACGTATAGAACACAAGGCCAGAGAAGGTAACAAAAACGTATAGAAGACAAGGCCAGAGTAGGTAACAAAAACGTATAGAAGACAAGACCAGAGGAGGTAACAAAAACGTATAGAACACAAGACCAGAGTAGGTAACAAAAACGTATAGAACACAAGACCAGAGAAGGTAACAAAAACGTATAGAAGACAAGGCCAGAGGAGGTAACAAAAACGTATAGAAGACAAGACCAGAGTAGGTAACAAAAACGTATAGAACACAAGGCCAGAGAAGGTAACAAAAACGTATAGAAGACAAGGCCAGAGGAGGTAACAAAAACGTATAGAAGACAAGACCAGAGTAGGTAACAAAAACGTATAGAACACAAGGCCAGAGGAGGTAACAAAAACGTATAGAAGACAAGGCCAGAGTAGGTAACAAAAACGTATAGAAGACAAGGCCAGAGTAGGTAACAAAAACGTATAGAACACAAGGCCAGAGTAGGTAACAAAAACGTATAGAACACAAGACCAGAGAAGGTAACAAAAACGTATAGAAGACAAGGCCAGAGGAGGTAACAAAAACGTATAGAAGACAAGACCAGAGTAGGTAACAAAAACGTATAGAACACAAGACCAGAGGAGGTAACAAAAACGTATAGAAGACAAGGCCAGAGGAGGTAACAAAAACGTATAGAAGACAAGACCAGAGAAGGTAACAAAAACGTATAGAAGACAAGGCCAGAGTATGTAACAAAAACGTATAGAACACAAGACCAGAGGAGGTAACAAAAACGTATAGAACACAAGACCAGAGGAGGTAACAAAAACGTATAGAAGACAAGGCCAGAGTAGGTAACAAAAACGTATAGAAGACAAGGCCAGATGAGGTAACAAAAACGTATAGAAGACGAGGCCAGAGAAGGTAACAAAAACGTATAGAAGACAAGACCAGAGGAGGTAACAAAAACGTATAGAAGACAAGGCCAGAGGAGATTACAAAAACGTATAGAAGACAAGGCCAGAGGAGGTAACAGAAACGTATAGAACACAAGACCAGAGTAGGTAACAAAAACGTATAGAACACAAGACCAGAGGAGGTAACAAAAACGTATAGAACACAAGACCAGAGGAGGTAACAAAAACGTATAGAAGACGAGGCCAGAGAAGGTAACAAAAACGTATAGAAGACAAGACCAGAGGAGGTAACAAAAACGTATAGAAGACAAGGCTAGAGGAGGTAACAAAAACGTATAGAAGACAAGACCAGAGGAGGTAACAAAAACGTATAGAAGACAAGGCTAGAGGAGGTAACAAAAACGTATAGAAGACAAGGCCAGAGGAGGTAACAAAAACGTATAGAAGACAAGGCCAGAGTAGGTAACAAAAACGTATAGAACACAAGACCAGAGTAGGTAACAAAAACGTATAGAAGACAAGGCCAGAGTAGGTAACAAAAACGTATAGAAGACAAGGCCAGAGGAGGTAACAAAAACGTATAGGAGACAAGGCCAGAGGAGGTAACAAAAACGTATAGAAGACAAGGCCAGAGTAGGTAACAAAAACGTATAGAAGACAAGGCCAGATGAGGTAACAAAAACGTATAGAAGACGAGGCCAGAGGAGATTACAAAAACGTATAGAAGACAAGGCCAGAGGAGGTAACAAAAACGTATAGAACACAAGACCAGAGGAGGTAACAAAAACGTATAGAAGACAAGACCAGAGAAGGTAACAAAAACGTATAGAAGACAAGGCCAGAGTAGGTAACAAAAACGTATAGAAGACAAGGCCAGAGGAGGTAACAAAAACGTATAGAAGACAAGACCAGAGTAGGTAACAAAAACGTATAGAAGACAAGGCCAGAGGAGGTAACAAAAACGTATAGAAGACAAGGCCAGAGTAGGTAACAAAAACGTATAGAAGACAAGGCCAGAGTAGGTAACAAAAACGTATAGAAGACAAGGCCAGAGGAGATTACAAAAACGTATAGAAGACAAGGCCAGAGGAGGTAACAGAAACGTATAGAACACAAGACCAGAGGAGGTAACAAAAACGTATAGAAGACAAGACCAGAGAAGGTAACAAAAACGTATAGAAGACAAGGCCAGAGTAGGTTACAAAAACGTATAGAAGACAAGGCCAGAGGAGGTAACAAAAACGTATAGAAGACAAGACCAGAGGAGGTAACAGAAACGTATAGAACACAAGACCAAAGGAGGTAACAAAAACGTATAGAAGACAAGACCAGAGAAGGTAACAAAAACGTATAGAAGACAAGGCCAGAGTAGGTAACAAAAACGTATAGAAGACAAGGCCAGAGGAGGTAACAAAAACGTATAGAAGACAAGACCAGAGTAGGTAACAAAAACGTATAGAAGACAAGGTCAGAGGAGGTAACAAAAACGTATAGAACACAAGGCCAGAGTAGGTAACAAAAACGTATAGAAGACAAGGCCAGAGGAGGTAACAAAAACGTATAGAACACAAGGCCAGAGGAGGTAACAAAAACGTATAGAAGACAAGGCCAGAGTAGGTAACAAAAACGTATAGAAGACAAGGCCAGAGGAGGTAACAAAAACGTATAGAACACAAGGCCAGAGGAGATTACAAAAACGTATAGAAGACAAGACCAGAGGAGGTAACAAAAACGTATAGAACACAAGACCAGAGTAGGTAACAAAAACGTATAGAAGACAAGACCAGAGAAGGTAACAAAAACGTATAGAAGACAAGGCCAGAGTAGGTAACAAAAACGTATAGAAGACAAGACCAGAGAAGGTAACAAAAACGTATAGAAGACAAGGCCAGAGTAGGTAACAAAAACGTATAGAAGACAAGGCCAGAGGAGGTAACAAAAACGTATAGAACACAAGACCAGAGAAGGTAACAAAAACGTATAGAACACAAGGCCAGAGGAGGTAACAAAACATATTGGAGACAAGGCCAGAGGAGGTAACAAAAACGTATAGAAGACAAGGCCAGAGGAGGTAACAAAAACGTATAGAAGACAAGACCAGAGGAGGTAACAAAAACGTATAGAACACAAGACCAGAGTAGGTAACAAAAACGTATAGAAGACAAGGCCAGAGTAGGTAACAAAAACGTATAGAAGACAAGGC
Source organism: Pictodentalium vernedei (assembly GCA_031216915.1). NCBI lineage: Eukaryota > Metazoa > Mollusca > Scaphopoda > Dentaliida > Dentaliidae > Pictodentalium > Pictodentalium vernedei. The sequence continues at coordinate 17,655,801 of CM062292.1, forward strand.
CAGAGTAGGTAACAAAAACGTATAGAAGACAAGACCAGAGTAACAAAAACGTATAGAAGACAAGGCCAGAGGAGGTAACAAAAACGTATAGAAGACAAGGCCAGAGTAGGTAACAAAAACGTATAGAACACAAGACCAGAGGAGGTAACAAAAACGTATAGAACACAAGGCCAGAGGAGGTAACAAAAACGTATAGAACACAAGACCAGAGGAGGTAACAAAAACGTATAGAAGACAAGGCCGGAGGAGGTAACACAAACATATAGAAGACAAGGCCAGAGGAGGTAACAAAAACGTATAGAACACAAGACCAGAGTAGGTAACAAAAACGTATAGAAGACAAGGCCAGAGTAGGTAACAAAAACGTATAGAACACAAGACCAGAGTAGGTAACAAAAACGTATAGAACACAAGGCCAGAGGAGGTAACAAAAACGTATAGAACACAAGACCAGAGGAGGTAACAAAAACGTATAGAAGACAAGGCCAGAGTTGGTAACAAAAACGTATAGAACACAAGGCCAGAGTAGGTAACAAAAACGTATAGAAGACAAGGCCAGAGGAGGTAACAAAAACGTATAGAAGACAAGACCAGTGGAGGTAACAAAAACGTATAGAACACAAGACCAGACTAGGTAACAAAAACGTATAGAACACAAGACCAGAGGAGGTAACAAAAACGTATAGAAGACAAGACCAGAGGAGGTAACAAAAACGTATAGAAGACAAGGCCAGAGGAGGTAACAAAAACGTATAGAACACAAGGCCAGAGGAGGTAACAAAAACGTATAGAAGACAAGGCCAGAGGAGGTAACAAAAACGTATAGAACACAAGACCAGAGGAGGTAACAAAAACGTATAGAAGACAAGGCCAGAGGAGGTAACAAAAACGTATAGAACACAAGACCAGAGGAGGTAACAAAAACGTATAGAAGACAAGGCCAGAGGAGGTAACAAAAACGTATAGAACACAAGGCCAGAGGAGGTAACAAAAACGTATAGAACACAAGACCAGAGGAGGTAACAAAAACGTATAGAAGACAAGGCCAGAGGAGGTAACAAAAACGTATAGAACACAAGGCCAGAGTAGGTAACAAAAACGTATAGAACACAAGGCCAGAGGAGGTAACAAAAACGTATAGAACACAAGACCAGACTAGGTAACAAAACATATTGGAGACAAGGCCAGAGGAGGTAACAAAAACGTATAGAAGACAAGGCCAGAGGAGGTAACAAAAACGTATAGAAGACAAGGCCAGTGGAGGTAATAAAAACGTATAGAAGACAAGACCAGAGGAGGTAACAAAAACGTATAGAAGACAAGGCCAGAGGAGGTAACAAAAACGTATAGAACACAAGGCCAGAGGAGATTACAAAAACGTATAGAAGACAAGACCAGAGGAGGTAACAAAAACGTATAGAACACAAGACCAGAGTAGGTAACAAAAACGTATAGAAGACAAGACCAGAGAAGGTAACAAAAACGTATAGAAGACAAGGCCAGAGTAGGTAACAAAAACGTATAGAAGACAAGACCAGAGAAGGTAACAAAAACGTATAGAAGACAAGGCCAGAGTACGTAACAAAAACGTATAGAAGACAAGGCCAGAGGAGGTAACAAAAACGTATAGAACACAAGACCAGAGAAGGTAACAAAAACGTATAGAACACAAGGCCAGAGGAGGTAACAAAACATATTGGAGACAAGGCCAGAGGAGGTAACAAAAACGTATAGAAGACAAGACCAGAGGAGGTAACAAAAACGTATAGAAGACAAGACCAGAGGAGGTAACAAAAACGTATAGAACACAAGACCAGAGTAGGTAACAAAAACGTATAGAAGACAAGGCCAGAGTAGGTAACAAAAACGTATAGAAGACAAGGCCAGAGTAGGTAACAAAAACGTATAGAAGACAAGACCAGAGTAGGTAACAAAAACGTATAGAAGACAAGGCCAGAGGAGGTAACAAAAACGTATAGAAGACAAGGCCAGAGTAGGTAACAAAAACGTATAGAACACAAGACCAGAGGAGGTAACAAAAACGTGTAGAACACAAGGCCAGAGGAGGTAACAAAAACGTATAGAACACAAGACCAGAGGAGGTAACAAAAACGTATAGAAGACAAGGCCGGAGGAGGTAACACAAACATATAGAAGACAAGGCCAGAGGAGGTAACAAAAACGTATAGAACACAAGACCAGAGTAGGTAACAAAAACGTATAGAAGACAAGGCCAGAGTAGGTAACAAAAACGTATAGAACACAAGACCAGAGTAGGTAACAAAAACGTATAGAACACAAGGCCAGAGGAGGTAACAAAAACGTATAGAACACAAGACCAGAGGAGGTAACAAAAACGTATAGAAGACAAGGCCAGAGTTGGTAACAAAAACGTATAGAACACAAGGCCAGAGTAGGTAACAAAAACGTATAGAACACAAGACCAGAGGAGGTAACAAAAACGTATAGAAGACAAGACCAGATGAGGTAACAAAAACGTATAGAACACAAGACCAGAGTAGGTAACAAAAACGTATAGAAGACAAGGCCAGAGTAGGTAACAAAAGCGTATAGAAGACAAGGCCAGAGTAGGTAACAAAAACGTATAGAAGACAAGACCAGAGTAGGTAACAAAAACGTATAGAAGACAAGGCTAGAGTAGGTAACAAAAACGTATAGAAGACAAGGCCAGAGTAGGTAACAAAAACGTATAGAACACAAGGCCAGAGTAGGTAACAAAAACGTATAGAAGACAAGGCCAGAGGAGGTAACAAAAACGTATAGAAGACAAGGCCAGAGTAGGTAACAAAAACGTATAGAACACAAGACCAGAGTAGGTAACAAAAACGTATAGAAGACAAGGCCAGAGGAGATTACAAAAACGTATAGAAGACAAGGCCAGAGGAGGTAACAAAAACGTATAGAACACAAGACCAGAGGAGGTAACAAAAACGTATAGAAGACAAGACCAGAGAAGGTAACAAAAACGTATAGAAGACAAGGCCAGAGTAGGTAACAAAAACGTATAGAAGACAAGGCCAGAGGAGGTAACAAAAACGTATAGAAGACAAGGCCAGAGGAGATTACAAAAACGTATAGAAGACAAGGCCAGAGGAGGTAACAAAAACGTATAGAAGACAAGACCAGAGAAGGTAACAAAAACGTATAGAACACAAGACCAGAGGAGGTAACAAAAACGTATAGAAGACAAGGTCAGAGTAGGTAACAAACACGTATAGAAGACAAGACCAGAGGAGGTAACAAAAACGTATAGAACACAAGACCAGAGTAGGTAACAAAAACGTATAGAAGACAAGGCCAGAGTAGGTAACAAAAACGTATAGAAGACAAGGCCAGAGTAGGTAACAAAAACGTATAGAAGACAAGACCAGAGTAACAAAAACGTATAGAAGACAAGGCCAGAGGAGGTAACAAAAACGTATAGAAGACAAGGCCAGAGTAGGTAACAAAAACGTATAGAACACAAGACCAGAGGAGGTAACAAAAACGTATAGAACACAAGGCCAGAGGAGGTAACAAAAACGTATAGAACACAAGACCAGAGGAGGTAACAAAAACGTATAGAAGACAAGGCCGGAGGAGGTAACACAAACATATAGAAGACAAGGCCAGAGGAGGTAACAAAAACGTATAGAACACAAGACCAGAGTAGGTAACAAAAACGTATAGAAGACAAGGCCAGAGTAGGTAACAAAAACGTATAGAACACAAGACCAGAGTAGGTAACAAAAACGTATAGAACACAAGGCCAGAGGAGGTAACAAAAACGTATAGAACACAAGACCAGAGGAGGTAACAAAAACGTATAGAAGACAAGGCCAGAGTTGGTAACAAAAACGTATAGAACACAAGGCCAGAGTAGGTAACAAAAACGTATAGAAGACAAGGCCAGAGGAGGTAACAAAAACGTATAGAAGACAAGACCAGTGGAGGTAACAAAAACGTATAGAACACAAGACCAGACTAGGTAACAAAAACGTATAGAACACAAGACCAGAGGAGGTAACAGAAACGTATAGAAGACAAGACCAGAGGAGGTAACAAAAACGTATAGAAGACAAGGCCAGAGGAGGTAACAAAAACGTATAGAACACAAGGCCAGAGGAGGTAACAAAAACGTATAGAAGACAAGGCCAGAGGAGGTAACAAAAACGTATAGAACACAAGACCAGAGGAGGTAACAAAAACGTATAGAAGACAAGGCCAGAGGAGGTAACAAAAACGTATAGAACACAAGACCAGAGGAGGTAACAAAAACGTATAGAAGACAAGGCCAGAGGAGGTAACAAAAACGTATAGAACACAAGGCCAGAGGAGGTAACAAAAACGTATAGAACACAAGACCAGAGGAGGTAACAAAAACGTATAGAAGACAAGGCCAGAGGAGGTAACAAAAACGTATAGAACACAAGGCCAGAGTAGGTAACAAAAACGTATAGAACACAAGGCCAGAGGAGGTAACAAAAACGTATAGAACACAAGACCAGACTAGGTAACAAAACATATTGGAGACAAGGCCAGAGGAGGTAACAAAAACGTATAGAAGACAAGGCCAGAGGAGGTAACAAAAACGTATAGAAGACAAGGCCAGTGGAGGTAATAAAAACGTATAGAAGACAAGACCAGAGGAGGTAACAAAAACGTATAGAAGACAAGGCCAGAGGAGGTAACAAAAACGTATAGAACACAAGGCCAGAGGAGATTACAAAAACGTATAGAAGACAAGACCAGAGGAGGTAACAAAAACGTATAGAACACAAGACCAGAGTAGGTAACAAAAACGTATAGAAGACAAGACCAGAGAAGGTAACAAAAACGTATAGAAGACAAGGCCAGAGTAGGTAACAAAAACGTATAGAAGACAAGACCAGAGAAGGTAACAAAAACGTATAGAAGACAAGGCCAGAGTAGGTAACAAAAACGTATAGAAGACAAGGCCAGAGGAGGTAACAAAAACGTATAGAACACAAGACCAGAGAAGGTAACAAAAACGTATAGAACACAAGGCCAGAGGAGGTAACAAAACATATTGGAGACAAGGCCAGAGGAGGTAACAAAAACGTATAGAAGACAAGACCAGAGGAGGTAACAAAAACGTATAGAAGACAAGACCAGAGGAGGTAACAAAAACGTATAGAACACAAGACCAGAGTAGGTAACAAAAACGTATAGAAGACAAGGCCAGAGTAGGTAACAAAAACGTATAGAAGACAAGGCCAGAGTAGGTAACAAAAACGTATAGAAGACAAGACCAGAGTAGGTAACAAAAACGTATAGAAGACAAGGCCAGAGGAGGTAACAAAAACGTATAGAAGACAAGGCCAGAGTAGGTAACAAAAACGTATAGAACACAAGACCAGAGGAGGTAACAAAAACGTATAGAACACAAGGCCAGAGGAGGTAACAAAAACGTATAGAACACAAGACCAGAGGAGGTAACAAAAACGTATAGAAGACAAGGCCGGAGGAGGTAACACAAACATATAGAAGACAAGGCCAGAGGAGGTAACAAAAACGTATAGAACACAAGACCAGAGTAGGTAACAAAAACGTATAGAAGACAAGGCCAGAGTAGGTAACAAAAACGTATAGAACACAAGACCAGAGTAGGTAACAAAAACGTATAGAACACAAGGCCAGAGGAGGTAACAAAAACGTATAGAACACAAGACCAGAGGAGGTAACAAAAACGTATAGAAGACAAGGCCAGAGTTGGTAACAAAAACGTATAGAACACAAGGCCAGAGTAGGTAACAAAAACGTATAGAACACAAGACCAGAGGAGGTAACAAAAACGTATAGAAGACAAGACCAGATGAGGTAACAAAAACGTATAGAACACAAGACCAGAGTAGGTAACAAAAACGTATAGAAGACAAGGCCAGAGTAGGTAACAAAAGCGTATAGAAGACAAGGCCAGAGTAGGTAACAAAAACGTATAGAAGACAAGACCAGAGTAGGTAACAAAAACGTATAGAAGACAAGGCTAGAGTAGGTAACAAAAACGTATAGAAGACAAGGCCAGAGTAGGTAACAAAAACGTATAGAACACAAGGCCAGAGTAGGTAACAAAAACGTATAGAAGACAAGGCCAGAGGAGGTAACAAAAACGTATAGAAGACAAGGCCAGAGTAGGTAACAAAAACGTATAGAACACAAGACCAGAGTAGGGAACAAAAACGTATAGAAGACAAGGCCAGAGGAGATTACAAAAACGTATAGAAGACAAGGCCAGAGGAGGTAACAAAAACGTATAGAACACAAGACCAGAGGAGGTAACAAAAACGTATAGAAGACAAGACCAGAGAAGGTAACAAAAACGTATAGAAGACAAGGCCAGAGTAGGTAACAAAAACGTATAGAAGACAAGGCCAGAGGAGGTAACAAAAACGTATAGAAGACAAGGCCAGAGGAGATTACAAAAACGTATAGAAGACAAGGCCAGAGGAGGTAACAAAAACGTATAGAAGACAAGACCAGAGAAGGTAACAAAAACGTATAGAACACAAGACCAGAGGAGGTAACAAAAACGTATAGAAGACAAGGCCAGAGTAGGTAACAAACACGTATAGAAGACAAGGCCAGAGGAGGTAACAAAAACGTATAGAAGACAAGGCCAGAGGAGATTACAAAAACGTATAGAAGACAAGGCCAGAGGAGGTAACAAAAACGTATAGAACACAAGACCAGAGGAGGTAACAAAAACGTATAGAAGACAAGGCCAGAGTAGGTAACAAAAACGTATAGAAGACAAGGCCAGAGGAGGTAACAAAAACGTATAGAAGACAAGGCCAGAGGAGGTAACAAAAACGTATAGAAGACAAGGCCAGAGTAGGTAACAAAAACGTATGGAAGACAAGGCCAGAGGAGATTACAAAAACGTATAGAAGACAAGGCCAGAGGAGGTAACAAAAACGTATAGAACACAAGACCAGAGGAGGTAACAAAAACGTATAGAAGACAAGGCCAGAGTAGGTAACAAAAACGTATAGAAGACAAGGCCAGAGGAGATTACAAAAACGTATAGAAGACAAGGCCAGAGGAGGTAACAAAAACGTATAGAACACAAGACCAGAGGAGGTAACAAAAACGTATAGAAGACAAGGCCAGAGTAGGTAACAAAAACGTATAGAAGACAAGGCCAGAGGAGGTAACAAAAACGTATAGAACACAAGACCAGAGGAGGTAACAAAAACGTATAGAAGACAAGGCCAGAGTAGGTGACAAAAACGTATAGAAGACAAGGCCAGAGGAGATTACAAAAACGTATAGAAGACAAGGCCAGAGGAGGTAACAAAAACGTATAGAACACAAGACCAGAGGAGGTAACAAAAACGTATAGAAGACAAGGCCAGAGTAGGTAACAAAAACGTATAGAAGACAAGGCCAGAGGAGGTAACAAAAACGTATAGAAGACAAGGCCAGAGGAGGTAACAAAAACGTATCGAACACAAGACCAGAGGAGGTAACAAAAACGTATAGAAGACAAGGCCAGAGTAGGTAACAAAAACGTATAGAACACAAGACCAGAGGAGGTAACAAAAACGTATAGAAGACAAGGCCAGAGGAGGTAACAAAAACGTATAGAAGACAAGACCAGTGGAGGTAACAAAAACGTATAGAACACAAGACCAGACTAGGTAACAAAAACGTATAGAACACAAGACCAGAGGAGGTAACAAAAACGTATAGAAGACAAGACCAGAGGAGGTAACAAAAACGTATAGAAGACAAGGCCAGAGGAGGTAACAAAAACGTATAGAACACAAGGCCAGAGGAGGTAACAAAAACGTATAGAAGACAAGGCCAGAGGAGGTAACAAAAACGTATAGAACACAAGACCAGAGGAGGTAACAAAAACGTATAGAAGACAAGGCCAGAGGAGGTAACAAAAACGTATAGAACACAAGACCAGAGGAGGTAACAAAAACGTATAGAAGACAAGGCCAGAGGAGGTAACAAAAACGTATAGAACACAAGGCCAGAGGAGGTAACAAAAACGTATAGAACACAAGACCAGAGGAGGTAACAAAAACGTATAGAAGACAAGGCCAGAGGAGGTAACAAAAACGTATAGAACAAAAGGCCAGAGTAGGTAACAAAAACGTATAGAACACAAGGCCAGAGGAGGTAACAAAAACGTATAGAACACAAGACCAGACTAGGTAACAAAACATATTGGAGACAAGGCCAGAGGAGGTAACAAAAACGTATAGAAGACAAGGCCAGAGGAGGTAACAAAAACGTATAGAAGACAAGGCCAGTGGAGGTAATAAAAACGTATAGAAGACAAGGCCAGTGGAGGTAACAAAAACGTATAGAACACAAGACCAGACTAGGTAACAAAACATATTGGAGACAAGGCCAGAGGAGGTAACAAAAACGTATAGAACACAAGGCCAGAGGAGGTAACAAAAACGTATAGAACACAAGACCAGAGGAGGTAACAAAAACGTATAGAAGACAAGGCCAGAGGAGGTAACAAAAACGTATAGAACACAAGGCCAGAGTAGGTAACAAAAACGTATAGAACACAAGGCCAGAGGAGGTAACAAAAACGTATAGAACACAAGACCAGACTAGGTAACAAAACATATTGGAGACAAGGCCAGAGGAGGTAACAAAAACGTATAGAAGACAAGGCCAGAGGAGGTAACAAAAACGTATAGAACACAAGGCCAGAGTAGGTAACAAAAACGTATAGAACACAAGGCCAGAGGAGGTAACAAAAACGTATAGAACACAAGACCAGACTAGGTAACAAAACATATTGGAGACAAGGCCAGAGGAGGTAACAAAAACGTATAGAAGACAAGGCCAGAGGAGGTAACAAAAACGTATAGAAGACAAGGCCAGTGGAGGTAATAAAAACGTATAGAAGACAAGGCCAGTGGAGGTAACAAAAACGTATAGAACACAAGACCAGACTAGGTAACAAAACATATTGGAGACAAGGCCAGAGGAGGTAACAAAAACGTATAGAAGACAAGACCAGAGGAGGTAACAAAAACGTATAGAAGACAAGGCCAGAGTAGGTAACAAAAACGTATAGAAGACAAGGCCAGAGGAGATTACAAAAACGTATAGAAGACAAGGCCAGAGGAGGTAACAAAAACGTATAGAACACAAGACCAGAGGAGGTAACAAAACATATTGGAGACAAGTCCAGAGGAGGTAACAAAAACGTATAGAAGACAAGGCCAGAGGAGGTAACAAAAACGTACAGAAGACAAGGCCAGTGGAGGTAATAAAAACGTATAGAACACAAGACCAGACTAGGTAACAAAACATATTGGAGACAAGGCCAGAGGAGGTAACAAAAACGTATAGAAGACAAGGCCAGAGGAGGTAACAAAAACGTATAGAACACAACACCAGAGGAGGTAACAAAAACGTATAGAAGACAAGGCCAGAGGAGGTAACAAAAACGTATAGAAGACAAGGCCAGAGGAGATTACAAAAACGTATAGAAGACAAGACCAGAGAAGGTAACAAAAACGTATAGAAGACAAGGCCAGAGTAGGTAACAAAAACGTATAGAACACAAGGCCAGAGGAGGTTACAAAAACGTATAGAACACAAGACCAGAGAAGGTAACAAAAACGTATAGAACACAAGGCCAGAGTAGGTAACAAAAACGTATAGAACACAAGGCCAGAGGAGGTTACAAAAACGTATAGAACACAAGACCAGAGAAGGTAACAAAAACGTATAGAACACAAGGCCAGAGGAGGTAACAAAAACGTATAGAAGACAAGGCCAGAGGAGGTAACAAAAACGTATAGAACACAAAGCTAGAGGAGGTAACAAAAACGTTTTGAACACAAGGGCAGAGGAGGTAACAAAAACGTATAGAACACAAGGCCAGAGTAGGTAACAAAAACGTATAGAAGACAAGGCCAGAGGAGGTAACAAAAACGTATAGAACACAAGGCCAGAGGAGGTAACAAAAACATATAGAAGACAAGGCCAGAGGAGGCAACAAAAACGTATGGAAGACAAGGCCAGAGAAGGTAACAAAAACGTATAGAAGACAAGACCAGAGGAGGTAACAAAAACGTATAGAACACAAGGCCAGAGAAGGTAACAAAAACGTATAGAAGACAAGGCCAGAGGAGATTACAAAAACGTATAGAACACAAGGCCAGAGTAGGTAACAAAAACGTATAGAAGACAAGACCAGAGTAGGTAACAAAAACGTATAGAACACAAGGCCAGAGGAGGTAACAAAAACGTATAGAACACAAGACCAGAGTAGGTAACAAAAACGTATAGAAGACAAGGCCAGAGGAGGTAACAAAAACGTATAGAACACAAGGCCAGAGGAGGTAACAAAAACGTATAGAAGACAAGGCTAGAGTAGGTAACAAAAACGTATAGAAGACAAGACCAGAGGAGGTAACAAAAACGTATAGAACACAAGGCCAGAGGAGGTAACAAAAACGTATAGAAGACAAGGCTAGAGTAGGTAACAAAAACGTATAGAAGACAAGGCCAGATGAGGTAACAAAAACGTATAGAAGACAAGGCCAGAGTAGGTAACAAAAACGTATAGAAGACAAGACCAGAGGAGGTAACAAAAACGTATAGAAGACAAGGCCAGAGTAGGTAACAAAAACGTATAGAAGACAAGGCCAGAGGTGGTAACAAAAACGTATAGAACACAAGGCCAGAGTAGGTAACAAAAACGTATAGAAGACAAGGCCAGAGTAGGTAACAAAAACGTATAGAACACAAGGCCAGAGGAGGTAACAAAAACGTATAGAAGACAAGGCCAGAGTAGGTAACAAAAACGTATAGAACACAAGGCCAGATGAGGTAACAAAAACGTATAGAACACAAGGCCAGAGGAGGTAACAAAAACGTATAGAAGACAAGGCCAGAGGAGGTAACAAAAACGTATAGAACACAAGGCCAGAGTAGGTAACAAAAACGTATAGAAGACAAGACCAGATGAGGTAACAAAAACGTATAGAAGACAAGGCCAGAGTAGGTAACAAAAACGTATAGAAGACAAGGCCAGAGGAGGTAACAAAAACGTATAGAACACAAGGCCAGAGGAGGTAACAAAAACGTATAGAACACAAGACCAGAGGAGGTAACAAAAACGTATAGAAGACAAGGCCAGAGTAGGTAACAAAAACGTATAGAACACAAGGCCAGATGAGGTAACAAAAACGTATAGAAGACAAGGCCAGATGAGGTAACAAAAACGTATAGAACACAAGGCCAGATGAGGTAACAAAAACGTATAGAACACAAGACCAGAGTAGGTAACAAAAACGCATAGAAGACAAGGCCAGATGAGGTAACAAAAACGTATAGAAGACAAGGCCAGAGTAGGTAACAAAAACGTATAGAAGACAAGGCCAGATGAGGTAACAAAAACGTATAGAACACAAGACCAGAGGAGGTAACAAAAACGTATAGAAGACAAGGCCAGAGTAGGTAACAAAAACGTATAGAAGACAAGGCCAGAGGAGGTAACAAAAACGTATAGAAGACAAGGCCAGATGAGGTAACAAAAACGTATAGAACACAAGACCAGAGGAGGTAACAAAAACGTATAGAAGACAAGGCCAGAGTAGGTAACAAAAACGTATAGAACACAAGGCCAGAGGAGGTAACAAAAACGTATTGAACACAAGGCCAGAGGAGGTAACAAAAACGTATAGAAGACAAGGCTAGAGTAGGTAACAAAAACGTATAGAAGACAAGGCCAGATGAGGTAACAAAAACGTGTAGAAGACAAGGCCAGAGTAGGTAACAAAAACGTATAGAAGACAAGACCAGAGGAGGTAACAAAAACGTATAGAAGACAAGGCCAGAGTAGGTAACAAAAACGTATAGAAGACAAGGCCAGAGTAGGTAACAAAAACGTATAGAAGACAAGGCCAGAGGAGGTAACAAAAACGTACAGAAGACAAGACCAGAGGAGGTAACAAAAACGTATAGAACACAAGACCTGAGGAGGTAACAAAAACGTATAGAAGACAAGGCCAGAGTAGGTAACAAAAACGTATAGAAGACAAGGCCAGAGGAGGTAACAAAAACGTATAGAACACAAGGCCAGAGGAGGTAACAAAAACGTATAGAAGACAAGGCTAGAGTAGGTAACAAAAACGTATAGAAGACAAGGCCAGATGAGGTAACAAAAACGTATAGAAGACAAGGCCAGAGTAGGTAACAAAAACGTATAGAAGACAAGACCAGAGGAGGTAACAAAAACGTATAGAAGACAAGGCCAGAGTAGGTAACAAAAACGTATAGAAGACAAGGCCAGAGTAGGTAACAAAAACGTATAGAAGACAAGGCCAGATGAGGTAACAAAAACGTATAGAAGACAAGGCCAGAGTAGGTAACAAAAACGTATAGAAGACAAGGCCAGAGTAGGTAACAAAAACGTATAGAAGACAAGGCCAGAGTAGGTAACAAAAACGTATAGAACACAAGACCAGAGGAGGTAACAAAAACGTATAGAAGACAAGGCCAGAGTAGGTAACAAAAACGTATAGAAGACAAGGCCAGAGGAGGTAACAAAAACGTATAGAAGACAAGGCCAGACGAGGTAACAAAAACGTATAGAACACAAGGCCAGAGTAGGTAACAAAAACGTATAGAACACAAGACCAGAGTAGGTAACAAAAACGTATAGAAGACAAGGCCAGATGAGGTTACAAAAACGTATAGAAGACAAGGCCAGAGGAGGTAACACAAACATAGAGAAGACAAGGCCAGAGTAGGTAACAAAAACGTATAGAACACAAGACCAGAGTAGGTAACAAAAACGTATAGAAGACAAGGCCAGAGGAGGTAACAAAAACGTATAGAAGACAAGGCCAGAGTAGGTAACAAAAACGTATAGAACACAAGGCCAGATGAGGTAACAAAAACGTATAGAAGACAAGGCCAGATGAGGTAACAAAAACGTATAGAACACAAGGCCAGATGAGGTAACAAAAACGTATAGAACACAAGACCAGATGAGGTAACACAAACGTATAGAAGACAAGGCCAGAGTAGGTAACAAAAACGTATAGAAGACAAGGCCAGATGAGGTAACAAAAACGTATAGAAGACAAGACCAGAGGAGGTAACAAAAACGTATAGAAGACAAGGCCAGAGGAGGTAACAAAAACGTATAGAACACAAGGCCAGAGGAGGTAACAAAAACGTATAGAAGACAAGGCCAGAGTAGGTAACAAAAACAAAAACGTATAGAAGACAAGGCCAGAGTAGGTAACAAAAACAAAAACGTATAGAAGACAAGGCCAGAGTAGGTAACAAAAACGTATAGAAGACAAGGCCAGATGAGGTAACAAAAACGTATAGAAGACAAGGCCAGAGGAGGTAACAAAAACGTATAGAACACAAGGCCAGAGTAGGTAACAAAAACGTATAGAAGACAAGGCCAGAGGAGGTAACAAAAACGTATAGAAGACAAGACCAGAGGAGGTAACAAAAACAAAAACGTATAGAAGACAAGGCCAGGGTTGGTAACAAAAACGTATAGAAGACAAGGCCAGAGTAGGTAACAAAAACGTATAGAAGACAAGGCCAGAGGAGATTACAAAAACGTATAGAAGACAAGACCAGAGGAGGTAACAAAAACGTATAGAACACAAGACCAGAGGAGGTAACAAAAACGTATAGAAGACAAGGCCAGATGAGGTAACAAAAACGTATAGAAGACAAGGCCAGAGTAGGTAACAAAAACAAAAACGTATAGAAGACAAGGCCAGAGTAGGTAACAAAAACGTATAGAAGACAAGGCCAGAGTAGGTAACAAAAACGTATAGAAGACAAGGCCAGAGTAGGTAACAAAAACGTATAGAAGACAAGGCCAGAGGAGGTAACAAAAACGTATAGAAGACAAGACCAGAGGAGGTAACAAAAACGTATAGAAGACAAGACCAGAGGAGGTAACAAAAACGTATAGAAGACAAGGCCAGAGTAGGTAACAAAAACGTATAGAAGACAAGGCCAGAGGAGGTAACAAAAACGTATAGAACACAAGACCAGAGAAGGTAACAAAAACGAATAGAAGACAAGGCCAGAGTAGGTAACAAAAACGTATAGAAGACAAGACCAGATGAGGTAACAAAAACGTATAGAAGACAAGGCCAGAGTAGGTAACAAAAACGTATAGAAGACAAGGCCAGAGGAGATTACAAAAACGTATAGAAGACAAGGCCAGAGTAGGTAACAAAAACGTATAGAAGACAAGGCCAGATGAGGTAACAAAAACGTATAGAAGACAAGGCCAGAGTAGGTAACAAAAACGTATAGAAGACAAGACCAGAGAAGGTAACAAAAACGTATAGAACACAAGGCCAGAGGAGGTAACAAAAACGTATAGAAGACAAGGCTAGAGTAGGTAACAAAAACGTAGAGAAGACAAGGCCAGATGAGGTAACAAAAACGTATAGAAGACAAGGCCAGAGTAGGTAACAAAAACGTATAGAAGACAAGGCCAGAGGAGGTAACAAAAACGTATAGAAGACAAGGCCAGATGAGGTAACAAAAACGTATAGAACACAAGACCAGAGGAGGTAACAAAAACGTATAGAAGACAAGGCCAGAGTAGGTAACAAAAACGTATAGAACACAAGGCCAGAGGAGGTAACAAAAACGTATAGAAGACAAGGCTAGAGTAGGTAACAAAAACGTATAGAAGACAAGGCCAGATGAGGTAACAAAAACGTATAGAAGACAAGGCCAGAGTAGGTAACAAAAACAAAAACGTATAGAAGACAAGGCCAGAGGAGGTAACAAAAACGTATAGAAGACAAGACCAGAGGAGGTAACAAAAACGTATAGAAGACAAGACCAGAGGAGGTAACAAAAACGTATAGAAGACAAGACCAGAGGAGGTAACAAAAAGGTATAGAAGACAAGACCAGAGGAGGTAACAAAAACGTATAGAAGACAAGGCCAGAGTAGGTAACAAAAACGTATAGAAGACAAGGCCAGAGGAGGTAACAAAAACGTATAGAACACAAGACCAGAGAAGGTAACAAAAACGTATAGAAGACAAGGCCAGAGTAGGTAACAAAAACGTATAGAAGACAAGACCAGATGAGGTAACAAAAACGTATAGAACACAAGGCCAGAGTAGGTAACAAAAACGTATAGAAGACAAGGCCAGAGGAGGTAACAAAAACGTATAGAAGACAAGGCCAGAGGAGATTACAAAAACGTATAGAAGACAAGGCCAGAGTAGGTAACAAAAACGTATAGAAGACAAGGCCAGATGAGGTAACAAAAACGTATAGAAGACAAGGCCAGAGTAGGTAACAAAAACGTATAGAAGACAAGACCAGAGAAGGTAACAAAAACGTATAGAACACAAGGCCAGAGGAGGTAACAAAAACGTATAGAAGACAAGGCTAGAGTAGGTAACAAAAACGTATAGAAGACAAGGCCAGATGAGGTAACAAAAACGTATAGAAGACAAGGCCAGAGTAGGTAACAAAAACGTATAGAACACAAGGCCAGAGGAGGTAACAAAAACGTATAGAACACAAGGCCAGATGAGGTAACAAAAACGTATAGAACACAAGACCAGAGGAGGTAACAAAAACGTATAGAACACAAGACCAGAGGAGGTAACAAAAACGTATAGAACACAAGACCAGAGGAGGTAACAAAAACGTATAGAAGACAAGGCCAGAGTAGGTAACAAAAACGTATAGAAGACAAGGCCAGATGAGGTAACAAAAACGTATAGAAGACAAGGCCAGTGTAGGTAACAAAAACGTATAGAACACAAGGCCAGAGGAGGTAACAAAAACGTATAGAACACAAGACCAGAGGAGGTAACAAAAACGTATAGAACACAAGGCCAGAGTAGGTAACAAATACGTATAGAAGACAAGACCAGATGAGGTAACAAAAACGTATAGAACACAAGGCCAGAGTAGGTAACAAAAACGTATAGAAGACAAGGCCAGAGGAGGTAACAAAAACGTATAGAACACAAGGCCAGAGGAGGTAACAAAAACGTATAGAACACAAGGCCAGATGAGGTAACAAAAACGTATAGAAGACAAGGCCAGATGAGGTAACAAAAACGTATAGAACACAAGGCCAGATGAGGTAACGAAAACGTATAGAACACAAGGCCAGATGAGGTAACAAAAACGTATAGAACACAAGACCAGTGGAGGTAACAAAAACGTATAGAAGACAAGGCCAGAGTAGGTAACAAAAACGTATAGAAGACAAGGCCAGAGGAGGTAACAAAAACGTATAGAACACAAGACCAGATGAGGTAACAAAAACGTATAGAAGACAAGGCCAGAGTAGGTAACAAAAACGTATAGAAGACAAGGCCAGATGAGGTAATAAAAACGTATAGAACACAAGACCAGAGAAGGTAACAAAAACGTATAGAAGACAAGGCCAGATGAGGTAATAAAAACGTATAGAACACAAGACCAGAGAAGGTAACAAAAACGTATAGAAGACAAGGCCAGATGAGGTAATAAAAACGTATAGAACACAAGGCCAGAGTAGGTAACAAAAACGTATAGAAGACAAGGCCAGATGAGGTAATAAAAACGTATAGAACACAAGACCAGAGAAGGTAACAAAAACGTATAGAACACAAGACCAGAGTAGGTAACAAAAACGTATAGAACACAAGGCCAGAGTAGGTAACAAAAACGTATAGAACACAAGACCAGAGTAGGTAACAAAAACGTATAGAAGACAAGGCCAGATGAGGTAATAAAAACGTATAGAACACAAGACCAGAGAAGGTAACAAAAACGTATAGAACACAAGACCAGAGTAGGTAACAAAAACGTATAGAACACAAGACCAGAGTAGGTAACAAAAACGTATAGAAGACAAGGCCAGAGTAGGTAACAAAAACGTATAGAACACAAGGCCAGAATAGGTAACAAAAACGTATAGAAGACAAGGCCAGAGGAGGTAACAAAAACGTATAGAACACAAGGCCAGTGGAGGTAACAAAAACGTATAGAAGACAAGGCCAGAGTAGGTAACAAAAACGTATAGAAGACAAGGCCAGATGAGGTAATAAAAACGTATAGAACACAAGGCCAGTGGAGGTAACAAAAACGTATAGAAGACAAGGCCAGAGTAGGTAACAAAAACGTATAGAAGACAAGGCCAGAGGAGGTAACAAAAACGTATAGAACACAAGACCAGATGAGGTAAAAAAACGTATAGAAGACAAGGCCAGAGTAGGTAACAAAAACGTATAGAAGACAAGGCCAGATGAGGTAATAAAAACGTATAGAACACAAGACCAGAGAAGGTAACAAAAACGTATAGAACACAAGACCAGAGTAGGTAACAAAAACGTATAGAACACAAGGCCAGAGTAGGTAACAAAAACGTATAGAACACAAGGCCAGAGTAGGTAACAAAAACGTATAGAAGACAAGGCCAGAGGAGGTAACAAAAACGTATAGAACACAAGGCCAGTGGAGGTAACAAAAACGTATAGAAGACAAGGCCAGAGTAGGTAACAAAAACGTATAGAAGACAAGGCCAGATGAGGTAATAAAAACGTATAGAACACAAGGCCAGTGGAGGTAACAAAAACGTATAGAAGACAAGGCCAGAGTAGGTAACAAAAACGTATAGAAGACAAGGCCAGAGGAGGTAACAAAAACGTATAGAACACAAGACCAGATGAGGTAACAAAAACGTATAGAAGACAAGGCCAGAGTAGGTAACAAAAACGTATAGAAGACAAGGCCAGATGAGGTAATAAAAACGTATAGAACACAAGACCAGAGAAGGTAACAAAAACGTATAGAAGACAAGGCCAGAGTAGGTAACAAAAACGTATAGAACACAAGGCCAGAGGAGGTAACAAAAACGTATAGAAGACAAGACCAGAGTAGGTAACAAAAACGTATAGAAGACAAGGCCAGATGAGGTAACAAAAACGTATAGAAGACAAGGCCAGAGTAGGTAACAAAAACGTATAGAACACAAGGCCAGAGTAGGTAACAAAAACGTATAGAACACAAGACCAGAGGAGGTAACAAAAACGTATAGAACACAAGACCAGAGGAGGTAACAAAAACGTATAGAACACAAGGCCAGAGTAGGTAACAAAAACGTATAGAAGACAAGGCCAGAGGAGGTAACAAAAACGTATAGAAGACAAGACCAGAGTAGGTAACAAAAACGTATAGAAGACAAGGCCAGAGGAGGTAACAAAAACGTATAGAACACAAGACCAGAGGAGGTAACAAAAACGTATAGAAGACAAGGCCAGAGTAGGTAACAAAAACGTATAGAAGACAAGGCCAGATGAGGTAATAAAAACGTATAGAACACAAGACCAGAGGAGGTAACAAAAACGTATAGAACACAAGACCAGAGTAGGTAACATAAACGTATAGAAGACAAGGCCAGAGTAGGTAACAAAAACGTATAGAAGACAAGGCCAGAGGAGGTAACAAAAACGTATAGAAGACAAGGCCAGAGGAGGTAACAAAAACGTATAGAAGACAAGGCCAGAGTAGGTAACAAAAACGTATAGAAGACAAGGCCAGAGGAGATTACAAAAACGTATAGAAGACAAGGCCAGAGGAGGTAACAAAAACGTATAGAACACAAGACCAGAGGAGGTAACAAAAACGTATAGAAGACAAGGCCAGAGTAGGTAACAAAAACGTATAGAAGACAAGACCAGAGTAGGTAACAAAAACGTATAGAAGACAAGGCCAGAGTAGGTAACAAAAACGTATAGAACACAAGGCCAGAGGAGGTAACAAAAACGTATAGAAGACAAGGCCAGATGAGGTAACAAAAACGTATAGAAGACAAGACCAGAGTAGGTAACAAAAACGTATAGAAGACAAGGCCAGAGGAGGTAACAAAAACGTATAGAAGACAAGGCCAGAGGAGGTTACAAAAACGTATAGAAGACAAGGCCAGAGTACGTAACAAAAACGTATAGAAGACAAGGCCAGAGGAGGTAACAAAAACGTATAGAAGACAAGGCCAGAGGAGGTAACAGAAACGTATAGAAGACAAGGCCAGAGGAGGTTACAAAAACGTATAGAAGACAAGGCCAGAGTAGGTAACAAAAACGTATAGAAGACAAGGCCAGAGGAGGTAGCAAAAACGTATAGAAGACAAGGCCAGAGGAGGTAACAGAAACGTATAGAAGACAAGGCCAGAGGAGATTACAAAAACGTATAGAAGACAAGGCCAGAGGAGATTACAAAAACGTATAGAAGACAAGGCCAGAGGAGGTAACAAAAACGTATAGAACACAAGACCAGAGGAGGTAACAAAAACGTATAGAAGACAAGACCAGAGAAGGTAACAAAAACGTATAGAAGACAAGGCCAGAGTAGGTAACAAAAACGTATAGAAGACAAGGCCAGAGGAGGTAACAGAAACGTATAGAAGACAAGGCCAGAGGAGATTACAAAAACGTATAGAAGACAAGGCCAGAGGAGGTAACAAAAACGTATAGAAGACAAGACCAGAGAAGGTAACAAAAACGTATAGAACACAAGACCAGAGGAGGTAACAAAAACGTATAGAAGACAAGACCAGAGGAGGTAACAAAAACGTATAGAACACAAGACCTGAGGAGGTAACAAAAACGTATAGAAGACAAGGCCAGAGTAGGTAACAAAAACGTATAGAAGACAAGGCCAGAGGAGGTAACAAAAACGTATAGAACACAAGGCCAGAGGAGGTAACAAAAACGTACAGAAGACAAGGCTAGAGTAGGTAACAAAAACGTATAGAAGACAAGGCCAGATGAGGTAACAAAAACGTATAGAAGACAAGGCCAGAGTAGGTAACAAAAACGTATAGAAGACAAGACCAGAGGAGGTAACAAAAACGTATAGAAGACAAGGCCAGAGTAGGTAACAAAAACGTATAGAAGACAAGGCCAGAGTAGGTAACAAAAACGTATAGAAGACAAGGCCAGATGAGGTAACAAAAACGTATAGAAGACAAGGCCAGAGTAGGTAACAAAAACGTATAGAAGACAAGGCCAGAGTAGGTAACAAAAACGTATAGAAGACAAGGCCAGAGTAGGTAACAAAAACGTATAGAACACAAGACCAGAGGAGGTAACAAAAACGTATAGAAGACAAGGCCAGAGTAGGTAACAAAAACGTATAGAAGACAAGGCCAGAGGAGGTAACAAAAACGTATAGAAGACAAGGCCAGACGAGGTAACAAAAACGTATAGAACACAAGGCCAGAGTAGGTAACAAAAACGTATAGAACACAAGACCAGAGTAGGTAACAAAAACGTATAGAAGACAAGGCCAGATGAGGTTACAAAAACGTATAGAAGACAAGGCCAGAGGAGGTAACACAAACATAGAGAAGACAAGGCCAGAGTAGGTAACAAAAACGTATAGAACACAAGACCAGAGTAGGTAACAAAAACGTATAGAAGACAAGGCCAGAGGAGGTAACAAAAACGTATAGAAGACAAGGCCAGAGTAGGTAACAAAAACGTATAGAACACAAGGCCAGATGAGGTAACAAAAACGTATAGAAGACAAGGCCAGATGAGGTAACAAAAACGTATAGAACACAAGGCCAGATGAGGTAACAAAAACGTATAGAACACAAGACCAGATGAGGTAACAAAAACGTATAGAAGACATGGCCAGAGTAGGTAACAAAAACGTATAGAAGACAAGGCCAGATGAGGTAACAAAAACGTATAGAAGACAAGACCAGAGGAGGTAACAAAAACGTATAGAAGACAAGGCCAGAGGAGGTAACAAAAACGTATAGAACACAAGGCCAGAGGAGGTAACAAAAACGTATAGAAGACAAGGCCAGAGTAGGTAACAAAAACAAAAACGTATAGAAGACAAGGCCAGAGTAGGTAACAAAAACAAAAACGTATAGAAGACAAGGCCAGAGTAGGTAACAAAAACGTATAGAAGACAAGGCCAGATGAGGTAACAAAAACGTATAGAAGACAAGGCCAGAGGAGGTAACAAAAACGTATAGAACACAAGGCCAGAGTAGGTAACAAAAACGTATAGAAGACAAGGCCAGAGGAGGTAACAAAAACGTATAGAAGACAAGACCAGAGGAGGTAACAAAAACAAAAACGTATAGAAGACAAGGCCAGGGTTGGTAACAAAAACGTATAGAAGACAAGGCCAGAGTAGGTAACAAAAACGTATAGAAGACAAGGCCAGAGGAGATTACAAAAACGTATAGAAGACAAGACCAGAGGAGGTAACAAAAACGTATAGAACACAAGACCAGAGGAGGTAACAAAAACGTATAGAAGACAAGGCCAGATGAGGTAACAAAAACGTATAGAAGACAAGGCCAGAGTAGGTAACAAAAACAAAAACGTATAGAAGACAAGGCCAGAGTAGGTAACAAAAACGTATAGAAGACAAGGCCAGAGTAGGTAACAAAAACGTATAGAAGACAAGGCCAGAGTAGGTAACAAAAACGTATAGAAGACAAGGCCAGAGGAGGTAACAAAAACGTATAGAAGACAAGACCAGAGGAGGTAACAAAAACGTATAGAAGACAAGACCAGAGGAGGTAACAAAAACGTATAGAAGACAAGGCCAGAGTAGGTAACAAAAACGTATAGAAGACAAGGCCAGAGGAGGTAACAAAAACGTATAGAACACAAGACCAGAGAAGGTAACAAAAACGAATAGAAGACAAGGCCAGAGTAGGTAACAAAAACGTATAGAAGACAAGACCAGATGAGGTAACAAAAACGTATAGAAGACAAGGCCAGAGTAGGTAACAAAAACGTATAGAAGACAAGGCCAGAGGAGATTACAAAAACGTATAGAAGACAAGGCCAGAGTAGGTAACAAAAACGTATAGAAGACAAGGCCAGATGAGGTAACAAAAACGTATAGAAGACAAGGCCAGAGTAGGTAACAAAAACGTATAGAAGACAAGACCAGAGAAGGTAACAAAAACGTATAGAACACAAGGCCAGAGGAGGTAACAAAAACGTATAGAAGACAAGGCTAGAGTAGGTAACAAAAACGTAGAGAAGACAAGGCCAGATGAGGTAACAAAAACGTATAGAAGACAAGGCCAGAGTAGGTAACAAAAACGTATAGAAGACAAGGCCAGAGGAGGTAACAAAAACGTATAGAAGACAAGGCCAGATGAGGTAACAAAAACGTATAGAACACAAGACCAGAGGAGGTAACAAAAACGTATAGAAGACAAGGCCAGAGTAGGTAACAAAAACGTATAGAACACAAGGCCAGAGGAGGTAACAAAAACGTATAGAAGACAAGGCTAGAGTAGGTAACAAAAACGTATAGAAGACAAGGCCAGATGAGGTAACAAAAACGTATAGAAGACAAGGCCAGAGTAGGTAACAAAAACAAAAACGTATAGAAGACAAGGCCAGAGGAGGTAACAAAAACGTATAGAAGACAAGACCAGAGGAGGTAACAAAAACGTATAGAAGACAAGACCAGAGGAGGTAACAAAAACGTATAGAAGACAAGACCAGAGGAGGTAACAAAAAGGTATAGAAGACAAGACCAGAGGAGGTAACAAAAACGTATAGAAGACAAGGCCAGAGTAGGTAACAAAAACGTATAGAAGACAAGGCCAGAGGAGGTAACAAAAACGTATAGAACACAAGACCAGAGAAGGTAACAAAAACGTATAGAAGACAAGGCCAGAGTAGGTAACAAAAACGTATAGAAGACAAGACCAGATGAGGTAACAAAAACGTATAGAACACAAGGCCAGAGTAGGTAACAAAAACGTATAGAAGACAAGGCCAGAGGAGGTAACAAAAACGTATAGAAGACAAGGCCAGAGGAGATTACAAAAACGTATAGAAGACAAGGCCAGAGTAGGTAACAAAAACGTATAGAAGACAAGGCCAGATGAGGTAACAAAAACGTATAGAAGACAAGGCCAGAGTAGGTAACAAAAACGTATAGAAGACAAGACCAGAGAAGGTAACAAAAACGTATAGAACACAAGGCCAGAGGAGGTAACAAAAACGTATAGAAGACAAGGCTAGAGTAGGTAACAAAAACGTAGAGAAGACAAGGCCAGATGAGGTAACAAAAACGTATAGAAGACAAGGCCAGAGTAGGTAACAAAAACGTATAGAAGACAAGGCCAGAGGAGGTAACAAAAACGTATAGAAGACAAGGCCAGATGAGGTAACAAAAACGTATAGAACACAAGACCAGAGGAGGTAACAAAAACGTATAGAAGACAAGGCCAGAGTAGGTAACAAAAACGTATAGAACACAAGGCCAGAGGAGGTAACAAAAACGTATAGAAGACAAGGCTAGAGTAGGTAACAAAAACGTATAGAAGACAAGGCCAGATGAGGTAACAAAAACGTATAGAAGACAAGGCCAGAGTAGGTAACAAAAACAAAAACGTATAGAAGACAAGGCCAGAGGAGGTAACAAAAACGTATAGAAGACAAGACCAGAGGAGGTAACAAAAACGTATAGAAGACAAGACCAGAGGAGGTAACAAAAACGTATAGAAGACAAGACCAGAGGAGGTAACAAAAAGGTATAGAAGACAAGACCAGAGGAGGTAACAAAAACGTATAGAAGACAAGGCCAGAGTAGGTAACAAAAACGTATAGAAGACAAGGCCAGAGGAGGTAACAAAAACGTATAGAACACAAGACCAGAGAAGGTAACAAAAACGTATAGAAGACAAGGCCAGAGTAGGTAACAAAAACGTATAGAAGACAAGACCAGATGAGGTAACAAAAACGTATAGAACACAAGGCCAGAGTAGGTAACAAAAACGTATAGAAGACAAGGCCAGAGGAGGTAACAAAAACGTATAGAAGACAAGGCCAGAGGAGATTACAAAAACGTATAGAAGACAAGGCCAGAGTAGGTAACAAAAACGTATAGAAGACAAGGCCAGATGAGGTAACAAAAACGTATAGAAGACAAGGCCAGAGTAGGTAACAAAAACGTATAGAAGACAAGACCAGAGAAGGTAACAAAAACGTATAGAACACAAGGCCAGAGGAGGTAACAAAAACGTATAGAAGACAAGGCTAGAGTAGGTAACAAAAACGTATAGAAGACAAGGCCAGATGAGGTAACAAAAACGTATAGAAGACAAGGCCAGAGTAGGTAACAAAAACGTATAGAACACAAGGCCAGAGGAGGTAACAAAAACGTATAGAACACAAGGCCAGATGAGGTAACAAAAACGTATAGAACACAAGACCAGAGGAGGTAACAAAAACGTATAGAACACAAGACCAGAGGAGGTAACAAAAACGTATAGAACACAAGACCAGAGGAGGTAACAAAAACGTATAGAAGACAAGGCCAGAGTAGGTAACAAAAACGTATAGAAGACAAGGCCAGATGAGGTAACAAAAACGTATAGAAGACAAGGCCAGAGTAGGTAACAAAAACGTATAGAACACAAGGCCAGAGGAGGTAACAAAAACGTATAGAACACAAGACCAGAGGAGGTAACAAAAACGTATAGAACACAAGGCCAGAGTAGGTAACAAATACGTATAGAAGACAAGACCAGATGAGGTAACAAAAACGTATAGAACACAAGGCCAGAGTAGGTAACAAAAACGTATAGAAGACAAGGCCAGAGGAGGTAACAAAAACGTATAGAACACAAGGCCAGAGGAGGTAACAAAAACGTATAGAAGACAAGACCAGAGGAGGTAACAAAAACGTATAGAAGACAAGGCCAGAGGAGGTAACAAAAACGTATAGAACACAAGGCCAGAGTAGGTAACAAAAACGTATAGAAGACAAGGCCAGAGGAGGTAACAAAAACGTATAGAACACAAGGCCAGAGTAGGTAACAAAAACGTATAGAACACAAGGCCAGAGGAGGTAACAAAAACGTATAGAACACAAGACCAGACTAGGTAACAAAACATATTGGAGACAAGGCCAGAGGAGGTAACAAAAACGTATAGAAGACAAGGCCAGAGGAGGTAACAAAAACGTATAGAAGACAAGGCCAGTGGAGGTAATAAAAACGTATAGAAGACAAGGCCAGTGGAGGTAACAAAAACGTATAGAACACAAGACCAGACTAGGTAACAAAACATATTGGAGACAAGGCCAGAGGAGGTAACAAAAACGTATAGAACACAAGGCCAGAGGAGGTAACAAGAACGTATAGAACACAAGACCAGAGGAGGTAACAAAAACGTATAGAAGACAAGGCCAGAGGAGGTAACAAAAACGTATAGAACACAAGGCCAGAGTAGGTAACAAAAACGTATAGAACACAAGGCCAGAGGAGGTAACAAAAACGTATAGAACACAAGACCAGACTAGGTAACAAAACATATTGGAGACAAGGCCAGAGGAGGTAACAAAAACGTATAGAAGACAAGACCAGAGGAGGTAACAAAAACGTATAGAACACAAGGCCAGAGTAGGTAACAAAAACGTATAGAACACAAGGCCAGAGGAGGTAACAAAAACGTATAGAACACAAGACCAGACTAGGTAACAAAACATATTGGAGACAAGGCCAGAGGAGGTAACAAAAACGTATAGAAGACAAGGCCAGAGGAGGTAACAAAAACGTATAGAAGACAAGGCCAGTGGAGGTAATAAAAACGTATAGAAGACAAGGCCAGTGGAGGTAACAAAAACGTATAGAACACAAGACCAGACTAGGTAACAAAACATATTGGAGACAAGGCCAGAGGAGGTAACAAAAACGTATAGAAGACAAGAGCAGAGGAGGTAACAAAAACGTATAGAAGACAAGGCCAGAGTAGGTAACAAAAACGTATAGAAGACAAGGCCAGAGTAGGTAACAAAAACGTATAGAACACAAGGCCAGAGGAGGTAACAAAAACGTATAGAACACAAGACCAGAGGAGGTAACAAAAACGTATAGAAGACAAGGCCAGAGGAGGTAACAAAAACGTATAGAACACAAGGCCAGAGTAGGTAACAAAAACGTATAGAACACAAGGCCAGAGGAGGTAACAAAAACGTATAGAACACAAGACCAGACTAGGTAACAAAACATATTGGAGACAAGGCCAGAGGAGGTAACAAAAACGTATAGAAGACAAGGCCAGAGGAGGTAACAAAAACGTATAGAAGACAAGGCCAGTGGAGGTAATAAAAACGTATAGAAGACAAGGCCAGTGGAGGTAACAAAAACGTATAGAACACAAGACCAGAGGAGGTAACAAAAACGTATAGAAGACAAGGCCAGAGGAGGTAACAAAAACGTATAGAACACAAGGCCAGAGGAGGTAACAAAAACGTATAGAACACAAGACCAGAGGAGGTAACAAAAACGTATAGAAGACAAGGCCAGAGTAGGTAACAAAAACGTATAGAAGACAAGGCCAGAGTAGGTAACAAAAACGTATAGAACCCAAGACCAGAGGAGGTAACAAAACATATTGGAGACAAGTCCAGAGGAGGTAACAAAAACGTATAGAAGACAAGGCCAGAGGAGGTAACAAAAACGTATAGAACACAAGACCAGAGGAGGTAACAAAAACGTATAGAAGACAAGGCCAGATGAGGTAACAAAAACGTATAGAAGACAAGGCCAGATGAGGTAACAAAAACGTATAGAAGACAAGGCCAGAGAAGGTAACAAAAACGTATAGAACACAAGGCCAGAGGAGGTAACAAAAACGTATAGAACACAAGACCAGAGGAGGTAACAAAAACGTATAGAAGACAAGGCCATAGAAGGTAACAAAAACGTATAGAAGACAAGGCCAGATGAGGTAACAAAAACGTATAGAACACAAGACCAGAGGAGGTAACAAAAACGTATAGAAGACAAGGCCAGAGAAGGTAACAAAAACGTATAGAAGACAAGGCCAGAGTAGGTAACAAAAACGTATAGAACACAAGACCAGAGTAGGTAACAAAACATATTGGAGACAAGGCCAGAGGAGGTAACAAAAACGTATAGAAGACAAGACCAGAGAAGGTAACAAAAACGTATAGAAGACAAGGCCAGAGGAGGTAACAAAAACGTATAGAAGACAAGGCCAGATGAGGTAACAAAAACGTATAGAAGACAAGGCCAGATGAGGTAACAAAAACGTATAGAAGACAAGGCCAGAGAAGGTAACAAAAACGTATAGAACACAAGGCCAGAGGAGGTAACAAAAACGTATAGAAGACAAGGCCAGAGGAGGTAACAAAAACGTATAGAAGACAAGGCCAGATGAGGTAACAAAAACGTATAGAACACAAGACCAGAGTAGGTAACAAAAACGTATAGAAGACAAGGCCAGAGTAGGTAACAAAAACGTATAGAACACAAGGCCAGAGGAGGTAACAAAAACGTATAGAACACAAGACCAGAGGAGGTAACAAAAACGTATAGAAGACAAGGCCAGAGGAGGTAACAAAAACGTATAGAACACAAGGCCAGAGTAGGTAACAAAAACGTATAGAACACAAGGCCAGAGGAGGTAACAAAAACGTATAGAACACAAGACCAGACTAGGTAACAAAACATATTGGAGACAAGGCCAGAGGAGGTAACAAAAACGTATAGAAGACAAGGCCAGAGGAGGTAACAAAAACGTATAGAAGACAAGGCCAGTGGAGGTAATAAAAACGTATAGAAGACAAGGCCAGTGGAGGTAACAAAAACGTATAGAACACAAGACCAGAGGAGGTAACAAAAACGTATAGAAGACAAGGCCAGAGGAGGTAACAAAAACGTATAGAACACAAGGCCAGAGGAGGTAACAAAAACGTATAGAACACAAGACCAGAGGAGGTAACAAAAACGTATAGAAGACAAGGCCAGAGTAGGTAACAAAAACGTATAGAAGACAAGGCCAGAGTAGGTAACAAAAACGTATAGAACCCAAGACCAGAGGAGGTAACAAAACATATTGGAGACAAGTCCAGAGGAGGTAACAAAAACGTATAGAAGACAAGGCCAGAGGAGGTAACAAAAACGTATAGAACACAAGACCAGAGGAGGTAACAAAAACGTATAGAAGACAAGGCCAGATGAGGTAACAAAAACGTATAGAAGACAAGGCCAGATGAGGTAACAAAAACGTATAGAAGACAAGGCCAGAGAAGGTAACAAAAACGTATAGAACACAAGGCCAGAGGAGGTAACAAAAACGTATAGAACACAAGACCAGAGGAGGTAACAAAAACGTATAGAAGACAAGGCCATAGAAGGTAACAAAAACGTATAGAAGACAAGGCCAGATGAGGTAACAAAAACGTATAGAACACAAGACCAGAGGAGGTAACAAAAACGTATAGAAGACAAGGCCAGAGAAGGTAACAAAAACGTATAGAAGACAAGGCCAGAGTAGGTAACAAAAACGTATAGAACACAAGACCAGAGTAGGTAACAAAACATATTGGAGACAAGGCCAGAGGAGGTAACAAAAACGTATAGAAGACAAGACCAGAGAAGGTAACAAAAACGTATAGAAGACAAGGCCAGAGGAGGTAACAAAAACGTATAGAAGACAAGGCCAGATGAGGTAACAAAAACGTATAGAAGACAAGGCCAGATGAGGTAACAAAAACGTATAGAAGACAAGGCCAGAGAAGGTAACAAAAACGTATAGAACACAAGGCCAGAGGAGGTAACAAAAACGTATAGAAGACAAGGCCAGAGGAGGTAACAAAAACGTATAGAAGACAAGGCCAGATGAGGTAACAAAAACGTATAGAACACAAGACCAGAGGAGGTAACAAAAACGTATAGAAGACAAGGCCAGAGAAGGTAACAAAAACGTATAGAAGACAAGGCCAGAGTAGGTAACAAAAACGTATAGAACACAAGACCAGAGTAGGTAACAAAACATATTGGAGACAAGGCCAGAGGAGGTCACAAAAACGTATAGAAGACAAGACCAGAGAAGGTAACAAAAACGTATAGAAAACAAGGCCAGAGGAGGTAAAAAAACGTATAGAAGACAAGGCCAGAGGAGGTAACAAAAACGTATAGAAGACAAGGCCAGAGGAGGTAACAAAAACGTATAGAACACAAGACCAGAGTAGGTAACAAAACATATTGGAGACAAGGCCAGAGGAGGTAACAAAAACGTATAGAAGACAAGACCAGAGAAGGTAACAAAACATATTGGAGACAAGGCCAGAGGAGGTAACAAAAACGTATAGAAGACAAGGCCAGAGTAGGTAACAAAAACGTATAGAAGACAAGGCCAGAGTAGGTAACAAAAACGTATAGAAGACAAGGCCAGAGTAGGTAACAAAAATGTATAGAAGACAAGACCAGAGAAGGTAACAAAACATATTGGAGACAAGGCCAGAGGAGGTAACAAAAACGTATAGAAGACAAGGCCAGAGTAGGTAACAAAAACGTATAGAAGACAAGGCCAGAGTAGGTAACAAAAACGTATAGAAGACAAGGCCAGAGTAGGTAACAAAAACGTATAGAAGACAAGGCCAGAGTAGGTAACAAAAACGTATAGAAGACAAGACCAGAGAAGGTAACAAAACATATTGGAGACAAGGCCAGAGGAGGTAACAAAAACGTATAGAAGACAAGGCTAGAGTAGGTAACAAAAACGTATAGAAGACAAGGCCAGAGGAGGTAACAAAAACGTATAGAAGACAAGGCCAGAGAAGGTAACAAAAACGTATAGAAGACAAGACCAGAGGAGGTAACAAAAACGTATCGAACACAAGACCAGAGGAGGTAACAAAAACGTATAGAAGACAAGGCCAGAGTAGGTAACAGAAACGTATAGAACACAAGGCCAGAGTAGGTAACAAAACATATTGGAGACAAGACCAGAGGAGGTAACAAAAACGTATAGAAGACAAGGCCAGAGGAGGTAACAAAAACGTATAGAAGACAAGGCCAGAGTAGGTAACAAAAACGTATAGAAGACAAGGCCAGAGTAGGTAACAAAAACGTATAGAAGACAAGGCCAGAGGAGGTAACAAAAACGTATAGAAGACAAGGCCAGATGAGGTAACAAAAACGTATTGAAGACAAGGCCAGAGAAGGTAACAAAAACGTATAGAACACAAGGCCAGAGGAGGTGACAAAAACGTATAGAACACAAGACCAGAGTAGGTAACAAAAACGTATAGAAGACAAGGCCAGAGTAGGTAACAAACACGTATAGAAGACAAGGCCAGAGGAGGTAACAAAAACGTATAGAAGACAAGGCCAGAGTAGGTAACAAAAACGTATAGAAGACAAGGCCAGAGTAGGTAACAAAAACGTATAGAAGACAAGGCCAGAGGAGGTAACAAAAACGTATAGAAGACAAGGCCAGATGAGGTAACAAAAACGTATAGAAGACAAGGCCAGAGAAGGTAACAAAAACGTATAGAACACAAGGCCAGAGGAGGTAACAAAAACGTATAGAACACAAGACCAGAGTAGGTAACAAAAACGTATAGAAGACAAGTCCAGAGTAGGTAACAAAAACGTATAGAAGACAAGACCAGAGTAGGTAACAAACACGTATAGAAGACAAGGCCAGAGGAGGTAACAAAAACGTATAGAAGACAAGGCCAGAGGAGGTAACAAAAACGTATAGAAGACAAGGCCAGAGGAGGTAACAAAAACGTATAGAACACAAGACCAGAGGAGGTAACAAAAACGTATAGAAGACAAGGCCAGAGTAGGTAACAAAAACGTATAGAAGACAAGGCCAGAGGAGGTAACAAAAACGTATAGAACACAAGACCAGAGGAGGTAACAAAAACGTATAGAACACAAGACCAGAGGAGGTAACAAAAACGTATAGAACACAAGACCAGAGGAGGTAACAAAAACGTATAGAAGACAAGGCCAGAGGAGGTAACAAAAACGTATAGAACACAAGACCAGAGGAGGTAACAAAAACGTATAGAACACAAGACCAGAGGAGGTAACAAAAACGTATAGAAGACAAGGCCAGAGGAGGTAACAAAAACGTATAGAACACAAAGCTAGAGGAGGTAACAAAAACATATAGAAGACAAGTTAAATGTCTGGAAAATCTGAATTAATTTCGCAGGTTGCAAGCTCAGAGGAGGTAACAAAAACGTATAGAAGACAAGTTAAATATCTGGAAAATCCGAGTTGACCTAGCTTCCACTGGTAAAAAAGGGTGGGGGATAATAATTGTCTTCAAGTTTATATGCATATGTTGAAACTCGAAACACGAGGTGTTCCAGGAAACATGAGGTGCTTAAATCCACTCCCCTAGTTTTAATGGAGTGAAATTGCTCTCATCAGATTCAATCTCCAATAGTAGCATGTTTGTTTTGTTTTGTGGTGGGAAGGGGAGGGGTGGGGCTAAGGAAATTTGAATATTTTATTTTCTGAAAGAATTAACTCCCTGCATGCTAGTGGCGAATATTCCTACCAACGACACAAAATTTCTTGTCACTGAAATAAGTAAAATTTGATCACATTTAACCAGATTGGACCCTGTAAATTGAATAAATGTTTCGACCACTGAGTTCTTTAGAAAAATTTAGATGAATGTTTCATCCAAGCTGCTCATGGCTGCTGCGAAGCAGACATGGCTAGATTTGATGAAAAATATCTTTTTAAATATCCAGAGGGTTAAACGTTAAACAAGACAGAAAAACGAGTAACAAATGGTATCAAACATTTAGACATCACAAAAGGCGTCATTCTTGAAACCACTCAGACTCTACAATTGCTCAAATATGACTCTTAGTCGTTATACCTTCCGCAGAGGGGTTTGCCAACTGGGCGATGCCTTTACAGGAATAACTCTCCATGTAACAGTCTCTGTTTTATGGAACATCGACATTTCCATTTTTATGGTAGCCTGTGTGTGCTATCAACAAACAAGTTTCTGATTTGGACAGGGGGACACCGCCCGCTTATTTCCGGAACACGTAATAAAATCCGTTTCTATTTTAAAATTGTCTTTGAATTTTTCGTATGTAAAAAACATTCCTCTCTCATCTAAGAGGTCATTGATAAATGTAACCCATTCATCTTCCAATCTTTTGAAATATACTGTTTTAGGTATCATTATTTATCAGTTATTTCAAATACTTATGGACAAGTAATTTTTGCTACTTACTGCCCGTAGCTCCTTGCAAAATTGAAAACTTGACTCGAATACATCTCTCCATAATTGATTTTTTTTTTGTAGCATTCAATTCAATTTATTTCTCCACTTTTAACCATTCCTATGGCGTAAAGTGTAAACGTAGTACATTTCACAGTAATATACATGTACAAAACAAAACAAGATCACGCAGGTCCGTGGTGGTTATTACATGAAATAACAAAATATAAGATACATGTATGTGGAACAGATGTTTTGGCTTTCGAGCTTTTCAACAGGCGTTTAATTTTAAAATGGTCAAGTACTCGCATTCTGTCGAAGGTGGGGTGGGGGGGGGGGGGTATGGGGGTGGGGAGGGGGTGAAGGGACGATTCTGATTTTTAAATATTCTATCGTATCCGCCATGGTATTTGTAATCAATCAATATTTTTCATTTTAGTTAGGAATTCGATCGACTGTATCCTGTCTGAAAGTGTGCGATGTGCTCTGTCTTTCGTGATACAGTCCATTGGGCTCCAGGCCCTATAATTTCTTCACATCACAGCCTCCAACAACTGTAAGTATTGTAGCTATTCATGTGATAAGTTGAACAGGCATCATATTGCATGCAGGGTTTTCGGGTCAATTTTAAAATTATTTTCTTTCATCTGCATGGTTATTCATATATTTTTTTATAATTTGGGGTCCTCGCCAGAAACCAATTTGTATCTACGGAAGGTGTCGTAGTTTTTAACAGCTCATGTAAAGGCCTGTTATGAGAAACAATTCGTTTGACCCAAGATATTTTCAAAGAATTCATAAATAACTGTATGTCAATCATTTTAACCCAACCTGTCTCATATTCCGGCGATTGTGTCTTACGTCTTATTCTACCACGCCCATTCCATATAAATTTATATAAAATGTCCGACAATTCTTTAATAAAGTTGGGTGGGGGTTTAGAGAGACTCAAGAACAAATGTACTAATTTGGACAGAACAACAGCTTTAAGTATTGTCATTTTTCCTAAAACATTTATTTTCCTTTTCGCCAAAGTTGATAAATGTTTCTTTATGTCAATCATTTTGGATGAATAGTTTTCCTCTGTCATTGTTTTTGAGTCATGTGGAAATAGTTCAGTTTCTTCCTGTCACATATTTTTCAGTGCAGGCCTTCTTGGTACCACTCCATGCTGCTTATGTTTTGTTGTGATTTTTTACCCTGACACCTTTTCAAGTGTCTCCAGCAGGTCCGTCGTCGAGTCTAGAGATTGGGGAGAGTCGTAACCCCCCCCACCCCCCCAAAAAAAAATAACCCCAGAGATGTCTCGTCCGCATATTGGGTAATTTTAAACTCCATTCCGACTATATTGATTTCCACGTATATCTCTACAAAACCTTATTTTAGAGCTAGTAGTTCTGCGCACAATAGAAATATGTACTGCGAGATGGGATCCCCTTGTCTACATCCTCTCTCAGTTTTGATTGCAGATGAGACTTCGTGGGAATGGTTCAAAATCAGGGTATGTATGTTAGTAGTATGTCAGGGGCTTTTGAGGTAAAGGTTGGATGATCTCATTTGGATGATCTCATGTGACGTCATAGTCACGTGACGTAGTGGCGCCATGTTGTGTTGTCATGGTAACCCGCGTGAGCGGCCATGTTGTGACGTCATCTCCATAGTGATACGTGGTGGTAGTACGCATGCGCAGCGCGTGTTGTTAGGGTGATACGAGCTTCCGTCGTCCATTTTGTATACTGGAAGCCGCCATCTTGGTTTCTATGGTGGCACGTGATTGCTATGTTACCTAAGGCCAACAACAGGACAGGGGTATGTTTTGGGGGTATGTTCGATTGACTCGGAGTATTTTCTGGAACGACTTCCCAGGATACTTACCACAAACAACCCGACAATCTCTCCAAATCACCAAAATCCACCAGAAATCACCGAAATTGACTTTATTTCCCCAATTGATCGGCTTAGCACGTAGTGCTATAGTACTAAGGGGGTACCAGGGGTGTGTTCGATTGAACAGGAGTAATGTTCTGGATTAGAATTCTCCCAGAATCCCTTTTTGGATCCCTATCCCATGACGTTTTCCCCTATTAAGAATAGTACGTAGTGCTATAGGAAAAATTTACCCAGAATTCTCTGCTTCTATCTATATATGCAATAGTTATCGTCTATCTGACTCTGTTCCTTTGTTCTAGAGTATACTCCAGTAGCATAGAAGAGCCTATCAACTGGAACAGTATACCTTATTATTGCTATATTTAGCAATTTCTAGTCTATTCTTGTTAGTTCTGACCCTATTCCAAGTACTCTTGTTGTTTCATATATCTAACTAACCAATCAGATTGCTTGATCTCCCATAACGCAGTTATCTCCCTTGTGTATAACAAAAGCCTATATCCAATGGCAATATCCCCAGGCACCCAAATTTTAGCACCCCCTTTTTTGAAAACACCTGTGGCTATGGAATCCCTTTTTTGTCATATGTGCTTATGTGAAAAAGCACAATGTGACACAATGCGCCCTATCACATAGGCACATGCTTCATGTGCCGATATGTGCTTATGTGAAAAGGCACAATGTGACACAATATGCCCTATCACATAGGCACATACGGGTATTTGAGGATACCTATGGCCTGGTATTGTATTATCTGAGGATACCTATCGAGGATACCTACTGGAGAATCCCGTTTTGTCATATGTGCTTATGTGAAAAGTCACAATGTGACACAATATGCCCTATTACATAGACACATACGGGTATTTGAGGATACCTATGGCCTGGTATTGTATTATTTGAGGATACAAATCGAGGATACCTACTGGAGAATCCCTTTTTGTCATATGTGCTTATGTGAAAAGTCACAATGTGACACAATATGCCCTATCACATAGACACATACGGGTATTTGAGGATACCTATGGCCTGGTATTGTATTATTTGAGGATACCTATCGAGGATACCTACTGGAGAATCCCTTTTTGTCATATGTGCTTATGTGAAAAGTCACAATGTGACACAATATGCCCTATCACATAGACACATACGGGTATTTGAGGATACCTATGGCCTGGTATTGTATTATTTGAGGATACCTATTGAGGATACCTATCGAGGATACCTTTATAGGATATTTATCTGAGGATACTATATAGGCTATACATATCCCTATAGGTCTCTTGCTGGCCCTTAGTACTATTAATCCACCTGATGCATTATGTTATCCTATGACTTGTATAAGTAGTATGCAATGCTAGGCATAGGGGTATTGTGGGTAGGGGTACTGCCTGGTAGTTTAGAACGGTACTATAGTATGGCGGTATATACACCTATAGGCCCCTGTTAGTGCTTGGTACTATTAACCAACCGATTGCTTTGTTTTATTATATGGCTGGTATATGTAGTACGTCATGGTAGACCTAGTGACACAATGCGCCCTATCACATAGGCACATGCTTCATGTGCCGATATGTGCTTATGTGAAAAGGCACAATGTGACACAATATGCCCTATCACATAGGCACATACGGGTATTTGAGGATACCTATGGCCTGGTATTGTATTATCTGAGGATACCTATCGAGGATACCTACTGGAGAATCCCGTTTTGTCATATGTGCTTATGTGAAAAGTCACAATGTGACACAATATGCCCTATTACATAGACACATACGGGTATTTGAGGATACCTATGGCCTGGTATTGTATTATTTGAGGATACATATCGAGGATACCTACTGGAGAATCCCTTTTTGTCATATGTGCTTATGTGAAAAGTCACAATGTGACACAATATGCACTATCACATAGACACATACGGGTATTTGAGGATACCTATGGCCTGGTATTGTATTATTTGAGGATACCTATCGAGGATACCTTCTGGAGAATCCCTTTTTTCATATGTGCTTATGTGAAAAGTCACAATGTGACACAATATGCCCTATCACATAGACACATACGGGTATTTGAGGATACCTATGGCCTGGTATTGTATTATTTGAGGATACCTATTGAGGATACCTATCGAGGATACCTTTATAGGATACTTATCTGAGGATACTATATAGGCTATACATATCCCTATAGGTCTCTTGCTGGCCCTTAGTACTATTAATCCACCTGATGCATTATGTTATCCTATGACTTGTATAGGTAGTATGCAATGCTAGGCATAGGGGTATTGTGGGTAGGGGTATTGCCTGGTAGTTTAGAACGGTACTATAGTATGGCGGTATATACACCTATAGGCCTCTGTTAGTGCTTGGTACTATTAACCAACCGATTGCTTTGTTTTATTATATGGCTGGTATATGTAGTACGTTATGGTAGACCTAGTGATTTTGTGGGGGTGGGGGTAATGCTTGGTAGTTTAAAACGGTAGTATAGCATAGGCTGTACATATCTCTGTAGGCCTCTTGCTGGCCCTTGGTACTACTGATCCACCAGGTGCTTCATATTATTGAGCGGTATTCTGGGTGGGGGTCAATGTCTGGTAATACAGAACGGCAGCAGAGTATGGTAGGTATATTCCCCTATAGATCCCATCCTAACCGTTGATAGTATTAACCTACCAAATGCTTTGTATCATCCAGTTACTGGTAAGGTGGTACGTAATACCAGTAGTTCCTACCTTATTCCGAGTACTCTTGTTGTTTCATTTATCTAGATCATTTATATAAATTATAATTAACCAATTAGATTGCCTGATTTCCCATAACCTGTACTTAATCGTACAGAGTTATCTCCCTTCTGTATAATAAAAACCTATATCAATGGCAATATCCCCGGCACCCGAATTTCGGCACCCCTTTTTTGAAAAGCATATGGCCTTCGGCATCCCTTTTTTTCTGAAATGAGGATAAGAGTCGTATTAAAAATCCCTCATTGAGGTCTAATTTAATACGACTCTTATCCTCATTTCAGAAAAAAGGGGTGCCGAAGGCCATATGCTTTTCAAAAAAGGGGTGCCGAAATTGGGGTGCCGGGGATATTGCCATTGATATAGGTTTTTATTATACAGAAGGGAGATAACTCTGTACGATTAAGTACAGGTTATGGGAAATCAAGCAATCTAATTGGTTAATTATAATTTCTATAAATGATCTAGATAAATGAAACAACAAGAGTACTCGGA
Organism: Pictodentalium vernedei; assembly: GCA_031216915.1. Lineage (NCBI taxonomy): Eukaryota > Metazoa > Mollusca > Scaphopoda > Dentaliida > Dentaliidae > Pictodentalium > Pictodentalium vernedei. The sequence continues at coordinate 17,692,967 of CM062292.1, forward strand.
ATAAGGTAGGAACTACTGGTATTACGTACCACCTTACCAGTAACGGGATGATACAAAGCATTTGGTAGGTTAATACTATCAACGGTTAGGATGGGATCTATAGGGGAATATACCTACCATACTCTGCTGCCGTTCTGTATTACCAGGCATTGACCCCCACCCAGAATACCGCTCAATAATATGAAGCACCTAGTGGACCAGTAGTACCAAGGGACAGCAAGAGGCCTACAGGGATATGTACAGCCTATGCTATACTACCGTTTTAAACTACCAAGCATTACCCCCACCCCCACAAAATCACTAGGTCTACCATAACGTACTACATATACCAGCCATATAATAAAACAAAGCAATCGGTTGGTTAATAGTACCAAGCACTAACAGGGGCCCATAGGTGTATATACCGTCATACTATAGTACCGTTCTAAACTACCAGGCAGTACCCCTACCCACAATACCCCTATGCCTAGCATTGCATACTACCTATACCAGTCATAGGATAACATAATGCATCAGGTGGATTAATAGTACTAAGGGCCAGCAAGAGACCTATAGGGATATGTATAGCCTATATAGTATCCTCAGATAAGTATCCTATAAAGGTATCCTCGATAGGTATCCTCAATAGGTATCCTCAAATAATACAATACCAGGCCATAGGTATCCTCAAATACCCGTATGTGTCTATGTGATAGGGCATATTGTGTCACATTGTGACTTTTCACATAAGCACATATGACAAAAAGGGATTCTCCAGTAGGTATCCTCGATAGGTATCCTCAAATAATACAATACCGGGCCATAGGTATCCTCAAATACCCGTATGTGTCTATGTGATAGAGCATATTGTGTCACATTGTGACTTTTCACATAAGCACATATGACAAAAAGGGATTCTCCAGTAGGTATCCTCGATAGGTATCCTCAAATAATACAATACCAGGCCATAGGTATCCTCAAATACCCGTATGTGTCTATGTGATAGGGCATATTGTGTCACATTGTGACTTTTCACATAAGCACATATGACAAAACGGGATTCTCCAGTAGGTATCCTCGATAGGTATCCTCAGATAATACAATACCAGGCCATAGGTATCCTCAAATACCCGTATGTGCCTATGTGATAGGGCATATTGTGTCACATTGTGCCTTTTCACATAAGCACATATCGGCACATAAAGCATGTGCCTAAGTGATAGGGCACATTGTGCTTTTTCACATAAGCACATATGACAAAAAAGGGATTCCATAGCCACAGGTGTTTTCAAAAAAGGGGTGCTAAAATTTGGGTGCCTGGGGATATTGCCATTGGATATAGGCTTTTGTTATACACAAGGGAGATAACTGCATTATGGGAGACCAAGCAATCTGATTGGTTAGTTAGATATATGAAACAACAAGAGTACTTGGAATAGGGTCAGAACTAACAAGAATAGACTAGAAATTGCTAAATATAGCAATAATAAGGTATACTGTTCCAGTTGATAGGCTCTGCTATGCTACTAGAGTATACTCTAGAACAAAGGAACAGAGTCAGATAGACGATAACTATTGCATATTTAGATAGAAGCAGAGAATTCTGGGTAAATATGTCCTATAGCACTACGTACTATTCTTAATAGGGGAAAACGTCATGGGATAGGGATCCAAAAAGGGATTCTGGGAGAATTCTAATCCAGAACATTACTCCTGTTCAATCGAACGCACCCCTGGTACCCCCTTAGTACTATAGCACTACGTGCTAAGCCGATCAATTGGGGAAATAAAGTCAATTTCGGTGATTTCTGGTGGATTTTGGTGATTTGGAGAGATTGTCGGGTTGTTTGTGGTAATTATCCTGGGAAGTCGTTCCAGAAAATACTCCGATTCAATCGAACATACCCCCCAAACATACCCCTGTTCTGTTGTTGGCCTTAGGTAACATAGCAATCACGTGCCACCATAGAAACCAAGATGGCGGCTTCCAGTATACAAAATGGACGACGGAAGCTCGTATCACCCTAACAACACGTGCTGCGCATGCGTACTACCACCACGTATCACTATGGAGATGACGTCACAACATGGCCGCTCACGCGAGTTACCATGACAACACATGGCGCCACTACGTCACGTGACTATGACGTCACATGAGATCATCCAAATGAGATCATCCAACCTTTACCTCAAAAGCCCCTGATATACTACTTATGTTGCTGAGGTTATGTTTGTGCATGGATTTACATTTGTGTAGATGTGATTGCATATAAATAAACTAAATAATATGGACCCATAGTACATGTAAGATCAGTTGTCTGTGGGATCTAAATGTATACCAAATAGTAATTTGTTTATATCGCGCTGTTCTATTAGAATTTAGTGGAGTATGTTCATAGACAAATGGTAATTTGTTGATAACACGCTATTCTTTTAAAATTTACTGGGGTCTGTCCACAGACGCTCTCCAGTCAACCCCAAAATAACGATTATGTTTGAACGGGAGCACTAATTGTAGAACATATGGTAATTTGTTGATATCACATTGTTCTATTGGAATTTATTGCAGTTTACCAATAGACATTCTCCAGCAAACTCCAAAAGAACGATTATGTTTGAAAGGAAAGTAGAATTATAGAACAAATCGTAATTTGTTGTTATCACGCTGTTCTATTAGAATTTATTGGAGTTTATCCATCGACACTTCCCAGTAAAAGACAAAGGAATGATAATGTTTGAAAAGACCTCTAATTGATTAGCAAATGATAATTGGTTGATATCACGCTGTTCTATTAGAATTTACTAGAGTGTACCCAAAGACACCCTCCAGTAAACTCCACCTATGTTTTCAGCGCTTTTGAGCAGCGTTTCGCTGGGAAAAGCGCTATATAAATAAATTATTATTATTAATTATTATTATTATTATGTTTGAAAGTGAATTTTAATTGATTAACAAATGGTAATTGATTTACATTATGTTATTTTATTAAATGTGAGTCTGTGAATTATCGCAAATTATCTAAAAGATATTTCTCCATATCTATCGATCCGATAGATATCGAGAAATATTCCTCCGTAACTTACTAAATGAAGTCACGTTTCGTCGCATGACGTCGCCTTGAAGGAACTATCAGCTAATCTTTGTTATTGTTTTGAAACGTACGCATTTGGGTCGAATGGGCTGAATATTGTACAATAAAATGTCTCGAAACACATAACAGAAATGAAAATCTACTCTATTTTAGTGTCGGAAATTATCTCATGAGTGTGGACCTGAAAGCTTTATTTTTTTGCGAGCGCTTACTTTCAGGTCCCCACGATGCTTTTTTCAGTAGCTTCCTAAATGACGTTACACTCGGCGCATGCCGTCGCCTTGAACATCGCTCTGACGGAACGATCAGCAGCTTTTTGTTATTGTCTTGAAATTGTTTGTAATCGAATTTGGCTGAATATTACTCAGTAAAATGTCACATAGCATATAATAAAAAGAAAATCTGCGCCGTTTTAGTGAATATCTGGAATTATCTCATGAGTGTGGACCTGAACGTTTTATTTTTCAAGCGCGAGTGACAAATAATACTTTCGGGACCACAGGAATTTCCGATATTCACTAATTAAGAAATAGTGCATGGCTTGGAGTTGACTACGCCCATATAGTGCCCAGTGAGGTGGTGTAGTTCCCGCCGCGAAGCGGAGGGAACTACACCACCTCACTGGGCACTATATGGGCGTAGTCAACGACAAGACATGCACTAATCCTTAAGTTATATCGAACATCCATCAAGAAAAACATCTGTCCGATTTGTTAATCTGTTACCAAGGAAGCAGCCCTACCAACCAGCGTTATATAGAAAAAATACCATGTATTTTTAAAAAAAAACATTTTCTTCTTCCAATACACGGCTAACTTGGATTATTGATATGAGCAGAAGACAGATTTTGAATCGGTCAGCAAGGGTAAACAAAACATTTCCCCCAAACGGAACTGTGTATTCTAGAATCGCGCAACTCGCAAATGAAAACTAATATTTTCGAAATTTGACAACGCAGTTTGATAATTTCCACACATTTGTCACACATATACATTACCGAATGGGTCAGCACGGGATACAAACTCCGAAGATTCAATTGAATTCCATTATTTATTCGTTTACTGCCCAAAACATACAATTAAATAGCGAAATAATATGAGCAGCGAAACAAACGATTTTTCATATCCGGACGCGTTCTCATGAAAGTTGGACCCAGGTATGGATCATTCTCTTCGAAACGAGATATGGATCATCTTCTCAAGGAATAAAATGAACGCCTCGAAAAATGTGACTTCAACAATGGAAAAGCGATACATTTTTCCATAAAGATTTCTTTCCGGGTCGTTTTGTGGATGTTGTGCCTCTGTGAATCGATTTTTAAATTTAGCCTGATCAGTTTTTTTCCCAGTATGAAAAGAAAACTGATATAGTAGTGTGCTAAAATAGAAAACGTGTAGTGCCTGGATAGTTCTGTGGATGCAAACCACACGAAATAGGGTATCATCTTTCAGCCAATCAGAATGCAAGGAAGTCACGTGAGATATAATATAACAACGTAGATATCCTCTATCTACAAGAAAGTTTTTGAGTCTGTCGATGGCAATTCATGCTGTTCTATTATAGTTTATTGGAGTCTGTCCGTAGACAGGTGGTAATGTGTTGGTATTAAGCTGTTGTAGAAATTACTGAAGTCTGTCTATAGACAAATGGTAATGTGTTGATATAATGCTGTGCTGTTAGAATATACCAGAGTCCGTCCATAGACACTCTCCAGCAAACACCAAAAGAACGATTATGTTTGAAGAGGAACTCTAATTGTGAAGCAAATGGTAATTTGTTGATATGACAGCCTAGTTGGGCCATCGCCGTGTCTGCGAGGCGCGCTATAATTGTAATTTTTTGTTGCATTGTATGTGACTGAGTGACCGTAACATACGAAATGTAACATCAAGGAAGAGATTAGCACAATTCTCTGTCTGTCTGTCTGTCTGTCTGTCTGTCTGTCTGTCTGTCTGTCTGTCTGTCTCTGTCTCTCTCTCTCTCTCTCTCTCTCTCTCTCTCTCTCAGGTCCTTTAAACATATTACAAATTCGGTCATGCACTCCATCACCATATATATGATTATTACAAAATGACTATTGAAAAAATTGAAAGAAAAACATATACTGATATATTTGAATATAATGTTATGTATTATCTGTTGTAAAAATTGGTATCTATCCTTCGTAAAAATTTTGTCTCAAAATAAAAAAAAAAATAAATGCCACTTACCTTTATAAGCAAAGTAGACGTGTTCGCATAATCAAACCCATCACATGTTTCTACCCTACTAACGTGCAAAAGCTCGCACACTTGTTTGCTTTTATCAAAATTGGCCGCTGTACATGACTTGTCTTTCATACATTCATCCGCGCATTGAATTTTAGATCTAGCTTTTATTTTCGATGCAACCACCGAGCTTAGCTGTGTGTGTTTGCATGTTTTAAACGACCCGACTCTGCCAGGTGAACTTTCCGAAATACAAACGCAACAGACCAAAAATACTAAGTACTGTATCATGTTTATCTAACACGAGGGTACAGTTCAACGAGAGAATTATAAAGACATTCACCTCTACCCGATGGATCTTCGCAAGTGAGGATTTATTTCATAATGCATAGACGAGTATACGATATTGATTTTAATATTACAATATATCTCCAGTGATAAACCTTTATATCACATGAAACGTCGTTAATTTCGACGTAACGACCCATGTCTTATTTCCTGATTATCAACTAGTGTCTAATCGGCGCGTGTATTCTTGTGCGTAGTTGACATGACGCCAATTATGACAACATGTGCAAGTAAAGCGTATTCATGACGTCATGGTGTGAAGCGTCTGAGCCGAACTGATTGTTGGTTGTTTTGAGAGAATTTAGCGACAATGAATTAAATAAAAAGTGTAAAAACATTCGAAAATTCATGTGATATACAGAATCTTTAACTCGTGATGTTTGGATATAAGATTTTTTGAAACTCGTTTGATGAATTCGATTCACAACTCGCCTAAAGGCTCGTTGTGAATCAAATTCATCAAACTCGTTTCAAAAACTCTTATATCCAAACATCACTCGTTTGAGATTCTCTATATATAACACGAAACATAGCAAACTCATTTGTATGAATGTGATGCAATACTCGTGCCTCAGAAATGCAATTTTTAATGGGCGCCAACGGTACGCGATGGCTCAGTGGTAATGGCATTGAACTTCAAACCGAAAGGTCCATGGTGCCATCCCCGCCAGAGGTAACGGCGTTGTGTACGTGGGCAAGGCACTTCATCACGATTGCCCCCGTGGGGCACTATGGCGCTGGATACCGAGGCTTACTACACGTCGATGGCGCACATGTCTTAAGCCAATGCTAACCCTGCCTGTGCTGTGTTAGTACGTTTGTGAATCTGACAGTTGTTCGCCGTTGCTCAGTGGTTCTCGCCTGTACTTCACCTTTCTCCACCCGCACCACTATCTGACGCGACTTAACCCTGTCGGTCGAATGTGTCGTTAAACCCCAATAAATAAATGGCCGTCAAGGTTGTCGAATTCGTGGACAAATAAACCTGAACACAGGTGAAAAATTCGTCATCTGCAAAGAACCAATCTTTGTCGTTTACTGGAAAAATCGTAAGATACAAATCTATAGTGAGAACACAGCTAGAGGTGAAGATAAACTGTTACCAAAATAGGACGTCTATACCAGTACAATGTATAAAATATTGAATAATAAAATAACAATAAATTTTAAATCTGAATGTAACATATATATATAGATGATCTCTAGTGAGTCACTATTTAATTTGTAATTTCTGTACCGAGGTATCTCTAGGCTCAGATTAATTGTAATGAACGAGGTTCTGAAATGTCATGTCAATTCGTGACGGACTTGATATTCTTTGTAACATATGGTGTGTTATATAAATTTTTTTTCAAACGTACGACTAAACTGGCCAGCATTATTCGCAAAAATCGTCAAACAAATTTTATTATTTTTCCAAATGTTTCCTTGAAAATAAAGTTATTAAAGAATTTTGTTTTTGCCTTTGTCATCTATTATTTGTATTGGGTAAACAGTTAGTGGATAGTAAGAGAACATTAATTCAATTCTACTTCCGAAACCAACGCATTCACAGCGTTACGACGTTGACTTCCATTCCCATATTAGAATCGTTTGAACGATATTTTACGTAACGGACTATTTGATAGTGGTTAGGTGATAAAGTTAGCCTACCTGCCATACTCACAGCGCATTTTCTCATCAGAAAACTGTTACAAGGACACAAATGAAAAAATGTTTGTAACTCAACTGAAATTTTCTTCAATGAACATGTATTGGTAGTGGATTCTCAGGTGATGTTATTTTCAGTTGGTCATGTGATATTTCAACATCCCGCATTGATATTTCGCATTACTTTCGATTTTCAAGAGTCTAAATTGACATTCTGTAATTGCTGTTTACGTTTTTGGAAACACAACTTTGCCAAACCTTCTGTTTTAACCCTTTACCTAACATAGCGACCGAAACGACCAGAAAATTAACCAGAATAAGCCTACCACAGCCTAAAATATCTCGGACGTTTCTCAATAAATCAATACAAATGTGGATATCATTAGAACCAGCTCGACGAGCTGGTTCTAATGATATCCATATTTGTGTGGTTTTATTGAAATTGTGAAATTTGTTTTCGAAACAATTTGAGTTGTATTTCAGGCACTATATTTATAATTGACGGGAATTATTTTGTATCAGAAGCGATGTTGTTTTGTGTCTTTGTTAGGAATAGAACTTGATCGAATTATGGTTAGTCAAGGCGCTGCCTTGCAGATAAGCCAACTCGATTTCCCCATGAATACCAAGTTGATCATGTGATTTATCCCATAAATATCAGTTTGCATATGACATTTGAACATCGCGCATTGATATTACGCAGTAATTCGATTTTCCAGAATCTGTATTGCACTCTGTAATTTCTGTTAACGTTCTAAATAGGCGATTTCTCCAACATGAGTATGAATTGTATTTTAGGCACTGCAATTACAGTTTACGGGTACTGTTTTGTACGGCAGCGTACAGTACGTGCAGAGTGTATAATCACTAAATCACCCACAGAGTGGAGGTTTCACCCGAGAAATAGTTGCAAATTTGTTGCAAAGCATAACCGGCACCAGCAAAGTTTCAGTCAATGGACCTCCGGGTTAAACCCGGAGGTCCATTGGCTGAAATATTGCTTGTCTTTTTTGTCGATATGTACACAATTTGAAAGTTATAGCTTGGGTGATAACTCCACTCCGCGGGTGGTTTAGTCACAATCCACTCTCCACGTACTGTAGAATCGCCAAACTCACTTCAGTCATATTCTTGTTTAAACAAGATACAAATTAAAGTGAGCTCGGCGGTTCTACGCTGCCGTATTACTTTTTGTAGCAGACGCTATGTTGTTTTGTTTCTGATGGAAATTTGATCGAATTATGGTTTGTCAAGGCGGTGTTTTGTAGATAAGCCAACTCGATATACTGTCCGGACATAAAATAATTCTGTTTTATGAATGGAACAAACATACGAATTGAATTATGATTGGTTGAATTCCACGAGGTGATGAAATAAATTGATCGTGCTCTAATTTACCATGAACCTCGAAGCGGTTTATGGAATTTGCACATGATTACTTTATTTCATCCCCTCGTGGATATCGAAAAGGCGTGATTCAATTTTTTAAGTGAACATCTAAAGTAATACAAAATAAATCAATGTCAAACTCTATGACGACTCCGGCAGCATCAGGTCCTACCACGAATAGATATAGAGATTATTACCATTATGTGGATGTACAAAACATGTAGGCGAGTCGAGCTCCGGGTTCTAAGGGTGGATCACGACTAGTCGGAGACGAGTCGTGATCTACCCTTAGAACCCGGAGCGAGACCATTAAGTATCAAATACCTGTTTTTACTCAATTGAACAGGAAATTAAAACAATTTTGTTATAAGTTTGTGCAAGTTAAAAAACTATAAACCAGCTGCTCCACATGAATAAATCTAATATACGTCGGAATTTAACAGAATGTCTGCAGAAAATACGCTTTTCATTACACCCGGACTGCGAATCTAGAAATGTGGGCTCAAAATTAATTATCTGTTTCATTTAATATGTAAATGTGCAGAGATTGCCATAAAGGCCTTGTCACAAACAAGAAATTCTCTTCATATTTTCAGTCGATCAGAAACATTGAATGACATTTGACGGGAGCACGTGATCATTTCCTGCACTCTGATTGACTGAACTGTACAGTGACCAATACAAAGGGGCGTGGCTTTCTATTGGTTCTTTAAAACTTTATCATTTTCTATGGTACATTTTCATCGATAAATAATTGAATGCTATCACCTTTATATTAGCAACTTTCCTTTTTTTCTTGAGTTAAAATTAAAAGCAATTACTGTCGCCACCTTTCAGAAAAATGGTGGCTGGATATTAACTCCATACTGTTAATTTTAAACGCAGTGAAACATAATTAACTATTAAACACATAAGGGCTGTTTTGATGAGCGACAGACCTTAATGATTAAGAACCTCCGCCCCCCCCCGAAAAAAACATGCCTCCACCATTTAAATTTCACTGATGTATCAAAGTAAAGGGGTAGATGACCCAATATTCACAAACACAATAGGTACCCCAATTACGCGCGTTGACACTTTTCAATGCTGCCCTATGGAAGCATTTCATATACATGTATAGTGGGTTTGCATTTCTCACAAAGTGCTGCACCATTTTGTTTTTCAAAACATATTGAGAAGTTTTTATAAATAAATTTAATTTAAAAATATTTAACCATTCCACATAGATACTTTAACGAAAATTATTAATATATTAAATGATCATACGCCAATTGTTAAAGGGATTACGTCATAGCAATGGAAATTTAAGGAAAGGGGTGTGGGTTACCGTGTGATAGCATTGTTCAGCATTAAGAGGGTGTATGACGTCATAACAATTAAAAGTATTTAAAAATATGCTACGTCATAGCAATTAAAATTATTTTAAAATATGCTACGTCATAGCAATTAAAATTATTAAAGTTTATTTTTTAAAAACATGACCGCACCCTTGTCTTCTGCGCCCCTCCGCATAACGTCCTTTGAATCCCCTTGCCTGAGGAGGAGCGGCTCCTCCTCCAGTCAATCACATCGAAAACCGCACCCTACTACTAACAGCGCTACAAACAAAAAGTGTGCATTATTTTTAAGAATGTATGGGAACTCTCAGGAGAATGAGCAGGAATTTTTCTAAATGATGTGCAGTTATTCTTCTAATACAAGCATTCAAACGGACACAGTTTTAACCCCCGTTTCTTCTGAAACAGCCGTGCAGGGTTTTTTGAGATTAGTAATCACAAGGGATAATGCACTGGTTCAACTGTTTATGTTTTCAGGTTTAATTCTCCTCAGGGTGATAAATTCATTTAATTTTGTCTCATTAAAATAAGAATTTAACCCTTTACCTAACGAATCGCCCGCATCCGCCCGCGTAATATGCAAATTGAACAGTTGAAAAAAATAATTTTTTTTAAAAATATTTCAACAAAACTAAATTGAAACAAATATTTAAAATAAATTTGGATACTTTCTGCGTTGGGTAAAGGGTTAATGTAAAATAGGTTTCAAGTTGGTCAATTTATTTATTTATTTATTTATTTATTGGTGTTTAAGGTCACATACTTATGCACAATGGCTAATCGTGACCGTGACAGTTTTACGGGTGGAGGAAGCCAGAGTACCCGGAGAGAACCACCGAGCAACGACGAGCAGCTGTCAGCTCTCCAACATCGTAACTCTGAACTCTGCACCACAGCACAGGCAGGGTTAGATTGGTTGAAGACATGCGTACCTTCGACGTGCAGTACGCCTCAGTACACAGCGTCATCGTGCCCCCATGTAGGCAATCGGGGTGAAGTGTCTTGCCCAAGGACACAACGCGGTTGCCGCAGGTGGGATTCGAACCGAGGACCTCTCGGCTTGCAGCCTGCACCTCTACCAACTGAGCCACCGCGCCCCCAGTTGGTCAATACAACCAACTCAGAATAGTCAACCATCTTTCTCCGTCACGTGTGTCTTTTTTGGCCTAAAATTAATACAGTATGGCCACTGTAGACTGGTCATTTTCCACTGGTGGGCAATATTTCCACTGGTGGGCAATATTTCCACGGACACAAACATATTAGATTCCAAAAACTAATTATAGGAATAATCATCAAATATTTAATTAATGAAGCACCGGGTACAACTCTATGTTTCGTTAATTAACATTTTTTCTGATGATGGTTTTTATTACCTGGAAAACGCTTGCGTGGCCGTCACTTCTCACACGTGGATGATGACGAGTCCACGGCGTATGTACTGTAGTAGTATCATCTCAGTCCTAACAACGTTAAACTTAAGGAATCTATTGCCAAATAAAGTATTTAGACCCCAAAATATTTAGTTTTGGTCCGCGTGCGCTCACACCGATCCCATTACCATACGAAAGAATGCATAATGCATCAGTATTGATATTTTTCATATGTTAAACTTGCAAACAGAAAAAAGGAACAAAACACAATATGTTTATTTGTATTTATTCTGAAAGTGTTTTTAAAAAGTATTATTCAATCGATGGTAATTTTCCATCCTCTCAATTTTGAATGAATGTTTTGACGCACAGGCAATGTAACACACATTTACTGAACATTGAGTATTCACTTAGCATTTCTTTTCACTCTCTCGGTTGCGATTTTTCGAAAATTACATGTATCACTTGCTCATCTCAAACGGTAAGGAACAAAACAGCCCGTTGAGCTGTTTCACTTGTTTCTTGAAAAATATCAGTTTCAAACTGAAACGGGTTTCCGATTCACCTCGCGAAGCCAAAGTATTTGAGAGACTGTAGGTGTTACACGAACGCGTTACGCCGAACAGAATGTCTAAAGATAAATGTGAACACAAACAGTATGAAGAAATTTTTCAAATAGCACACTAGCACAATTATATTTTATGCTACCCTCTTAATTCTTTTTGCATTCTATACCATAAATAACATCTGCCAAGAGTTTTTTTTATAATTTCACCATTTAACTCTTGACCCACTGAGTATTTTTGAAAATAGTATCACATCTAGTAATGTCTGCTGTAAAGCAGCCGTGAATAGGTGTGATAAAACACTCATTAAAATTTAACTAAAGAAATCATTGGTTGAAATGTTGCTTCAATTTACAGTGACGAATGGTTTCATGCACCCAAATTTTATTTATTTTAGTGGCAAGAGATTTCCCATTCTGGGCAAGAATATCCACCAGCAGCATCCAAGGAGATAATAAACTCACTTTTAAAAAATATTTTTTCTACCCACGTATTCTCATTGTGGAGCGGTCCAACCTCTACAAAACCAGAGTCAGCTGATTTGTATTTTTGTGGTATAGATAAGCTTAGGTCTGAAAATTTGATAAATTGTGCCACAAAGAGAAAAGTTTAAAAAACTGTGAAATATGCTAATGAAGTCGATATAAACAAACACCTGTCAGTTCATTGAGTCAAATATATTCTATGTAGAATGTATGGTGGATAATTGTAGTCAATAATGTTTTCTGTGGAATATTTTGCCCAGTCCAAGCATCACTGTTCTGAAAAATACTCAATCCCAGGAGCACGCAGTTATTATCCCCGGAGCGTGATCTGGATAAACTTGCTTTGACTAGCAGTGTGGCGTAGGTATGTCCATCGACTACATTTACAATGTCCCAGCAGCATAAAACGAGAAATGTTACTTATTATTATATGCTAGTCTGTGAATTATCGCAAATTATCTAAAAGATATTTCGTCCCCTGAGTTCCAATGTGTTCTATGTGCCTACTGGCACATAGAACACAATGGAACTCAGGGGACGATTTGTCGATACCCATTGATACTCTGTTTTAGTCAGTATCGGGAACTATCTCATGAGAGTGGACCTGAAAGTTTTATTTTTCGCGAGCGCTTGCGTGAGTAAAAAGAATACTTTTAGGTCCACACGATGATTTGTTTTTCTGTATCTTCCTAAATGACGTTACGCTTTGGCGCATTACGTCGCCTTGAATGAATGATAAACACATCTTTGTTATTGTCTTGAAACTGTTTGCAGTCGAATTGGGCTCCTGAAAATTGTGAAGTAAAATGTCATGTTGCATAGAATAATAAGAAAATCTACGTTATTTTAGTGAATATCGGAAATTATATCTCATTCGTGTGGTCCTGAAAATATTGTTTTCCACTCGGGCAAGCGCGCGCGAAAAATAAAACAGCAGAGATATCCTCCATATATTTTAGCTTCCCAGAGTAAAGCCCGGCGAATTGTAGCTGTCACTTTCGTTTATAATGTGATCATACCTGTATCAGTTGCATCACATTCAATCGACTAAAGTGTTGTCTGAAAATAATTACTGAGTGTTCTTAGCAATAAGGAGTCGGTCATCTTTGACAATCACTATGTTTATAAAACAGTTTTCTCTGGGTATTTAGAGCACATATACCACAGAGAACCTTCCTAACACGTCTCAGTTTTTTAAAACAAATCCCATTTTCCAACATGTGAAGATGGCTGTGTTTTGTTTACCCCAGCTTCTTTCACATATTCTCGTATTAGTCGTATTACTTTCAGGACATAAGCTATCAAAATTCTAGATCTCATCTGATATACACGAGAAAAACACATTTCTGGGAGTATAGCTTTTGTGGAGGTTAAATTTGCGCCAGAATTATATTAACTGACGAGAAAAAATGAGCTTTAAACGTGAATTTATTAAATATTTAAATTATACAATAATATTTTGAGGTCTCGACATATCTTATTTATGATATAGAATGCAAGTGTACAACGAGTGTATCATAAACGGCGACTAAAAAAATCCACACGACGATTGTCTCCCAATTATTTCTCTTAACAGTCATTTTGAGGTGCGTGCTTTTTAAACCTTTACCCAACCTGAAAAGCAGACAACACTTGCAAAAATAATTCTTGAATAACTATTTTTTTTTCATTTTTTGTCTCAAAAACTTAGGTTATGACCCCTCGTTGGAACGAGCTCGACGAGCTCGTTCCAACGAGTGGTCATAACCTATGTTTTTGAGACAAAAAATGAAAAAAATAATGAAAATTAATTGGCGATATTTGAGAATAGCGCTGGCCGGTTTTTGCTCGTTACGTTAGGTAAAGGGTTAAGTAAGGAAATTAGTTTGCCTAAACTTCCCCACTCTGTATTTCATCAGTTTCCATTAAATATATACAAGTGATATAGCAAAAATGAGGGTGTGATGTATGGAACACAAAGCATATTTAGCCGCGTGTTGCTCTCGTAAAATATTATTTGCTTATCAGTTCCGGTACGAAGATGGGAACTATTGATGTCTGCCATCAAATCTGTGTGTTGAACGGATATATTCTTCATGTTCTATACATGATCACAACCTTTATTTTGATGTATTATTTTTGCATATTTAATTTATATTTATGGACTATGAAAATTAGGACTTTCGAAGTAAACTATTTTCCTTACTAAAAAGCACCTCAACAAACCGCATGTAGACACAGAATCTTGGTTAAGGTCGTACGGTCGGGATAGAATACTGGTGTTTAAAGTGGAAGTGCTTTCGTAATTCTTTATTGCTAGCTGAAATACAATGTCATTGAAAATAGGGCATCCTCTGGCGGCTGAGTACCCAACGCTATCTCACTTCCACTTGAAACACTCATATTCTACCCCGACCGTACGACCTTAACCAACGAGCGATGGTAGCCAATTCGTTCATAGCGAGGACCCAAGGTAAGGGTATGGAGGTTCTCATTGCACGCTAGTCGCGGATATTTTTGCCCAGGACACAAAATCTCTTGTCTCTGAAATAGTATAATTTGGACACAATCAACTAAATTTCCCACAGTAAAATACGGGCTCTTTTCTTTTTCTTTCTTTTTATCCAATGGTTTCTTAAGATAAATCTAGATGAAGTGCTTGTGAAATTTAGTCATGGCTGCTTTGGAGCACATTGACTATATTTGATAAAACATAATCTTAAGAGTTAAGCTGCCATATAATATTGAACTATCGAGTGACAGGTTGCCAAATTTCGACTCCTGCTATATTATTAATCACATACTTTTACGAAACTGGATCGATACGTGGACTTATGTCAGCCACATAGTCGCTCATGCAAATGGAGGGATGAAGTATACGACTAAAACTGTTGGAAGCCCTGTATGTCAATATGGAGGTATGAAGTACGCGATTCGAGCTGTTGAAAGCCCTACATGTCAATATGGAGGTATGAAGTACAAGACTCGGGCTGTTAAACATATATTTAATTATTAATAATTTAATTATCCACAAATAAATATCCAGGAAGTTCGGGGGAGAGAGTTTAACTACAATTCCGACGGGCTAACATTCCAACTATATCATCAAGGCATGCCTTTGATCAACGGCATGCCTGGGTCATGTTGTCAGAATATTAGTCAGTCGAGACTTGAGCCATCACAGTCGAGACATATCAGGCTTATTATTATTATTTGGGCTTCCGTTGATTTGTCGCGGTCCTCTATTAAGGAAACCTATATCAATCCTGTTCCCCGCCGCGGTATTCCCCGCTCAACTTTCCTTTCTTTTCTCCCAGCATTCAGTCATAAACAGTCATAATCTCCCACTGGCGCTTTCTCGATATCCCCAAGTATAATATTGACTATTTCCCACTTGTCATACCTCATGCATGCATCAACTCATCCCCTGTGCATTTATCCTATTTCTCCCTCCGTTAGTTTCTCAATGAATCTTGTTCTACCAGTTGATGGTGAAGTTGGAAGTTTACCCAATCCTGATTACAGTGAATAAACTTCTTGAGAATTTACTGGTTAATAAATATAATATACATGTAGTAGACGTGACGCAACGTTTTATTATTATCACACATCGAAAGGTTCTCCAAAATGGTCATACTTCACGTATCGGGTACTATAGATATACATTACTATAGATATACATTACTATAGACATACATTACTATAGATATACATTTGTACGACAGATTGTGTGTAACTATAGATATACATTTGTATGACAGATTGTGTGTGTAACTATAGGTATACATTTGTATGACAGATTGTGTGTGTAACTATAGATATACATTTGTACGACAGATTGTGTGTGTAACTATAGATATACATTTGTACGACAGATTGTGTGTGTAACTATAGATATACATTTGTACGACAGATTGTGTGTGTAACTATAGATATACATTTGTATGACAGATTGTGTGTGTAACTATAGATATACATTTGTTTGACAGATTATGTGTGTAACTATAGATATACATTTGTATGACATATTGTGTGTGTAACTATAGATATACATCTGTATGACAGATTGTGTGTGTAACTATAGATATACATTTGTATGACAGATTGTGTCTGTAACTATAGATATACATTTGTATGACAGATTGTGTGTATAACTATAGATATACATTTGTATGACAGATTGTGTGTGTAACTATAGATATACATTTGTATGACAGATTGTGTGTGTAACTATAGATATACATTTGTATGACAGATTGTGTGTGTAACTATAGATATACATTTGTATGACAGATTGTGTGTGTAACTATAGATATACATTTGTATGACATACTGTGTGTGTAACTATAGACATACATTTGTATGACAGATTGTGTGTGTAACTATAGATATACATTTGTATGACAGATTGTGTGTGTAACGATAGATATACATTTGTATGACAGATTGTGTGTGTAACTATAGATATACATTTGTATGACATATTGTGTGTGTAACTATAGACATACATTTGTATGACAGATCGTGTGTGTTACTATAGATATACATTTGTATGACAGATTGTGTGTGTAACGATAGATATACATTTGTATGACAGATTGTGTGTGTAACTATAGATATACGTTTGTATGACAGATTGTGTGTGTAACTATAGATATACATTTTATGACAGATTGTGTGTGTAACTATAGATATACATTTGTATGACAGATTGTGTGTGTAACTATAGATATACATTTGTATGACAGACAGATTGCGTGTGTAACTATGGATATACATTTGTATGACAGATTGTGTGTGTAACTATAGATATACATTTGTATGATAGATTGTGTGTGTAACTATAGATATACATTTGTATGACAGATTGTGTGTGTAACGATAGACATACATTTGTTTGACAGATTGTGTGCGTAACTATAGATATACATTAGTATGACAGATTGTGTGTGTGACTATAGATACACATTTGTATGACAGATTGTGTGTGTAACTATAGATATACATTTGTATGACATATTGTGTGTGTAACTATAGACATACATTTGTATGACAGATTGTGTGTGTAACTATAGATGTACATTTTTATGACAGATTGTGTGTGTAACTATAGATATACATTTGTATGACAGATTGTGTGCGTAACTATAGATATACATAATGTATCACAGATTGTGTGCGTAAGTATAGATATACATTTTTTTATGACAGATTGTGTGCGTAACTATAGATATGCATTAGTATGACAGATTGTGTGTGTGACTATAGATACACATTTGTATGACAGATTGTGTGTGTAACTATTGATATACATTTGTATGACATATTGTGTGTGTAACTATGGACATACATTTGTATGACAGATTGTATGTGTAACTATAGATATACATTTGTATGACAGATTGTGTGTGTAACGATAGATATACATTTGTATGACAGATTGTGTGTGTATCTATAGATATACATTTGTATGACAGATTGTGTGTGTAACTATAGATATACATTTTATGACGGATTGTGTGTGTAACTATAGATATACATTTGTATGACAGATTGTGTGTGTAACTATAGATATACATTTGTATGACAGATTGTGTGTGTAACTATAGATATACATTTGTATGACAGATTGTGTGTGTAACTATAGATATACATTTGTATGGCAGATTGTGTGTGTAACTATAGATATACATTTGTATGACAGATTGTGTGTGTGGTTATAGATATACATTTGTATAACAGATTGCGTGTGTAACTATAGATATACATTTGTGTGACAGATTGTGTGTGTAACTATAGATATACATTTGTATGACAGATTGTGTGTGTAACTATAGATATACATTTGTATGACAGATTGTGTGTGTAACTATAGATACACATTTGTATGACAGATTGTGTGTGTAACTATAGATATTCATTTGTATGACAGATTGTGTCTGTAACTATAGATATACATTTGTATGACAGATTGTGTGTGTAACTATAGATATACATTTGTATGACAGATTGGGTGTGTAACTATAGATATACATTTGTATGACATATTGTGTGCGTAACTATAGATATACATTTGTATGACAGATTGTGTGTGCCACTAGAGATATACATTTGTATGACAGATTGTGTCTGTAACTATAGATACACATTTGTATGATATATTGTGTGTGTAACTATAGATATACATTTGTATGACAGATTGTGTGTGTAACTATAGATATACATTTGTATGACAGATTGTGTGTGTAACTATAGATATACATTTGTATGACATATTGTGTGCGTAACTATAGATATACATTTGTATGACAGATTGTGTGTGCCACTAGAGATATACATTTGTATGACAGATTGTGTCTGTAACTATAGATACACATTTGTATGATATATTGTGTGTGTAACTATAGATATACATTTGTATGACAGATTGTGTGTGTAACTATAGATATACATTTGTATGACAGATTGTGTGTGTAACTATAGATATACATTTGTATGACAGATTGTGTGTGTAACTATAGATATACATTTGTATGACAGATTGTGTGTGTAACTATAGATATACATTTGTATGACAGATTGTGTGTGTAACTATAGACATACATTTGTATGACAGATTGTGTGTGTAACTATAGATATACATTTGTATGACAGATTGTGTGTGTAACTATAGATATACATTTGTATGACAGATTGTGTGTGTAACTATAGATATACATTTGTATGACAGATTGTGTGTGTAACTATAGATACACATTTGTATGATAGATTGTGTGTGTAACTATAGATATACATTTGTATGACAGATTGTGTCTGTAACTATAGACATACATTTGTATGACAGATTGTGTGTGTAACTATAGATATACATTTTATGACGGATTGTGTGTGTAACTATAGATATACATTTGTATGACAGATTGTGTCTGTAACTATAGATACACATTTGTATGATAGATTGTGTGTGTAACTATAGATATACATTTGTATGACAGATTGTGTCTGTAACTATAGACATGCATTTGTATGACAGATTGTGTGTGTAACTATAGATATACATTTTATGACGGATTGTGTGTGTAACTATAGACATACATTTGTATGACAGATTGTGTGTGTAACTATAGATATACATTTGTATGACAGATTGTGTGTGTAACTATAGATATACATTTGTATGACAGATTGTGTGTGTAACTATAGATATACATTTGTATGACAGATTGTGTGTGTAACTATAGATATACATTTGTATGACAGATTGTGTGTGTAACTATAGATATACATTTGTATGACAGATTGTGTCTGTAACTATAGATATACATTTGTATGACATATTGTGTGTGTAACTATGGATATACATTTCTATGACAGATTGTGTGTGTAACTATAGATATACATTTGCATGACAGATTGTGTGTGTAACTATAGATATACATTTGTATGATAGATTGTGTGTGTGTAACTATAGATATACATTTGTATGACAGATTGTGTCTGTAACTATAGAAATACATTTGTATGACAGATTGTGTGTGTAACTATAGATATACATTTTATGACGGATTGTGTGTGTAACTATAGATATACATTTGTATGACAGATTGTGTCTGTAACTATAGATACACATTTGTATGATAGATTGTGTGTGTAACTATAGATATACATTTGTATGACAGATTGTGTCTGTAACTATAGACATGCATTTGTATGACAGATTGTGTGTGTAACTATAGATATACATTTTATGACGGATTGTGTGTGTAACTATGGATATACATTTGTATGACAGATTGTGTGTGTAACTATAGACATACATTTGTATGACAGATTGTGTGTGTAACTATAGATATACATTTGTATGACAGATTGTGTGTGTAACTATAGATATACATTTGTATGACAGATTGTGTGTGTAACTATAGATATACATTTGTATGACAGATTGTGTGTGTAACTATAGATATACATTTGTATGACAGATTGTGTGTGTAACTATAGATATACATTTGTATGACAGATTGTGTCTGTAACTATAGATATACATTTGTATGACATATTGTGTGTGTAACTATGGATATACATTTCTATGACAGATTGTGTGTGTAACTATAGATATACATTTGTATGACAGATTGTGTGTGTAACTATAGATATACATTTGTATGACAGATTGTGTGGGTAACTATAGACATACATTTGTATGACAGATTGTGTGTGTAACTATAGACATACATTTGTATGACAGATTGTGTGTGTAACTATAGATATACATTTGTATGACAGATTGTGTGTGTAACTATAGATAAACATTTGTACGACAGATTGTGTGTGTAACTATAGATATACATTTGTATGACAGATTGTGTGTGTAACTATAGATATACATTTTATGACGGATTGTGTGTGTAACTATAGATATACATTTGTATGACAGATTGTGTGTGTAACTATAGATATACATTTGTATGATATATTGTGTGTGTAACTATAGATATACATTTGTATGACAGATTGTGTGTGTAACTATAGATATACATTTGTATGACAGATTGTGTGTGTAACTATAGATATACATTTGTATGACAGATTGTGTGTGTAACTATAGATACACATTTGTATGATAGATTGTGTGTGTAACTATAGACATACATTTGTATGACAGATTGTGTCTGTAACTATAGACATACATTTGTATGACAGATTGTGTGTGTAACTATAGATATACATTTTATGACGGATTGTGTGTGTAACTATAGATATACATTTGTATGACAGATTGTGTCTGTAACTATAGATACACATTTGTATGATAGATTGTGTGTGTAACTATAGATATACATTTGTATGACAGATTGTGTCTGTAACTATAGACATGCATTTGTATGACAGATTGTGTGTGTAACTATAGATATACATTTTATGACGGATTGTGTGTGTAACTATAGACATACATTTGTATGACAGATTGTGTGTGTAACTATAGATATACATTTGTATGACAGATTGTGTGTGTAACTATAGATATACATTTGTATGACAGATTGTGTGTGTAACTATAGATATACATTTGTATGACAGATTGTGTGTGTAACTATAGATATACATTTGTATGACAGATTGTGTGTGTAACTATAGATATACATTTGTATGACAGATTGTGTCTGTAACTATAGATATACATTTGTATGACATATTGTGTGTGTAACTATGGATATACATTTCTATGACAGATTGTGTGTGTAACTATAGATATACATTTGTATGACAGATTGTGTGTGTAACTATAGATATACATTTGTATGATAGATTGTGTGTGTAACTATAGATATACATTTGTATGACAGATTGTGTCTGTAACTATAGAAATACATTTGTATGACAGATTGTGTGTGTAACTATAGATATACATTTTATGACGGATTGTGTGTGTAACTATAGATATACATTTGTATGACAGATTGTGTCTGTAACTATAGATACACATTTGTATGATAGATTGTGTGTGTAACTATAGATATACATTTGTATGACAGATTGTGTCTGTAACTATAGACATGCATTTGTATGACAGATTGTGTGTGTAACTATAGATATACATTTTATGACGGATTGTGTGTGTAACTATAGATATACATTTGTATGACAGATTGTGTGTGTAACTATAGACATACATTTGTATGACAGATTGTGTGTGTAACTATAGATATACATTTGTATGACAGATTGTGTGTGTAACTATAGATATACATTTGTATGACAGATTGTGTGTGTAACTATAGATATACATTTGTATGACAGATTGTGTGTGTAACTATAGATATACATTTGTATGACAGATTGTGTGTGTAACTATAGATATACATTTGTATGACAGATTGTGTCTGTAACTATAGATATACATTTGTATGACATATTGTGTGTGTAACTATGGATATACATTTCTATGACAGATTGTGTGTGTAACTATAGATATACATTTGTATGACAGATTGTGTGTGTAACTATAGATATACATTTGTATGACAGATTGTGTGGGTAACTATAGACATACATTTGTATGACAGATTGTGTGTGTAACTATAGACATACATTTGTATGACAGATTGTGTGTGTAACTATAGATATACATTTGTATGACAGATTGTGTGTGTAACTATAGATATACATTTGTACGACAGATTGTGTGTGTAACTATAGATATACATTTGTATGACAGATTGTGTGTGTAACTATAGATATACATTTTATGACGGATTGTGTGTGTAACTATAGATATACATTTGTATGACATATTGTGTGTGTAACTATAGATATACATTTGTATGATATATTGTGTGTGTAACTATAGATATACATTTGTATGACAGATTGTGTGTGTAACTATAGATATACATTTGTATGACAGATTGTGTCTGTAACTATAGATATACATTTGTATGACAGATTGTGTGTGTAACTATAGATACACATTTGTATGACAGATTGTGTGTGTAACTATAGATATACATTTGTATGACAGATTGTGTGCGTAACTATAGATATACATTTGTATGACAGATTGTGTCTGTAACTATAGATATACATTTGTATGACATATTGTGTGTGTAACTATAGATATACATTTGTATGACAGATTGTGTCTGTAACTATACATATACATTTGTATGACATATTGTGTGTGTAACTATAGATATACATTTGTATGACAGATTGTGTCTGTAACTATAGATATACATTTGTATGATAGATTGTGTGTGTAACTATAGATATACATTTGTATGACAGATTGTGTCTGTAACTATAGAAATACATTTGTATGACAGATTGTGTGTGTAACTATAGATATACATTTTATGACGGATTGTGTGTGTAACTATAGATATACATTTGTATGACAGATTGTGTCTGTAACTATAGATACACATTTGTATGATAGATTGTGTGTGTAACTATAGATATACATTTGTATGACAGATTGTGTCTGTAACTATAGACATGCATTTGTATGACAGATTGTGTGTGTAACTATAGATATACATTTTATGACGGATTGTGTGTGTAACTATAGATATACATTTGTATGACAGATTGTGTGTGTAACTATAGACATACATTTGTATGACAGATTGTGTGTGTAACTATAGATATACATTTGTATGACAGATTGTGTGTGTAACTATAGATATACATTTGTATGACAGATTGTGTGTGTAACTATAGATATACATTTGTATGACAGATTGTGTGTGTAACTATAGATATACATTTGTATGACAGATTGTGTGTGTAACTATAGATATACATTTGTATGACAGATTGTGTCTGTAACTATAGATATACATTTGTATGACATATTGTGTGTGTAACTATGGATATACATTTCTATGACAGATTGTGTGTGTAACTATAGATATACATTTGTATGACAGATTGTGTGTGTAACTATAGATATACATTTGTATGACAGATTGTGTGGGTAACTATAGACATACATTTGTATGACAGATTGTGTGTGTAACTATAGACATACATTTGTATGACAGATTGTGTGTGTAACTATAGATATACATTTGTATGACAGATTGTGTGTGTAACTATAGATATACATTTGTACGACAGATTGTGTGTGTAACTATAGATATACATTTGTATGACAGATTGTGTGTGTAACTATAGATATACATTTTATGACGGATTGTGTGTGTAACTATAGATATACATTTGTATGACATATTGTGTGTGTAACTATAGATATACATTTGTATGATATATTGTGTGTGTAACTATAGATATACATTTGTATGACAGATTGTGTGTGTAACTATAGATATACATTTGTATGACAGATTGTGTCTGTAACTATAGATATACATTTGTATGACAGATTGTGTGTGTAACTATAGATACACATTTGTATGACAGATTGTGTGTGTAACTATAGATATACATTTGTATGACAGATTGTGTGCGTAACTATAGATATACATTTGTATGACAGATTGTGTCTGTAACTATAGATATACATTTGTATGACATATTGTGTGTGTAACTATAGATATACATTTGTATGACAGATTGTGTCTGTAACTATACATATACATTTGTATGACATATTGTGTGTGTAACTATAGATATACATTTGTATGACAGATTGTGTCTGTAACTATAGATATACATTTGTATGACATATTGTGTGTGTAAGTATAGATATACATTTCTATGACAGATTGTGTGTGTAACTATAGATATACATTTGTATGACAGATTGTGTCTGTAACTATAGATATACATTTGTATGATATATTGTGTGTGTAACTATAGATACACATTTGTATGACAGATTGTGTGTGTAACTATAGATATACATTTGTATGACAGATTGTGTGCGTAACTATAGATATACATTTGTATGACAGATTGTGTGCGTAACTATAGATATACTTTTGTATGACAGATTGTGTGCGTAAGTATAGATATACATTTTTTATGACAGATTGTGTGTGTAACTATAGATATACATTTGTATGACAGATTGTGTGTGTAACGATAGATATACATTTGTATGACATATTGTGTGTGTAACTATAGATATACATTTGTATGACAGATTGTGTGTGTAACGATAGATATACATTTGTATGACATATTGTGTGTGTAACTATAGATATACATTTGTATGACAGATTGTGTGTGTAACGATAGATATACATTTGTATGACAGATTGTGTGTGTAACTATAGATATACATTTGTATGACAGATTGTGTGTGTAACGATAGATATACATTTGTATGACATATTGTGTGTGTAACTCTAGATATACATTTGTATGACAGATTGTGTGTGTAACTATAGATATACATTTTTTATGACAGATTGTGTGTGTAACTATAGATATACATTTGCATGACAGATTGTGTGTGTAACGATAGATATACATTTGTATGACAGATTGTGTGTGTAACGATAGATATACATTTGTATGACAGATTGTGTGTGTAACTATAGATACACATTTGTATGACAGATTGTGTGTGTCACTAGAGATATACATTTGTATGACAGATTGTGTGTGTAACGATAGATATACATTTGTATGACAGATTGTGTGTGTCACTAGAGATATACATTTGTATGACAGATTGTGTGTGCAACGATAGATATACATTTGTATGACAGATTGTGTGTGTATCTATAGATATACATTTGTATGACAGATTGTGTGTGTAACTATAGATATACATTTGTATGACAGATTGTGTGTGTAACTATAGATATACATTTGTATGACAGATTGTGTGTGTAACGATAGATATACATTTGTATGACAGATTGTGTGTGTCACTAGAGATATACATTTGTATGACAGATTGTGTGTGCAACGATAGATATACATTTGAATGACAGATTGTGTGTGTATCTATAGATATACATTTGTATGACAGATTGTGTGTGTAACTATAGATATACATTTGTATGACAGATTGTGTGTGTAACTATAGATATACATTTGTATGACAGATTGTGTGTGTAACTATAGGCATACATTTGTATGACAGATTGTGTGTGTAACTATAGATATACATTTGTATGACAGATTGTGTGTGTAACTATAGACATACATTTGTATGACAGATTGTGTGTGTAACTATAGATATACATTTGTATGACAGATTGTGTGTGTAACTATAGACATACATTTGTATGACAGATTGTGTGTGTAACTATAGATATACATTTGTATGACAGATTGTGTGTGTCACTAGAGATATACATTTGTATAACAGATTGTGTGTGCAACGATAGATATACATTTGCATGACAGATTGTGTGTGTAACGATAGATATACATTTGTATGACAGATTGTGTGTGTAACTATAGATATACATTTTATGACGGATTGTGTGTGTAACTATAGATATACATTTGTATGACAGATTGTGTCTGTAACTATAGATACACATTTGTATGATATATTGTGTGTGTAACTATAGATATACATTTGTATGACAGATTGTGTGTGCAACGATAGATATACATTTGTATGACAGATTGTGTCTGTAACTATAGATATACATTTGTATGACAGATTGTGTCTGTAACTATAGATATACATTTGTATGACAGATTGTGTGTGTAACTATAGATATACATTTGTATGACAGATTGTGTGTGTAACTATAGATATACATTTGTATGACATATTGTGTGTGTAACTATAGATATACATTTGTATGACAGATTGTGTCTGTAACTACAGATATACATTTGTATGACAGATTGTGTCTGTAACTATAGATATACATTTGTATGACAGATTGTGTGTGTAACTATAGATATACATTTGTATGACAGATTGTGTGTGTAACTATAGATATACATTTGTATGACAGATTGTGTGTGTAACTATAGATATACATTTGTATGACAGATTGTGTGTGTAACTATAGATATACATTTGTATGACAGATTGTGTGTGTAACTATAGATATACATTTGTATGACAGATTGTGTGTGTGGTTATAGATATACATTTGTGTAACAGATTGCGTGTGTAACTATAGATATACATTTGTGTGACAGATTGTGTGTGTAACTATAGATATACATTTGTATGACAGATTGTGTGTGTAACTATAGGTATACAGTTGTATGACAGATTGTGTCTGTAACTATAGATATACATTTGTATGACAGATTGTGTGTGTAACTATAGATATACATTTGTATGACAGATTGTGTGTGTAACTATAGATATACATTTGTATGACAGATTGTGTGTGTAACTATAGATATACATTTGTATGACAGATTGTGTGTGTAACTATAGATATACATTTGTATGACAGATTGTGTGTGTAACTATAGATATACATTTGTATGACAGATTGTGTGTGTGGTTATAGATATACATTTGTGTAACAGATTGCGTGTGTAACTATAGATATACATTTGTGTGACAGATTGTGTGTGTAACTATAGATATACATTTGTATGACAGATTGTGTGTGTAACTATAGGTATACAGTTGTATGACAGATTGTGTGTGTAACTATAGATATACATTTGTATGACAGATTGTGTGTGTAACTATAGATATACATTTGTATGACAGATTGTGTGTGTAACTATAGATATACATTTGTATGACAGATTGTGTGTGTAACTATAGATATACATTTGTATGACAGATTGTGTGTGTAACTATAAATATACATTTGTATGACAGATTGTGTCTGTAACTATAGATATAAATTTGTATGACCGTTTGTGTGTGTAACTATAGATATACGTTAGTATGACAGATTGTGTGTGTGACTATAGATATACATTTGTATGACAGATTGTGTGTGTAACTATAGATATACATTTGTATGACAGATTGTGTGTGTATCTATAGATATACATTTGAATGACAGATTGTGTCTGTAAGTATAGATATACATTTGTATGACAGATTGTGTGTGTAACTATAGATATACATTTGTATGACAGATTGTGTGTGTAACTATAGATATACATTTGTATGACAGATTGTGTGTGTAACTATAGATATACATTAGTATGACAGACTGTGTGTGTAACTATAGATATACATTTGTATGACAGATTGTGTGTGTAACTATAGATATACATTTGTATGATATATTGTGTGTGTAACTATAGATATACATTTGTATGACAGATTGTGTGTGTAACTATAGATATACATTTTATGACGGATTGTGTGTGTAACTATAGATATACATTTGTATGACAGATTGTGTGTGTAACTATAGATATACATTTGTATGACAGATTGTGTGTGCAACGATAGATATACATTTGTATGACAGATTGTGTGTGTAACTATAGATATACATTTGTATGACATATTGTGTGCGTAACTATAGATATACATTTGTATGACAGATTGTGTGTGTAACTATAGATATACATTTGTATGACAGATTGTGTGTGTAACTATAGATATACATTTGTATGACAGATTGTGTGCGTAACTATAGATATACATTTGTATGACATATTGTGTGTGTATCTATAGATATACATTTGTATGACAGATTGTGTGCGTAACTATAGATATACATTTGTATGACAGATTGTGTGTGTAACTATAGATATACATTTGTATGACATATTGTGTGCGTAACTATAGATATACATTTGTATGACAGATTGTGTGTGTAACTATAGATATACATTTGTATGACAGATTGTGTGTGTAACTATAGATATACATTTGTATGACAGATTGTGTGCGTAACTATAGATATACATTTGTATGACATATTGTGTGTGTATCTATAGATATACATTTGTATGACAGATTGTGTGCGTAACTATAGATATACATTTGTATGACAGATTGTGTGTGTAACTATAGATATACATTTGTATGACAGATTGTGTGTGCAACGATAGATATACATTTGTATGACAGATTGTGTGTGTAACTATAGATATACATTTGTATGACATATTGTGTGCGTAACTATAGATATACATTTGTATGACAGATTGTGTGTGTAACTATAGATATACATTTGTATGACAGATTGTGTGTGTAACTATAGATATACATTTGTATGACAGATTGTGTGCGTAACTATAGATATACATTTGTATGACATATTGTGTGTGTAACTATAGATATACATTTGTATGACAGATTGTGTGTGTAACTATAGATATACATTTGTATGACAGATTGTGTGTGCAACGATAGATATACATTTGTATGACAGATTGTGTGTGTAACTATAGATATACATTTGTATGACATATTGTGTGCGTAACTATAGATATACATTTGTATGACAGATTGTGTGTGTAACTATAGATATACATTTGTATGACAGATTGTGTGTGTATCGATAGATATACATTTGTATGACAGATTGTGTCTGTAACTATAGATATACATTTGTATGACAGATTGTGTGTGTAACTATAGATATACATTTGTATGACATATTGTGTGTGTAACTATAGACATACATTTGTATGACAGATTGTGTGCGTAACTATAGATATACATTTGTATGACATATTGTGTGTGTAACTATAGACATACATTTGTATGACAGATTGTGTGTGTAACTATAGATATATATTTTTATGACAGATTGTGTGTGTAACTATAGATATACATTTGTATGACAGATTGTGTGTGCAACGATAGATATACATTTGTATGACAGATTGTGTGTGTCACTAGAGATATACATTTGTATGACAGATTGGGTGTGTAACTATAGATATACATTTGTATGACAGATTGTGTGTGTAACTATAGATATACATTTGTATGACAGATTGTGTGTGTAACTATAGATATACATTTGTATGACAGATTGTGTGTGTAACTATAGATATACATTTGTATGACAGATTGTGTGTGTAACTATAGATATACATTTGTATGACAGATTGTGTGTGTAACTATAGATATACATTTGTATGACAGATTGTGTGCGTAACTATAGATATACATTTGTATGACAGATTGTGTGCGTAAGTATAGATATACATTTTTTATGACAGATTGTGTGCGTAACTATAGATATACATTAGTATGACAGATTGCGTGTGTGACTATAGATACACATTTGTATGACAGATTGTGTGTGTAACTATAGATATACATTTGTATGACATATTGTGTGTGTAAATATAGACATACATTTGTATGACAGATTGTGTGTGTAACTGTAGATATACATTTGTATGACAGATTGTGTGTGCAACGATAGATATACATTTGTATGACAGATTGTGTGTGTAACTATAGATATACATTTGTATGACAGATTGTGTCTGTAACTATAGATATACATTTGTATGACAGATTGTGTGTGTAACTATAGATATACATTTGTATGACAGATTGTGTGTGTAACTATAGATATACATTTGTATGACAGATTGTGTGTGTGGTTATAGATATACATTTGTATAACAGATTGCGTGTGTAACTATAGATATGCATTTGTGTGACAGATTGTGTGTGTAACTATAGATATACATTTGTATGACAGATTGTGTGTGTAACTATAGATATACATTTGTATGACAGATTGTGTGTGTAACTATAGATATACATTTGTATGACAGATTGTGTGTGTAACTATAGATATACATTTGTATGACAGATTGTGTCTGTAACTATAGATATACATTTGTATGACAGATTGTGTCTGTAACTATAGATATACATTTGTATGACAGACTGTGTGTGTAACTATAGATATACATTTGTATGACAGATTGTGTGTGTAACTATAGATATACATTTGTATGATATATTGTTTGTGTAACTATAGATATACATTTGTATGACAGATTGTGTGTGTAACTATAGATATACATTTGTATGACAGATTGTGTGTGTAACTATAGATATACATTTGTATGATATATTGTGTGTGTAACTATAGATATACATTTGTATGACAGATTGTGTGTGTAACTATAGATACACATTTGTATGACAGATTGTGTGTGTAACTATAGATATACATTTGTATGACAGATTGTGTGTGTAACTATAGATATACATTTGTATGACAGATTGTGTGCGTAACTATAGATATACATTTGTATGACAGATTGTGTGTGTAACTATAGATATACATTTGTATGATAGATTGTGTGCGTAACTATAGATATACATTTGTATGACAGATTGTGTGTGTAACGATAGACATACATTTGTTTGACAGATTGTGTGCATAACTATAGATATACAATAGTATGACAGATTGTGTGTGTGACTGTAGATACACATTTGTATGACAGATTGTGTGTGTAAATATAGACATACATTTGTATGAAAGATTGTGTGTGTAACTATAGATATACATTTGTGTGACAGATTGTGTGTGTAACTATAGATATACATTTTTTGATAGATTGTGTGCGTAACTATAGATATACATTTGTATGACAGATTGTGTGTGTAACGATAGACATACATTTGTTTGACAGATTGTGTGCATAACTATAGATATACAATAGTATGACAGATTGTGTGTGTGACTATAGATACACATTTGTATGACAGATTGTGTGTGTAAATATAGACATACATTTGTATGACAGATTGTGTGTGTAACTATAGATATACATTTGTATGATATATTGTGTGTGTAACTATAGATATACATTTGTATGACAGACAGATTGCGTGTGTAAATATGGATATACATTTGTATGACAGATTGTGTGTGTAACTATAGATATACATTTGTATGATAGATTGTGTGTGTAACTATAGATATACATTTGTATGACAGATTGTGTGTGTAACGATAGACATACATTTGTTTGACAGATTGTGTGCATAACTATAGATATACAATAGTATGACAGATTGTGTGTGTGACTATAGATACACATTTGTATGACAGATTGTGTGTGTAACTATAGATATACATTTGTATGACATATTGTGTGTGTAACTATAGACATACATTTGTATGACAGTTTGTGTGTGTAACTATAGATATACATTTTTATGACAGATTGTGTGTGTAACTATAGATATACATTTGTATGACAGATTGTGTGCGTAACTATAGATATACATAATGTATGACAGATTGTGTGCGTAAGTATGGATATACATTTTTTATGACAGATTGTGTGCGTAACTATAGATATGCATTAGTATGACAGATTGTGTGTGTGACTATAGATACACATTTGTATGACAGATTGTGTGTGTAACTATTGATATACATTTGTATGACATATTGTGTGTGTAACTATGGACATACATTTGTATGACAGATTGTGTGTGTAACTATAGATATACATTTGTATGACAGATTGTGTGTGTAACGATAGATATACATTTGTATGACAGATTGTGTGTGTATCTATAGATATATATTTGTATGACAGATTGTGTGTGTAACTATAGATATACATTTTATGACGGATTGTGTGTGTAACTATAGATATACATTTGTATGACAGATTGTGTGCGTAACTATAGATATACATTAGTATGACAGATTGTGTGTGTGACTATAGATACACATTTGTATGACAGATTGTGTGTGTAACTATAGATATACATTTGTATGACATATTGTGTGTGTAAATATAGACATACATTTGTATGACAGATTGTGTGTGTAACTATAGACATACATTTGTATGACAGATTGTGTGTGCAACGATAGATATACATTTGTATGACAGATTGTGTGTGTAACTATAGATATACATTTGTATGACAGATTGTGTGTGTAACTATAGAAATACATTTGTATGACAGATTGTGTGTGTAACTATAGATATACATTTGTATGATAGATTGTGTGTGTGTAACTATAGATATACATTTGTATGACAGATTGTGTCTGTAACTATAGAAATACATTTGTATGACAGATTGTGTGTGTAACTATAGATATACATTTTATGACGGATTGTGTGTGTAACTATAGATATACATTTGTATGACAGATTGTGTCTGTAACTATAGATACACATTTGTATGATAGATTGTGTGTGTAACTATAGATATACATTTGTATGACAGATTGTGTCTGTAACTATAGACATGCATTTGTATGACAGATTGTGTGTGTAACTATAGATATACATTTTATGACGGATTGTGTGTGTAACTATGGATATACATTTGTATGACAGATTGTGTGTGTAACTATAGACATACATTTGTATGACAGATTGTGTGTGTAACTATAGATATACATTTGTATGACAGATTGTGTGTGTAACTATAGATATACATTTGTATGACAGATTGTGTGTGTAACTATAGATATACATTTGTATGACAGATTGTGTGTGTAACTATAGATATACATTTGTATGACAGATTGTGTGTGTAACTATAGATATACATTTGTATGACAGATTGTGTCTGTAACTATAGATATACATTTGTATGACATATTGTGTGTGTAACTATGGATATACATTTCTATGACAGATTGTGTGTGTAACTATAGATATACATTTGTATGACAGATTGTGTGTGTAACTATAGATATACATTTGTATGACAGATTGTGTGGGTAACTATAGACATACATTTGTATGACAGATTGTGTGTGTAACTATAGACATACATTTGTATGACAGATTGTGTGTGTAACTATAGATATACATTTGTATGACAGATTGTGTGTGTAACTATAGATAAACATTTGTACGACAGATTGTGTGTGTAACTATAGATATACATTTGTATGACAGATTGTGTGTGTAACTATAGATATACATTTTATGACGGATTGTGTGTGTAACTATAGATATACATTTGTATGACAGATTGTGTGTGTAACTATAGATATACATTTGTATGATATATTGTGTGTGTAACTATAGATATACATTTGTATGACAGATTGTGTGTGTAACTATAGATATACATTTGTATGACAGATTGTGTGTGTAACTATAGATATACATTTGTATGACAGATTGTGTGTGTAACTATAGATACACATTTGTATGATAGATTGTGTGTGTAACTATAGACATACATTTGTATGACAGATTGTGTCTGTAACTATAGACATACATTTGTATGACAGATTGTGTGTGTAACTATAGATATACATTTTATGACGGATTGTGTGTGTAACTATAGATATACATTTGTATGACAGATTGTGTCTGTAACTATAGATACACATTTGTATGATAGATTGTGTGTGTAACTATAGATATACATTTGTATGACAGATTGTGTCTGTAACTATAGACATGCATTTGTATGACAGATTGTGTGTGTAACTATAGATATACATTTTATGACGGATTGTGTGTGTAACTATAGACATACATTTGTATGACAGATTGTGTGTGTAACTATAGATATACATTTGTATGACAGATTGTGTGTGTAACTATAGATATACATTTGTATGACAGATTGTGTGTGTAACTATAGATATACATTTGTATGACAGATTGTGTGTGTAACTATAGATATACATTTGTATGACAGATTGTGTGTGTAACTATAGATATACATTTGTATGACAGATTGTGTCTGTAACTATAGATATACATTTGTATGACATATTGTGTGTGTAACTATGGATATACATTTCTATGACAGATTGTGTGTGTAACTATAGATATACATTTGTATGACAGATTGTGTGTGTAACTATAGATATACATTTGTATGATAGATTGTGTGTGTAACTATAGATATACATTTGTATGACAGATTGTGTCTGTAACTATAGAAATACATTTGTATGACAGATTGTGTGTGTAACTATAGATATACATTTTATGACGGATTGTGTGTGTAACTATAGATATACATTTGTATGACAGATTGTGTCTGTAACTATAGATACACATTTGTATGATAGATTGTGTGTGTAACTATAGATATACATTTGTATGACAGATTGTGTCTGTAACTATAGACATGCATTTGTATGACAGATTGTGTGTGTAACTATAGATATACATTTTATGACGGATTGTGTGTGTAACTATAGATATACATTTGTATGACAGATTGTGTGTGTAACTATAGACATACATTTGTATGACAGATTGTGTGTGTAACTATAGATATACATTTGTATGACAGATTGTGTGTGTAACTATAGATATACATTTGTATGACAGATTGTGTGTGTAACTATAGATATACATTTGTATGACAGATTGTGTGTGTAACTATAGATATACATTTGTATGACAGATTGTGTGTGTAACTATAGATATACATTTGTATGACAGATTGTGTCTGTAACTATAGATATACATTTGTATGACATATTGTGTGTGTAACTATGGATATACATTTCTATGACAGATTGTGTGTGTAACTATAGATATACATTTGTATGACAGATTGTGTGTGTAACTATAGATATACATTTGTATGACAGATTGTGTGGGTAACTATAGACATACATTTGTATGACAGATTGTGTGTGTAACTATAGACATACATTTGTATGACAGATTGTGTGTGTAACTATAGATATACATTTGTATGACAGATTGTGTGTGTAACTATAGATATACATTTGTACGACAGATTGTGTGTGTAACTATAGATATACATTTGTATGACAGATTGTGTGTGTAACTATAGATATACATTTTATGACGGATTGTGTGTGTAACTATAGATATACATTTGTATGACATATTGTGTGTGTAACTATAGATATACATTTGTATGATATATTGTGTGTGTAACTATAGATATACATTTGTATGACAGATTGTGTGTGTAACTATAGATATACATTTGTATGACAGATTGTGTCTGTAACTATAGATATACATTTGTATGACAGATTGTGTGTGTAACTATAGATACACATTTGTATGACAGATTGTGTGTGTAACTATAGATATACATTTGTATGACAGATTGTGTGCGTAACTATAGATATACATTTGTATGACAGATTGTGTCTGTAACTATAGATATACATTTGTATGACATATTGTGTGTGTAACTATAGATATACATTTGTATGACAGATTGTGTCTGTAACTATACATATACATTTGTATGACATATTGTGTGTGTAACTATAGATATACATTTGTATGACAGATTGTGTCTGTAACTATAGATATACATTTGTATGACATATTGTGTGTGTAAGTATAGATATACATTTCTATGACAGATTGTGTGTGTAACTATAGATATACATTTGTATGGCAGATTGTGTCTGTAACTATAGATATACATTTGTATGATATATTGTGTGTGTAACTATAGATACACATTTGTATGACAGATTGTGTGTGTAACTATAGATATACATTTGTATGACAGATTGTGTGCGTAACTATAGATATACATTTGTATGACAGATTGTGTGCGTAACTATAGATATACTTTTGTATGACAGATTGTGTGCGTAAGTATAGATATACATTTTTTATGACAGATTGTGTGTGTAACTATAGATATACATTTGTATGACAGATTGTGTGTGTAACGATAGATATACATTTGTATGACATATTGTGTGTGTAACTATAGATATACATTTGTATGACAGATTGTGTGTGTAACGATAGATATACATTTGTATGACATATTGTGTGTGTAACTATAGATATACATTTGTATGACAGATTGTGTGTGTAACGATAGATATACATTTGTATGACAGATTGTGTGTGTAACTATAGATATACATTTGTATGACAGATTGTGTGTGTAACGATAGATATACATTTGTATGACATATTGTGTGTGTAACTCTAGATATACATTTGTATGACAGATTGTGTGTGTAACTATAGATATACATTTTTTATGACAGATTGTGTGTGTAACTATAGATATACATTTGCATGACAGATTGTGTGTGTAACGATAGATATACATTTGTATGACAGATTGTGTGTGTAACGATAGATATACATTTGTATGACA
Organism: Pictodentalium vernedei; assembly: GCA_031216915.1. Classification (NCBI taxonomy): domain Eukaryota; kingdom Metazoa; phylum Mollusca; class Scaphopoda; order Dentaliida; family Dentaliidae; genus Pictodentalium; species Pictodentalium vernedei. The sequence continues at coordinate 17,729,799 of CM062292.1, forward strand.
GATTGTGTGTGTAACTATAGATACACATTTGTATGACAGATTGTGTGTGTCACTAGAGATATACATTTGTATGACAGATTGTGTGTGTAACGATAGATATACATTTGTATGACAGATTGTGTGTGTCACTAGAGATATACATTTGTATGACAGATTGTGTGTGCAACGATAGATATACATTTGTATGACAGATTGTGTGTGTATCTATAGATATACATTTGTATGACAGATTGTGTGTGTAACTATAGATATACATTTGTATGACAGATTGTGTGTGTAACTATAGATATACATTTGTATGACAGATTGTGTGTGTAACGATAGATATACATTTGTATGACAGATTGTGTGTGTCACTAGAGATATACATTTGTATGACAGATTGTGTGTGCAACGATAGATATACATTTGAATGACAGATTGTGTGTGTATCTATAGATATACATTTGTATGACAGATTGTGTGTGTAACTATAGATATACATTTGTATGACAGATTGTGTGTGTAACTATAGATATACATTTGTATGACAGATTGTGTGTGTAACTATAGGCATACATTTGTATGACAGATTGTGTGTGTAACTATAGATATACATTTGTATGACAGATTGTGTGTGTAACTATAGACATACATTTGTATGACAGATTGTGTGTGTAACTATAGATATACATTTGTATGACAGATTGTGTGTGTAACTATAGACATACATTTGTATGACAGATTGTGTGTGTAACTATAGATATACATTTGTATGACAGATTGTGTGTGTCACTAGAGATATACATTTGTATAACAGATTGTGTGTGCAACGATAGATATACATTTGCATGACAGATTGTGTGTGTAACGATAGATATACATTTGTATGACAGATTGTGTGTGTAACTATAGATATACATTTTATGACGGATTGTGTGTGTAACTATAGATATACATTTGTATGACAGATTGTGTCTGTAACTATAGATACACATTTGTATGATATATTGTGTGTGTAACTATAGATATACATTTGTATGACAGATTGTGTGTGCAACGATAGATATACATTTGTATGACAGATTGTGTCTGTAACTATAGATATACATTTGTATGACAGATTGTGTCTGTAACTATAGATATACATTTGTATGACAGATTGTGTGTGTAACTATAGATATACATTTGTATGACAGATTGTGTGTGTAACTATAGATATACATTTGTATGACATATTGTGTGTGTAACTATAGATATACATTTGTATGACAGATTGTGTCTGTAACTACAGATATACATTTGTATGACAGATTGTGTCTGTAACTATAGATATACATTTGTATGACAGATTGTGTGTGTAACTATAGATATACATTTGTATGACAGATTGTGTGTGTAACTATATATATACATTTGTATGATATATTGTGTGTGTAACTATAGATATACATTTGTATGACAGATTGTGTGTGTAACTATAGATATACATTTGTATGACAGATTGTGTGTGTAACTATAGATATACATTTGTATGATATATTGTGTGTGTAACTATAGATATACACTTGTATGACAGATTGTGTGTGTAACTATAGATATACATTTGTATGACAGATTGTGTGTGTAACTATAGATATACATTTGTATGATATATTGTGTGTGTAACTATAGATATACGTTTGTATGACAGATTGTGTGTGTCACTAGAGATATACATTTGTATGACAGATTGTGTGTGTAAATATAGATATACATTTGTATGACAGATTGTGTGTGTAACTATAGATATACATTTGTGTGACAGATTGTGTGTGGAACGATAGATATACATTTGTATGACAGATTGTGTGTGTAACTATAGATATACATTTGTATGACAGATTGTGTGTGTAACTATAGATATACATTTGTATGACAGATTGTGTGTGTAACTATAGATATACATTTGTATGACAGATTGTGTGTGTAACTATAGATATACATTTGTATGACAGATTTTGTGCGTAACTATAGATATACATTTGTATGACAGATTGTGTGCGTAAGTATAGATATACATTTTTTATGACAGATTGTGTGCGTAACTATAGATATACATTAGTATGACAGATTGTGTGTGTGACTATAGATACACATTTGTATGACAGATTGTGTGTGTAACTATAGATATACATTTGTATGACATATTGTGTGTGTAAATATAGACATACATTTGTATGACAGATTGTGTGTGTAACTATAGATATACATTTGTATGACAGATTGTGTGTGCAACGATAGATATACATTTGTATGACAGATTGTGTGTGTAACTATAGATATACATTTGTATGACAGATTGTGTGTGTAACTATAGATATACATTTGTATGACAGATTGTGTGTGTAACTATAGATATACATTTGTATGACAGATTGTGTGTGTAACTATAGATATACATTTGTATGACAGATTGTGTGTGTGGTTATAGATATACATTTGTGTAACAGATTGCGTGTGTAACTATAGATATACATTTGTGTGACAGATTGTGTGTGTAACTATAGATATACATTTGTATGACAGATTGTGTGTGTAACTATAGGTATACAGTTGTATGACAGATTGTGTGTGTAACTATAGATATACATTTGTATGACAGATTGTGTGTGTAACTATAGATATACATTTGTATGACAGATTGTGTGTGTAACTATAGATATACATTTGTATGACAGATTGTGTGTGTAACTATAGATATACATTTGTATGACAGATTGTGTGTGTAACTATAAATATACATTTGTATGACAGATTGTGTCTGTAACTATAGATATAAATTTGTATGACCGTTTGTGTGTGTAACTATAGATATACGTTAGTATGACAGATTGTGTGTGTGACTATAGATATACATTTGTATGACAGATTGTGTGTGTAACTATAGATATACATTTGTATGACAGATTGTGTGTGTATCTATAGATATACATTTGAATGACAGATTGTGTCTGTAAGTATAGATATACATTTGTATGACAGATTGTGTGTGTAACTATAGATATACATTTGTATGACAGATTGTGTGTGTAACTATAGATATACATTTGTATGACAGATTGTGTGTGTAACTATAGATATACATTAGTATGACAGACTGTGTGTGTAACTATAGATATACATTTGTATGAGAGATTGTGTGTGTAACTATAGATATACATTTGTATGATATATTGTGTGTGTAACTATAGATATACATTTGTATGACAGATTGTGTGTGTAACTATAGATATACATTTTATGACGGATTGTGTGTGTAACTATAGATATACATTTGTATGACAGATTGTGTGTGTAACTATAGATATACATTTGTATGACAGATTGTGTGTGCAACGATAGATATACATTTGTATGACAGATTGTGTGTGTAACTATAGATATACATTTGTATGACATATTGTGTGCGTAACTATAGATATACATTTGTATGACAGATTGTGTGTGTAACTATAGATATACATTTGTATGACAGATTGTGTGTGTAACTATAGATATACATTTGTATGACAGATTGTGTGCGTAACTATAGATATACATTTGTATGACATATTGTGTGTGTATCTATAGATATACATTTGTATGACAGATTGTGTGCGTAACTATAGATATACATTTGTATGACAGATTGTGTGTGTAACTATAGATATACATTTGTATGACATATTGTGTGCGTAACTATAGATATACATTTGTATGACAGATTGTGTGTGTAACTATAGATATACATTTGTATGACAGATTGTGTGTGTAACTATAGATATACATTTGTATGACAGATTGTGTGCGTAACTATAGATATACATTTGTATGACATATTGTGTGTGTATCTATAGATATACATTTGTATGACAGATTGTGTGCGTAACTATAGATATACATTTGTATGACAGATTGTGTGTGTAACTATAGATATACATTTGTATGACAGATTGTGTGTGCAACGATAGATATACATTTGTATGACAGATTGTGTGTGTAACTATAGATATACATTTGTATGACATATTGTGTGCGTAACTATAGATATACATTTGTATGACAGATTGTGTGTGTAACTATAGATATACATTTGTATGACAGATTGTGTGTGTAACTATAGATATACATTTGTATGACAGATTGTGTGCGTAACTATAGATATACATTTGTATGACATATTGTGTGTGTAACTATAGATATACATTTGTATGACAGATTGTGTGTGTAACTATAGATATACATTTGTATGACAGATTGTGTGTGCAACGATAGATATACATTTGTATGACAGATTGTGTGTGTAACTATAGATATACATTTGTATGACATATTGTGTGCGTAACTATAGATATACATTTGTATGACAGATTGTGTGTGTAACTATAGATATACATTTGTATGACAGATTGTGTGTGTATCTATAGATATACATTTGTATGACAGATTGTGTCTGTAACTATAGATATACATTTGTATGACAGATTGTGTGTGTAACTATAGATATACATTTGTATGACATATTGTGTGTGTAACTATAGACATACATTTGTATGACAGATTGTGTGCGTAACTATAGATATACATTTGTATGACATATTGTGTGTGTAACTATAGACATACATTTGTATGACAGATTGTGTGTGTAACTATAGATATATATTTTTATGACAGATTGTGTGTGTAACTATAGATATACATTTGTATGACAGATTGTGTGTGCAACGATAGATATACATTTGTATGACAGATTGTGTGTGTCACTAGAGATATACATTTGTATGACAGATTGTGTGTGTAACTATAGATATACATTTGTATGACAGATTGTGTGTGTAACTATAGATATACATTTGTATGACAGATTGTGTGTGTAACTATAGATATACATTTGTATGACAGATTGTGTGTGTAACTATAGATATACATTTGTATGACAGATTGTGTGTGTAACTATAGATATACATTTGTATGACAGATTGTGTGTGTAACTATAGATATACATTTGTATGACAGATTGTGTGCGTAACTATAGATATACATTTGTATGACAGATTGTGTGCGTAAGTATAGATATACATTTTTTATGACAGATTGTGTGCGTAACTATAGATATACATTAGTATGACAGATTGCGTGTGTGACTATAGATACACATTTGTATGACAGATTGTGTGTGTAACTATAGATATACATTTGTATGACATATTGTGTGTGTAAATATAGACATACATTTGTATGACAGATTGTGTGTGTAACTGTAGATATACATTTGTATGACAGATTGTGTGTGCAACGATAGATATACATTTGTATGACAGATTGTGTGTGTAACTATAGATATACATTTGTATGACAGATTGTGTCTGTAACTATAGATATACATTTGTATGACAGATTGTGTGTGTAACTATAGATATACATTTGTATGACAGATTGTGTGTGTAACTATAGATATACATTTGTATGACAGATTGTGTGTGTGGTTATAGATATACATTTGTATAACAGATTGCGTGTGTAACTATAGATATACATTTGTGTGACAGATTGTGTGTGTAACTATAGATATACATTTGTATGACAGATTGTGTGTGTAACTATAGATATACATTTGTATGACAGATTGTGTGTGTAACTATAGATATACATTTGTATGACAGATTGTGTGTGTAACTATAGATATACATTTGTATGACAGATTGTGTCTGTAACTATAGATATACATTTGTATGACAGATTGTGTCTGTAACTATAGATATACATTTGTATGACAGACTGTGTGTGTAACTATAGATATACATTTGTATGACAGATTGTGTGTGTAACTATAGATATACATTTGTATGATATATTGTTTGTGTAACTATAGATATACATTTGTATGACAGATTGTGTGTGTAACTATAGATATACATTTGTATGACAGATTGTGTGTGTAACTATAGATATACATTTGTATGATATATTGTGTGTGTAACTATAGATATACATTTGTATGACAGATTGTGTGTGTAACTATAGATACACATTTGTATGACAGATTGTGTGTGTAACTATAGATATACATTTGTATGACAGATTGTGTGTGTAACTATAGATATACATTTGTATGACAGATTGTGTGCGTAACTATAGATATACATTTGTATGACAGATTGTGTGTGTAACTATAGATATACATTTGTATGATAGATTGTGTGCGTAACTATAGATATACATTTGTATGACAGATTGTGTGTGTAACGATAGACATACATTTGTTTGACAGATTGTGTGCATAACTATAGATATACAATAGTATGACAGATTGTGTGTGTGACTGTAGATACACATTTGTATGACAGATTGTGTGTGTAAATATAGACATACATTTGTATGAAAGATTGTGTGTGTAACTATAGATATACATTTGTGTGACAGATTGTGTGTGTAACTATAGATATACATTTTTTGATAGATTGTGTGCGTAACTATAGATATACATTTGTATGACAGATTGTGTGTGTAACGATAGACATACATTTGTTTGACAGATTGTGTGCATAACTATAGATATACAATAGTATGACAGATTGTGTGTGTGACTATAGATACACATTTGTATGACAGATTGTGTGTGTAAATATAGACATACATTTGTATGACAGATTGTGTGTGTAACTATAGATATACATTTGTATGATATATTGTGTGTGTAACTATAGATATACATTTGTATGACAGACAGATTGCGTGTGTAAATATGGATATACATTTGTATGACAGATTGTGTGTGTAACTATAGATATACATTTGTATGATAGATTGTGTGTGTAACTATAGATATACATTTGTATGACAGATTGTGTGTGTAACGATAGACATACATTTGTTTGACAGATTGTGTGCATAACTATAGATATACAATAGTATGACAGATTGTGTGTGTGACTATAGATACACATTTGTATGACAGATTGTGTGTGTAACTATAGATATACATTTGTATGACATATTGTGTGTGTAACTATAGACATACATTTGTATGACAGTTTGTGTGTGTAACTATAGATATACATTTTTATGACAGATTGTGTGTGTAACTATAGATATACATTTGTATGACAGATTGTGTGCGTAACTATAGATATACATAATGTATGACAGATTGTGTGCGTAAGTATGGATATACATTTTTTATGACAGATTGTGTGCGTAACTATAGATATGCATTAGTATGACAGATTGTGTGTGTGACTATAGATACACATTTGTATGACAGATTGTGTGTGTAACTATTGATATACATTTGTATGACATATTGTGTGTGTAACTATGGACATACATTTGTATGACAGATTGTGTGTGTAACTATAGATATACATTTGTATGACAGATTGTGTGTGTAACGATAGATATACATTTGTATGACAGATTGTGTGTGTATCTATAGATATATATTTGTATGACAGATTGTGTGTGTAACTATAGATATACATTTTATGACGGATTGTGTGTGTAACTATAGATATACATTTGTATGACAGATTGTGTGCGTAACTATAGATATACATTAGTATGACAGATTGTGTGTGTGACTATAGATACACATTTGTATGACAGATTGTGTGTGTAACTATAGATATACATTTGTATGACATATTGTGTGTGTAAATATAGACATACATTTGTATGACAGATTGTGTGTGTAACTATAGACATACATTTGTATGACAGATTGTGTGTGCAACGATAGATATACATTTGTATGACAGATTGTGTGTGTAACTATAGATATACATTTGTATGACAGATTGTGTGTGTAACTATAGATATACATTTGTATGACAGATTGTGTGTGTAACTATAGATATACATTTGTATGACAGATTGTGTGTGTAACTATAGATATACATTTGTATGACAGATTGTGTGTGTAACTATAGATATACATTTGTATGACAGATTGTGTGTGTGGTTATAGATATACATTTGTATAACAGATTGCGTGTGTAACTATAGATATACATTTGTGTGACAGATTGTGTGTGTAACTATAGATATACATTTGTATGACAGATTGTGTGTGTAACTATAGGTATACATTTGTATGACAGATTGTGTGTGTAACTATAGATATACATTTGTATAACAGATTGCGTGTGTAACTATAGATATACATTTGTGTGACAGATTGTGTGTGTAACTATAGATATACATTTGTATGACAGATTGTGTGTGTAACTATCGGTATACATTTGTATGACAGATTGTGTGTGTAACTATAGATATACATCTGTATAACAGATTGTTTGTGTAACTATAGATATACATTTGTATGACAGATTGTGTGTGTATCTATAGATATACATTTGTATGACAGATTGTGTGTGTAACTATAGATATACATTTGTATGACAGATTGTGTGTGTGGTTATAGATATACATTTGTATAACAGATTGCGTGTGTAACTAAAGATATACATTTGTGTGACAGATTGTGAGTGTAACTATAGATATAGATTTGTATGACAGATTGTGTGTGTAACTATAGATATACATTTGTATGACAGATTGTGTGTGTAACTATAGATATACATTTGTATGACAGATTGTGTGTGTAACTATAGATATACATTTGTATGACAGATTGTGTGTGTAACTATAGATATACATTTGTATGACAGATTGTGTGTGTAACTATAGATATACATTTGTATGACAGATTGTGTGTGTGGTTATAGATATACATTTGTATAACAGATTGCGTGTGTAACTATAGATATACATTTGTGTGACAGATTGTGTGTGTAACTATAGATATACATTTGTATGACAGATTGTGTGTGTAACTATAGGTATACATTTGTATGACAGATTGTGTGTGTAACTATAGATATACATTTGTATAACAGATTGCGTGTGTAACTATAGATATACATTTGTGTGACAGATTGTGTGTGTAACTATAGATATACATTTGTATGACAGATTGTGTGTGTAACTATCGGTATACATTTGTATGACAGATAGTGTGTGTAACTATAGATATACATCTGTATAACAGATTGTTTGTGTAACTATAGATATACATTTGTATGACAGATTGTGTGTGTAACTATAGATATACATTTGTATGACAGATTGTGTGTGTGGTTATAGATATACATTTGTATAACAGATTACGTGTGTAACTATAGATATACATTTGTGTGACAGATTGTGAGTGTAAGTATAGATATAGATTTGTATGACAGATTGTGTGTGTAACTATAGATATACATTTTATGACAGATTGTGTGTGTCACTAGAGATATACATTTCTATGATATATTGTGTGTGTAACTATAGATATACATTTGTATGACAGATTGTGTCTGTAACTATAGATATACATTTGTATGACAGATTGTGTGTGTAACTATAGATATACATTTGTATGACAGATTGTGTGTGTAACTATAGATATACATTTGTATGACAGATTGTGTGTGTAACTATAGATATACATTTGTATGACAGATTGTGTGTGTAACTATAGATATACATTTGTATGACATATTGTGTGTGTAACTATAGATATACATTTGTATGACAGATTGTGTCTGTAACTATAGATATACATTTGTATGACTGATTGTGTGTGTAACTATAGATATACATTTGTATGACAGATTGTGTGTGTAACTATAGATATACATTTCTATGATATATTGTGTGTGTAACTATAGATATACATTTGTATGACAGATTGTGTGTGTAACTATAGATATACATTAGTATGACAGATTGTGTGTGTAACGATAGATATACATTTGTATGACAGATTGTGTGTGTAACGATAGATATACATTTGTATGACAGATTGTGTGTGTAACTATAGATATACATTTGTATGACAGATTGTGTGTGTGGTTATAGATATACATTTGTATAACAGATTGCGTGTGTAACTATAGATATACATTTGTGTGACAGATTGTGTGTGTAACTATAGATATACATTTGTATGACAGATTGTGTGTGTAACTATAGGTATACATTTGTATGACAGATTGTGTGTGTAACTATAGATATACATTTGTATAACAGATTGCGTGTGTAACTATAGATATACATTTGTGTGACAGATTTTGTGTGTAACTATAGATATACATTTGTATGACAGATTGTGTGTGTAACTATCGGTATACATTTGTATGACAGATTGTGTGTGTAACTATAGATATACATCTGTATAACAGATTGTTTGTGTAACTATAGATATACATTTGTATGACAGATTGTGTGTGTATCTATAGATATACATTTGTATGACAGATTGTGTGTGTAACTATAGATATACATTTGTATGACAGATTGTGTGTGTGGTTATAGATATACATTTGTATAACAGATTGCGTGTGTAACTAAAGATATACATTTGTGTGACAGATTGTGAGTGTAACTATAGATATAGATTTGTATGACAGATTGTGTGTGTAACTATAGATATACATTTGTATGACAGATTGTGTGTGTAACTATAGATATACATTTGTATGACAGATTGTGTGTGTAACTATAGATACACATTTGTATGACAGATTGTGTGTGTAACTATAGATATACATTTGTATGACAGATTGTGTGTGTAACTATAGATATACATTTCTATGATATATTGTGTGTGTAACTATAGATATACATTTGTATGATATATTGTGTGTGTAACTATAGATATACATTTTATGACGGATTGTGTGTGTAACTATAGATATACATTTGTATGACAGATTGTGTGCGTAACTATAGATATACATTAGTATGACAGATTGTGTGTGTGACTATAGATACACATTTGTATGACAGATTGTGTGTGTAACTATAGATATACATTTGTATGACATATTGTGTGTGTAAATATAGACATACATTTGTATGACAGATTGTGTGTGTAACTATAGACATACATTTGTATGACAGATTGTGTGTGCAACGATAGATATACATTTGTATGACAGATTGTGTGTGTAACTATAGATATACATTTGTATGACAGATTGTGTGTGTAACTATAGATATACATTTGTATGACAGATTGTGTGTGTAACTATAGATATACATTTGTATGACAGATTGTGTGTGTAACTATAGATATACATTTGTATGACAGATTGTGTGTGTAACTATAGATATACATTTGTATGACAGATTGTGTGTGTGGTTATAGATATACATTTGTATAACAGATTGCGTGTGTAACTATAGATATACATTTGTGTGACAGATTGTGTGTGTAACTATAGATATACATTTGTATGACAGATTGTGTGTGTAACTATAGGTATACATTTGTATGACAGATTGTGTGTGTAACTATAGATATACATTTGTATAACAGATTGCGTGTGTAACTATAGATATACATTTGTGTGACAGATTGTGTGTGTAACTATAGATATACATTTGTATGACAGATTGTGTGTGTAACTATCGGTATACATTTGTATGACAGATAGTGTGTGTAACTATAGATATACATCTGTATAACAGATTGTTTGTGTAACTATAGATATACATTTGTATGACAGATTGTGTGTGTATCTATAGATATACATTTGTATGACAGATTGTGTGTGTAACTATAGATATACATTTGTATGACAGATTGTGTGTGTGGTTATAGATATACATTTGTATAACAGATTGCGTGTGTAACTATAGATATACATTTGTGTGACAGATTGTGAGTGTAAGTATAGATATAGATTTGTATGACAGATTGTGTGTGTAACTATAGATATACATTTTATGACAGATTGTGTGTGTCACTAGAGATATACATTTCTATGATATATTGTGTGTGTAACTATAGATATACATTTGTATGACAGATTGTGTCTGTAACTATAGATATACATTTGTATGACAGATTGTGTGTGTAACTATAGATATACATTTGTATGACAGATTGTGTGTGTAACTATAGATATACATTTGTATGACAGATTGTGTGTGTAACTATAGATATACATTTGTATGACAGATTGTGTGTGTAACTATAGATATACATTTGTATGACATATTGTGTGTGTAACTATAGATATACATTTGTATGACAGATTGTGTCTGTAACTATAGATATACATTTGTATGACTGATTGTGTGTGTAACTATAGATATACATTTGTATGACAGATTGTGTGTGTAACTATAGATATACATTTCTATGATATATTGTGTGTGTAACTATAGATATACATTTGTATGACAGATTGTGTGTGTAACTATAGATATACATTAGTATGACAGATTGTGTGTGTAACGATAGATATACATTTGTATGACAGATTGTGTGTGTAACGATAGATATACATTTGTATGACAGATTGTGTGTGTAACTATAGATATACATTAGTATGACAGATTGTGTGCGTAACTATAGATATACATTTGTATGACAGATTGTGTGTGTAACGATAGATATACATTTGTATGACAGATTGTGTGTGTAACTATAGATATACATTTGTATGACAGATTGTGTGTGTAACTATAGATATACATATGTATGACAGATTGTGTGTGTAACTATAGATATACATTTGTATGACAGATTGTGTGTGTAACTATAGATATACATTTGTATGACAGATTGTGTGTGTAACTATAGATATACATTTGTATGACAGATTGTGTGTGTAACTATAGATATACATTTGTATGACAGATTGTGTGTGTAACGATAGATATACATTTGTATGACAGATTGTGTGTGTAACTATAGATATACATTTGTATGACAGATTGTGTGTGTAACTATAGATATACATTTGTATGACAGATTGTGTGTGTAACTATAGATATACATTTGTATGACAGATTGTGTGTGTAACTATAGATATACATTTGTTTGACATATTGTGTGTGTAACTATAGATATACATTTGTATGACAGATTGTGTCTGTAACTATAGATATACATTTGTATGACAGATTGTGTGTGTAACTATAGATATACATTTGTATGACATATTGTGTGTGTAACTATAGATATACATTTGTATGACAGATTGTGTCTGTAACTATAGATATACATTTGTATGACAGATTGTGTGTGTAACTATAGATATACATTTGTATGACAGATTGTGTGTGTAACTATAGATATACATTTGTATGACAGATTGTGTCTGTAACTATAGATATACATTTGTATGACAGATTGTGTGTGTAACTATAGATATACATTTGTATGACAGATTGTGTGTGTAACTATAGATATACATTTGTATGACAGATTGTGTATGTATCTATAGATATACATTTGTATGACAGATTGTGTGTGTAACTATAGATATACATTTGTATGACAGATTGTGTGTGTAACTATAGATATACATTTGTATGACATATTGTGTGCGTAACTATAGATATACATTTGTATGACAGATTGTGTGCGTAAGTATAGATATACATTTTTTTTATGACAGATTGTGTGCGTAACTATAGATATACATTAGTATGACAGATTGTGTCTGTGACTATAGATACACATTTGTATGACAGATTGTGTGTGTAACTATAGATATACATTTGTATGACATATTGTGTGTGTAACTATAGACATACATTTGTATGACAGATTGTGTGTGTAACTATAGATATACATTTGTATGACATATTGTGTGCGTAACTATAGATATACATTTGTATGACAGATTGTGTGTGTAACTATAGATATACATTTGTATGACAGATTTTGTGTGCAACGATAGATATACATTTGTATGACAGATTGTGTGTGTAACTATAGATATACATTTGTATGACAGATTGTGTGTGTAACTATAGATATACATTTGTATGACAGTTTGTGTGTGTAACTATAGATATACATTTGTATGACATATTGTGTGTGTAACTATAGATATATATTTGTATGACAGATTGTGTGTGTAACTATAGATATACATTTGTATGACAGATTGTGTGTGTAGCTATAGACATACATTTGTTTGACAGATTGTGTGTGTAACTATAGATATACATTTGTATGACAGATTGTGTGTGTAACTATGGATATACATTTGCATATACATTTGTATGACAGATTGTGTGTGTAACAATAGAGATACATTTGTTTGACAGATTGTGTGTGTAACAATAGATATATATTTGTATGACAGATTGTGTGTGTAACTTTAGATATACATTTGTATGACAGATTGTGTGTGTAACTATCGATATACATTTGCATGACATATTGTGTGTGTAACTATAGCTATACATTTGTATGACAGATTGTGTGTGTAACTATAGATATACATTTGTATGACATATTGTGTGTGTGCCTATAGATATACATTTGTATGACAGATTGTGTGTGTAACTATAGATATACATTTGTATGACAGATTGTGTGTGTAACTATAGATATACATTTGCACGACAGATTGTGTGGGTAACTATAGATATACATTTGTATGACAGTTTGTGTTTGTAACTATAGATATACATTTGTATGACATATTGTGTTGGTAACTATAGATATACATTTGTATGACATATTGTGTGGGTAACTATAGATATACATTTGTATGACAGATTGTGTGTGCAACTATAGATATACATTTGTATGACAGGTTGTGTGTGTGTAACTATAGATATACATTTGTATTACCGATTCTGTGTGTAACTATAGATATACATTTTTATGACAGATTGTGTGTGTAACTATAGATATACATTTGTATGACAGTTTGTTTGTGTAACTATAGATATACATTTGTATGACAGATTGTGTGTGTAACTATAGATATACATTTGTATGACAGATTGTGTGTGTAACTATGGATATACATTTGTATGACAGATTGTGTTTGTAACTATAGATGTACATTTGTATGACAGATTGTGTGTGTAACTATAGATATACATTTGTTTGGCAGATTGTGTGTGTAACTATAGACATACATTTGTATTTGTAGCAATCTGTATTGAAGGCGAGACCGAATCAATAACAGGAAACGGAAGTAGCATCTGAGATTCAATCTTCTCGCCTTTCGTGTTCGACGAGTGGGATTCTATAGTATTGTGGGGGCGGGGGTGGGGTGTGGGGGCAATGGACGGATAATTTCGACCAGATCGCGATTGAAATTATATAATTCTATTCTCATTTCGGAATTCCAAAATAGAGTCATTAGATTGAGGCCTTTAATTTAATCCTCACTTTGAATCAAACACGGAAATAAAGTGAATTGCTTCCTTGGTCCAAGGAAGATAAGTAAATGTCCACACTTTTGACGCAATAATTGCTTGCTTCAAAATTACAATGATTGATTTTATATCTCAAGTTACACATTGGCCCCAATTCCCTCTTCACTTGTAATCTTTCTTGCCAAATCTCATTTTACTTTTCCATAAAATCTCTTTCTATTTTTAAAATGCAAAACCGAGAGTTTTTCCATCAATTTTATTATTATTTGCGAGAGACTTTGCACCATTCCACAGTAGTTTGTGTACTTACTGAATGAGTATTGGTCAATCGTAATTGAGCTGTAGTGGGTGCTATTAAAGTAAGAATTTCTATAATATTTTTTTCTCAAGGACTGACACTTTCTCGATTTTTGCCCTATGGGATTTTCCATTGTACATTTCAATACATTTCTTCGCCAGTGGGATCAGTTTTATACTACTGGTGTTATGTCTTTGGAATAAAACGACCGCATTGAACAGTAACTTATGGGTCCTAACATTCTGCTTAACTCTTTACACTCAGGTATCGAAATACCAAAGTTTCAAGCAGTTACTTTATCCCACAATGCAACTAGGAAATTAGCCGGCCTAAACATGTTTGACAGAACTCTGTCAAACAAGACTGATATTTGAGTGCAGAGGAATAATAAGGCGTTTATATATTCCCAGTTGTGTTATGGGAAAAACCTGCTGAATAAAATTGTGGTATTTTACATCAGGGGCGCATTGAGATAAATATTGTTGCATAACACTAACCCCTCAGAAAAGGGCTTTGTAATGTGAATTGTTAGCATATGTTGGGTTTTTTTATCCTCCATTATCAATAACCTTGACAATTTTCTTCATCAACACTTTTTATATTCCCCAGTATATTGGAAAACGTATTTTCCATTTCGAGACGGAGTGTGTATTTTCGGATCTGTTGAGAAAGGGTTACCTTTTTCGCACAAAATGTGTTGGTTTTTCTGTTTTTGGACGATGAGATATTACTCATTTCGGAATGGCAGGTGTTCCATGTGGTATTATATGCGAGGCTTTTTTGACCGACAGATCAAAAATGCATTTTTCATAGTGTTTCATTCTGTGTATTGCCTGGTTCTAGGAACAGAAAAAAAGTAAACACGCCTTGTGATTCCCGGTGAGGTAATCATACCACTGCGATTATCCTGTTCCTTTGTACACTATCGATTGGATATTGTTCATTTCTATATGCGGATTGGTAGATGGAATATTTTCATTTTTAATATTTTATGGTCGGGTGGAGAAAGTATTTTATGTTGTAACAAGCAAGTCTTCTCTTTTTTTGCTGAAAATTAGTTTCTTATATTTTCAGGTTTGTTTGATTGAGAAAGTCTCGTTTGCGACACTTCTTGTTAATGTTTCTCTTCCTGGGAAACTAATTCACTTCTGTGCTCTTTCACCAAATATAAGGGGTATTTTTCATTTTGGCTCGCCATGTTTCGAGGGACGTTACGAAGACGACCGGTTTGGGGTGGGTACTGTAAACCGACTGTTGTCGCTCAAATCTGAGTGAAGAATATTTCAACTACATCATCAAGGCATGCCTTCGTCGAAGGAAACCTGATGATGAAGTTGGAATATTAGTCAGTTTGGATTAAATTTAAACAACTCAAGACTTCGTGCAATTTTTTAGTGAATAAATAAAATTTACATGTAGTAGTCGTGACGCAAATTCTTACTTAATTAACAAGCGATGTATCGGTCCAACAAATTGGTCCCTGCTGGGCGCCATCGGGCTTTACAGAACTGAGTTTGTGTGACCGACTGTGCGCGTGACGCAAGTCCAATTATAAAATCAGTCTTTATAAGCAAGTGCACGGCTACTCGCAAGAGATAATTGATGCCTGAGACTTCAATCATGCTGAAAATGTCCAGACTGGAAAAAATATTGAGTGCGGGGTGTAATACCCATAAATTGCCCACAGAAACGCAGCTATGTGCATCCTTATTTTGAGGAGATGACTATCTTTTACACCCGAAGTCATCTTATATTTTTTTCACTTCAATTCAGAGATTATTTGTCCTTTGGAATCTTTTATGCCTTCTGTTCTGATGGACGGATATTTCATATATTGATATATTTGTGAAGAGGTTATAACTTGGGGTGGTGGTAGTAGTGAGGGAGATCTTTTGATTTGTAATCCCAAAGAAGGAGTATCGTCCATTGTTAAACGAGGGTGGTCTAACCCCCGCCAGGGACGTGGCGACAGGGGTTGGGGGGGGGGGTGTTGGCGGGGGTGTCACTCCCAATCCTAGCCATAATTTCCTGTAGTTGACAATTCAGAGAGCAGGTCATGAATAGTTGGAAATTTCATCTATCTGGATTTTAGAGCTTCTTTGGTGATGATGATGTCTCCATTACCCCCGCATACACACAAACTCAAAGACTATTTTTCTGATAGATGCAGAGGAAATATTCCCATGAAAAGAATATTTTC
Source organism: Pictodentalium vernedei (assembly GCA_031216915.1). NCBI lineage: Eukaryota > Metazoa > Mollusca > Scaphopoda > Dentaliida > Dentaliidae > Pictodentalium > Pictodentalium vernedei. The sequence goes on from CM062292.1 coordinate 17,747,480, forward strand.
TCTTTTTAAATACCTTGTGTATTCCAATCTAATCGAGAGAGTATTCCCCATTTCATCACGACTTAAAAATGAATGGGTGGCGTGTACTTTGTACAATAAACGAGAGGAGACACACTCATGATCCTCATCTTCTTATTGTCTATTCAGAAAGTAGAACAATGAGATCTGTTTCCTCTTACTGCCATGTTCTCCGTTTTTATTTAATACTGTAGGTATATTTGAATAAATGCGTTTGACGGTATAAGTTAGTGCTAAGATAATATCAGTATGGTTTAATCCCGTGAATGGGAATTTTCTGGTTCTGGGTTTTGAAAGTCAGTCACGATACCGTGAATTTTCCGGTTGTCGTTACTAAATATCAGTCTAGAGATACCGGAAAATCATAGGACAGAACCGGGAATCAAAGGTTGCTGTCGGCAACCTTTAATTCGCGATTCTTGTCTATGCATTTCTACGGCATTATCACTTATTTTCAGAACCTGTAACCGGAATAGTCCCAATCGCAAGATTAAACCATAGCTCCAACGGCAATGCTTGTCTAATAAAGAAACTGATATTCGAGGTAATCTCATTAAACTTTAATATCCAATCATTGATACCATGCTCTATGAATTTCCTGGGTATCAAGATTGGCTTTCAGAACCTGGAGTCGGAGAACTGTGAAAATTCCTGTTCCCGGTATAAAACCTTCAATATAAGCTATTCTTGTCTATGTATGTATAGTGCATTTAATCAGTATGAGAATTATACAATAACATGATTTTCTAGGGCGTCTGACTTCATTACTGGACCGCCATCTGTAATTAGCAGCCCAGTAGTCATAAGCGGCACGAGTAATGAAGCCAAATGACACCTGAGAAAGTCATGTTATTATTATTATCAATACTTAGATTTTATAAGAATGATTTTCGACCCTTTTGGATTTATAGTATTTTGTGAAAAGAATCAATGTTAAACACTATTTAACGCATTTGTTAAGCAATATAAGGCAGAACACTGTATATTTATCTCGATCAACACCAATGAAAGGTAATCTCGTTAGAGACGTGTAAACAGATTTCCAGGAAGACGAAATGACTTCGCACACAGAACGTCAGCACGTGCTACAGTTAAAACTAGAAGTCCTGTCATGAAATGCGCACAAATAGCACGTTGATATGCGCGTTAATATACGCGTTATGGCCCAAGTAAAGCTATCAAATTCTGTACATATGGCCTGTGCACAAGCAATGTTTCAGCCAATGGACCTCCGGGTAACCCGGAGGTCCATTGGCAGAAACATTACATGTGTTTGCTTTGAGTAACCAAGAGGAACTGCCGTGCTTTGGATGCCATTCGATATGGCAATTGCGCGCAATTCCAACGCGCAATTAAGCCAAGATAAGCGCACTATTCATGACGGCGGTAATGACTAAAATGACCATTTGCGACCGGCTACGCTTTACAATATTTGTTTCAAGTTTATTATGTTCCCTTTCAGGCTGAGTTAATTAGAATTAACATAAAGGTAGTGTACAATGAACAATAATAAGCATTAATTTGTTAATTACTGATTCACAATCGTACGGACTTAAATCACTGAGGAGTTGGAGCATCTATACAATAATCTACGTTTGAGCCGGATCTACGGGTCTACACAATCCCCCCTCCCTCCGTCGCCCATTGACGTATCCCAACCCAATGTATGTCACAACCTATTGAATTAAAACGAATGCTGAAACTTAAATCATGCGATACATAGATCACAAAACCAGACAGTAAATTTCAAACGGATTGCGCGTCTCTGTCCGTCTTCTTCCTTACAACAACCGTAAAACAAAAATGTGAATATCACCGGAATCGATTGTTTTTCATTTTTAGATTGAATTCATGTATTATTGTTTTTTAATGCTGTTTAAGGTCACAATCAGCATCTAGCCAACCGTTTATACCGATGATGGTCACTTCAGAGGACTTCGACACCAGGCGTCCTGATTCTATTTTACCTGTAAAACAGAACTTGCTAACCACTGTAAATAAGCACTGCTTCACTCTCAGGAAATATTTTATTGATAAAATGTTGATCCTCGGATCGCGAGAAAATGACAACTTTCAAATCACAAAACCGTAGATTCTATTTGTCTTAATCTCTGAGTATCTCCCCCACCAGTTTCTTTAGGACTGGAGTGCTGTTAATCATATACTGTCTTAAATGACTAGATTGTCTAGTTGGGGTGGTGCCACACACACTTTTTTTCTCATAAATGAAGGTCCAATTCGTCAGATTCGGGCTGTTGGGGCCTAGAAGAACCAATTTGGGGTACCGGTACGGCCAATGTAAATAACATGTTTGCAGAACCTCCATAGGGTTTGCACTGGAAAAATGTCCACTTCGTCGACAAAGTGCGAAAACCGATCAAAATGGACGTACTTTTTTTTCATTTTTTTCCATGCATAGTAATGTCTCGTCATTTAGATGCATTGTAGTAACACGTCTCTACAGTTTAGTTGCTCCATAATGTAGAGATTGGTTTGGAACTGACGCAAAGATTAACGCGATACTTCGATATTGCGATAAAAATTGCACACTGTGTAACATCAGCTGCATTGAGTTCGGGCCACCCCTTCCTCATGCTTCACTTCGATATTGCAATGAACACTGACAAGACGGGTCGTGGATGCACACAGTGTGACCCAGAAAAATACTCGAAATACAGATACAGTATATCAAAGTGCCAAACCGCGACGTCAAGGGAGTACTAAACATCAAATGTTCCCTTCTGTGTCATGTACATTGCGGCCGCAGTAGACTGGTCACCTTCCACGTGTGGGCAATATTTCCCCGGGCGCAATAATTTTAGATTCCAAACACTAATTACAGGAATAATCATCAAAAATTTAATTGATGAAGCACTGGGTACAACCCGCTGCTTCATTAATTAAAATGTTGCTGATGATTTTTATTACCTGGTGAACACTGACCACACGTGGATTATGACCAGTCCACGGCGAATGTACTGTAGGAGTGAATCCAATCAATGAGAGTATCAATGATACCAAGTCGTGCAGCAAGTCTGTTGAATCATGAGCCTTGTTCATTGGTGCCAAACGCCACTCCCAAATAGAACATCATCCGTCAGGAAACTTGACGTTCATCTGTATAGAGGCGAATTTTACTTTCCACTCGTAGAGAGGACATTTCATGGCTACAAAACCGGAAGTATGCTGACTGGACCTCATCAGCGACATTGTCAGCGAATTTTTTTAGCGATTGGACACTCGATCACTTTGAACAAATATGAGAGACACACAACCGGACGATAGTTTTTTTCATATTCCAGGATGCAAACGAGACTTCTCAATGAGCGGTGTACCTGGAACATGTTTCTGACCCCTAAATAATAAAGATATATTTAGAATATTCAGTGGCGTATAAGATTAGGAAGACAAGATTTAAATAGTTTTGTCGGAATTTCTTTGATGCTTCTGAACACGTGTGATACCCAGGGTAGGATAAGAGAGAGGGCGAGAGAGAGAGAGAGAGAGAGAGAGAGAGAGAGAGAGAGATAAAGACTTTCATTGATTCAGCTGCTTCTTTTTATCTTTCAAATCTATAAAAAATAATTCTTTTGATTGAACACAAAACCGATTGCAGACGACATGTTCGCACAGTTATAGATGGAAAAAAATTGCAGCTAGGAGAAATTTGTTCTTTTCACATACACAAAACGACATGTGTGCCCGTTTGAGTGGAACATGAAGGCCCGGCACAATTTACTAAATCAGTCTTGCTACATATATAAACAGTAGACACAAATTTCTCAAGAACGCTTTTTTTTATTTCTTCTACAATTATATTAGATAGGTTTTTGACAATATGATAAGACAAATATAGTTTACAGATGTTTTCTGAGTATCAGTCATTTGATTTATTTCACATATTGGTTAATCTCATTTTGTTCCACTGAAATCATGCAATTTCTGAATAAGGATAAGAAAGGTATTTTCTTATTCTCAAGCGTATTTTTCGGATTTCCCCGCCAAACAACCTTCATTACGGCGCGGTGGCTTTGTGGTTTCTTTTGGTTTTCTGTGGTGTGAATTTTCAGAACCCGATTTTCATATAAAGAAGCTAATTAATATGGACTCGCACTACACGTGCGATCAGTTGTCTGAAGGATCAAATTGTATACCAAATGATCATTTTTTGATATCACGCTGTTCTATTAGTATTTATTGGAGACTGTCTATAGACAAATGGTAATGTGTTGATATCACACTGTTCTTTTAGAGTTTATTGGAGACTGTCTGTAGACAAATGGAAATGTGTTGGTATCACGCTGTTCTTTTAGAGTTTATTGAATGCATTGGAGACTGCCTATAAAAAATTGGAAATATGTTGATATCACGCTGTCCTATTAGAGTTTATTGGAGACTGCCTATTGACAAACGGCAATGTGCTGATATTGCGCTGTTCTATTCGATTTTATTGAGTCTGTCTCTAGACAAATGGTAATGTGTTCTATTAGAGTTTATTGGAGTTTGTCTAGACAAATGGTAATGTGTTCTATTAGAGTTTATTGGAGTTTGTCTAGACAAATGGTAATGTGTTCTATTAGAGTTTATTGGAGTTTGTCTAGACAAATGGTAATGTGTTCTATTAGAGTTTATTGGAGTTTGTCTAGACAAATGGTAATGTGTTCTATTAGAGTTTATTGGAGTTTGTCTAGACAAATGGTAATGTGTTCTATTAGAGTTTATTGGAGTTTGTCTAGACAAATGGTAATGTGTTCTATTAGAGTTTATTGGAGTTTGTCTAGACAAATGGTAATGTGTTCTATTAGAGTTTATTGGAGTTTCTCTAGAGAAATGGTAATGTGTTCTATTAGAGTTTATTAGAGTTTGTCTAGACAAATGGTAATGTGTTCTATTAGAGTTTATTGGAGTTTGTCTAGACAAATGGTAATGGGTTTTATTAGAGTTTATTGGAGTTTGTCTAGACAAATGGTAATGGGTTCTATTAGAGTTTATTGGAGTTTGTCTAGACAAATGGTAATGTGTTCTATTAGAGTTTATTGGAGTTTGTCTAGACAAATGGTAATGTGTTCTATTAGAGTTTATTGGAGTTTGTCTAGACAAATGGTAATGTGTTCTATTAGAGTTTATTGGAGTTTGTCTAGACAAATGGTAATGTGTTCTATTAGAGTTTATTGGAGTTTGTCTAGACAAATGGTAATGTGTTCTATTAGAGTTTATTGGAGTTTGTCTAGACAAATGGTAATGTGTTCTATTAGAGTTTATTGGAGTTTGTCTAGACAAATGGTAATGTGTTCTATTAGAGTTTATTGGAGTTTGTCTAGACAAATGGTAATGTGTTCTATTAGAGTTTATTGGAGTTTCTCTAGAGAAATGGTAATGTGTTCTATTAGAGTTTATTAGAGTTTGTCTAGACAAATGGTAATGTGTTCTATTAGAGTTTATTGGAGTTTGTCTAGACAAATGGTAATGTGTTCTATTAAGAGTTTATTGGAGTTTGTCTAGAGAAATGGTAATGTGTTCTATTAGAGTTTATTGGAGTTTGACTAGACAAATAGTAATGTGTTTTTTTTAGAGTTCATTGGAGTTTGTCTAGACAAATGGCAATGTGTTGATATCACGCTGTTCTATTAGAGTTTATTAGAGTTTGTCTAGACAAATGGCAATGTGTTGATATCACGCTGTTCTATTAGAGTTTATTAGAGTTTGTCTAGACAAATGGAATGTGTTGATATCACGCTGTTCTTTAGAGTTTATTGAATGTATTGGGGACTGTCTATAGACAAATGGCAATGTGTTGATATCACGCTGTTCTCTTGGAGTTTATTGGAGTCTGTCCATAAACAAATGGCAGTGTTTTGATATCACTCTGTTCTGTGACAATTTACCAGAGTCCGTCCATAGACACTCTCCATCAAACCTCAAAAGAAGGATTATGTTTGAAGGGGAACTCTAATTGTACAACCTAGCGGGACCCTCTCCAAGTCTGTGTGGGAGCCGTAATTGGCATATTTTGTGTTGCATTGCATATGACTGTGTGGCCGTTAAGTACGAAATGTAGCCTCAAGGAAGAGATCAGAACAATTCTCTCTCTCTCACTCTCTCTCTCTCTCTCTCTCTCTATCGGGTCCTTTAAATATACTTAGGAAGTTCAGACATACACTCCATCACCATATATTTGATTATTACAAATGAGAAAAATTTCAAAAACATGTACTGATATATTTGAATATAATGTTATGTATCATCTTTTCTAAAAAGTGGCGTCTATCCTTTGTAAAAATTGTGTCTGGAAATAAAAAAAAAAAAATAAAAAGAAAATAAAAAAAAATAAATACTACTTACCTTTAGAAGTAATGTAGACGTGTTCGCATAATCAAACCCATCACATGTTTCTACCCAACTAACGTTCAGAAGCTCGCACACTTGTTTGCTTTTATCAAAATTGGCCGCTGTACATGACTTGTCTTTCAAACATTCATCAGCGCATTGTATTTTAGATCTAGCTTTTATTTCTGATACAGCCACCGAGCTGAGCCGTGAGTTTTTGCATGTTTTAAACGACCCAACTCTGTCAGGTGAACTTTCCGAAATACAAACGCAACAGACCAAAAATGCCAAGTACAGTATCATGTTTATCTAATGCTAGTGGTACAACTCAACAAGAGAATTATAAAGACATTCACTACTACCCGATGGATCTTCACAAGTGAGGATTTACTTCACAATGCGCTGACGAGTATACGATATTGATTTTGATATTACAACATTTCTCCAGCGATAAAACTTTACCTAAAACGAAACATAACAAACTCGTCTGCACGGATGTGATGCAATACTCGTGCTTCAGAAATGCACTTTTTAATGGCCGTCAAGCGAGCACGATGGCTCACTGGTTACGGAATTGTACTTCAACACGGTCCATGGCTCGATCCCAGCCTGGGGTAACTGCGTGGTGTCCGTGGGCAAGGCATTTCATCCCGATTGCCCACTTGGGCGCACGGTAGTGCTATGTACCAAAGCGTACTGCACGTAGATGGCGCACCTGATGCTAACCCTGCTTATGCGGAGTTAGTTCGTTGAGGAGTCTGACAGTTGTTTACCTTTGCTCGGTGGTTCTCACCAGTTACGCCGGCTTCCTCCACCCATAAATCTCTCAGACACGAGGTGACCCTGGCTGTCGAAAGTGTCGTTAAACCCCAATAAATAAATAAATGGTCGTCAACGTAGTCGAATTAGTGGACAAATAAACCCGAATAAATGGGGAAAAAATCATCATCTGCTAAGAACCAGTCTGTGAAGCTGTGTTCTCACAAAAGGTATTTATCGTAAGGCTTTTATCGAACATCTTTTGTCCATCGATTTTTGTCGAACGTCAAAAATCAGAAGGCTGTTCTCGCTGTAGATTTTTGTCGCACGACTTTTCTCTGGAGGCTGTTCAGCCGTAATGCCTTCGACAATTAGAAGGAGTCTTTCGATAAAAGAAGTTGAAATCAAACGAGTTTGATTGTTTCGACAAAAATCGTATCTGTAAAAATCCAAAGAAAGTCGGCCGTCTTGCGTGTTCTCACTATAAACTTTTGTCGATCGACACCATTTTTGTCGTTTTCTGGAAAAATCGTACGATCAAAATCTATAGTGAGAGCATAGCTTAAGGGATAATAAACTGTTACCAAAATGGGACGTTTATATTCAAAAGCTGAACAATGTTTTAAATATTGAATAATAAAAGAACAATAATTTTTAAATCTGAATGTAACATAGATATAGATGATCTCTAGTAAGTCACTAATTAATTTGTAATTTCTGTACATAGATTTATCTAGGCTCAGATTAATTTTAATGAACGAGGTTCTGAAATGTCATGTCAATTCGTGACGAACTTGATATTCTTTTTAACACATAGTGTGTACAGTTAAAACTAGAAGTCCTGTCACGACATGCGCACAAATAGCACGTTGATAAGCGCGTTAATGTACGCGTTATGACCCAAGTAAGGCTATCAAATTCTGTACATATGGCCTGTGCACAAGCAATGTTTCAGCCAATGGACCTCCGGGTAACCCGGAGGTCCATTGGCAGAAACATTGCATGTGTTTGCTATGAGTAACCAAGACAACCTGCCGTGCTTTGGATGCCATTCGATATGGCAATTGCGCGCAATTCCAACGCGCAATTATGCCTAGATAAGCGCACTACTCGTGACAGGACTTCTAGTTTTAACTGTAATATAACCTTTTCCCTCGCGTGACCACTAAATTGGCCAGCACTATTCGCAACAATGGTCAAACACATTTCATTATTTGCATTCCCTGCATTAGCACTTATTTTCAGAACTTGTAACCAGAAAATTCCCGATCGCGAGATTAAACCATAGCTTCAACGGCAATGCTGTCTCGGAAGAAATTGATATTCGCCGTAATCTCATAAACTATAATACGCAATCATTAATACCATGGTATATGAATTCCCTGGGTATCCTGATTGACTTTGAGAATCTGGAGCCGCAGAGCTGTAAAATTCCTGTTCCCCATATTAAACCTTAAATATCATCTATTCTCGTCTATGGATGTAGAGATCATTTCATCAGTATGAGAATTATACAATAAATCATTTTCTAAGACGTCTGACTTCATTACTGGACCTCCATCTGTAATTAGCAGCTCAGTAGTCATAAGCGGCACGAGTAATGAAGCCAAACGACGCCTGAGAAAATCATGCTATTATTATTATTATCAATACTTAGATTTTATAAGAATGATTTTCGACCCTTTCGGATTTATATTATTTTGTGAAAAGAATCAATGTTAAACACCATTTAACGCATTTATTAAGCAATATAAGGTATCACAGAACTAAATATTTTCCAATAGGCGACCATTATAACGTTCAGGCGGAAAAAAAAATATGATCGCATCACTTTAATTTTGGCATTCAAATATCTCTGTCAAGTATAGCCCTTCAGACATTTTTTTCTGATCTGAAAACAAGGGGTCATGCAACAAATAAGAGAGAAAAACTGACACAAAGGGAAGTACCGGTCACGTGCACATATTTTTCAGGGAATTCCCTACAAAAACACACAAAAAGTAAATTGTATTTTTTAGGTCCAAAAGTCAGGAATATTCAACAATAATGCATGATGTCAATAGAATGTTTCAAACGTTTATTGAAACAATGGATGTTCCCAAGGCTGTCTATTTTTAAAGATTGCATCATTTCCGAGTGCAACATTTTAAGACGGTTCACTCTAATTTCAATATTTAGTTCTGCGGTACCATAAGGCAGAACACTTTATATTTATCTCGATCAACACGAATAAAAGATAAACTCGTTAGAGACATGTAAACAGATTCCCAGGAAGACGAAATGACTTCATGCGCAGAACGTCAGCACGTGCTAGCCGCTTCGCGGGCGGTAATGACTAAAATAACCATTTGCGACCGGCTACGCTTTACAATATTTGTTTAAAGTTTATTATGTTCCCTTTCAGGCTGAGTTAATTAGAATTAACATAAAGGTAGTGTACAATAAACAATAATAAGCATAAATTTGTTAATTACTTTATTTAAAACAGTTTTAAATGTGTATTGTCATATTGTTTTATAAGTAACGTGACGGACGCCGTATTACACTAAAAGAAACTGAAGCAAAGTTCAAATTATCAGCTGTAGAATATCTTGATTCTCAATCGCACGGACGAAAATCACTGAGGAGTTGGAGCATCTATACAATAATCTACTTTTGAGCCGAATCTACGGGTCTACACAGTCCCCCCTCCCCTCCGTCGCCCGTTGACCTATCCCAAACATTGTATGTCATAACCTATTGAATTAAAACAAATGCTGAAACTTAAATCATGCGATGCATAGATCACAAAACCAGACAGTAAATTTCAAACGGATCGCGCGTCTCTGTCCGTCTTCTTCCTTACAACACCCGTAAAACAAATCATTGAATATCACCAGAATCGATTGTTTGTCATTTTTAGATTGAATTCATGTATTATTGTTTTTTATTGGTGTTTAAGGTCACAATCAGCATCTAGCCAATCGTTTATACCTATGATGCCCACTTTAGATGACTTCAACACGAGGCGTCCGAATTCCATTTTACCTGTAAATCAGAACTTGCTTACTACTGTAAATAAGCACTGCTTCACTCTCGGGGAATATTGTATTGATAAAATGCTGATCCATTGATGTACGCGTGTCGCGAACGGATCGCGAGAAAACCGTTTCTATTGGACTGGAGTGTTCTTAATCGTGTATTTCTTAAATGACTAGATTTGCTAGTTGGGGTGGTGCCACACACAAATTCTGTCACAAAAATGGAGGTCAAATTCATCCGATTCGGGCTGTTGAGACCCAGAGGACCAATTTGGGATACCGGTACGGCCAAAGTAAATAACATTTTTATAGACCCTCCATAGGGTTTGCACTGGAAAAATATCTTCTTCGTCAACAAAGTGCGAAAACCGATCAATATATTTTTTCACTTTTTTCCATGCATAGTAATGTCTCGTCATTTTGTTGCATTGTATTGACACGTCTCTATAGTTTAGTTGTTCCATAAGATGGAGATTGGTTCGGAATTGACGCAAAGATTACCGCGAAACTTCGATACTGTGATAAGAATTTCATATTGCGTAACATCACCTGCATTGATTTAGGGCCACCTCTTCCTCATGCTTCACTTCGATATTGCAATGAAAATTGCGTAGCATCCCATCGCGTTTAAAATCTCAACGCCACTGCGATACCCAAATCACCACTACTTATCCATGCTCAGTTTGTTTTTTGTTTTATTGATTATCATTGATATACAATTTGTTATGTTTACCTATGTCCCAGATTGGCGGATGCTAGAGGAAGGACAGCCGCCTAAATGCTAAAATAAATGCATAATGGGCGCGAATTTAAAAAAAAAAAATAGAATAGTCTGAAATGCCGTGAGCTCATGTGGAAGCTGGTTCCAAAGAGATAGATCAGCCAGTTACAAATATCCGATCACCTGATGTTGCAAAGTCACGCGGTACATGGACACAAATTCTTTAACGTTTTTGAAAGAAAGCAGATGTCTCTCGGTTCCGTAACGTTGAACAATACTGGACAGATAAGCCATTTGAACATTTTGAAGATCATACATTTGTATTATTATTTATTTATTCATTCATTGGTGTTTAACTGGTAGAGTGCTGGAAGCCCATATTTGGGCTTTATTCTGAGGTGCCGGTACCACAGTTTAAAAGCTTCATATTCTGTGGATGTGCTTCATATTATCTTTGAAGCGATATTATTTTATATGTTAGGATTTGCCTTCTTACAATTTATGGGAGAGTGCCCACTGGCGCCTACTGGCACTCTCCCATAAGTTGTTACAAGGCAAAGATGCAGAAACAAATTTTAAGGACCAAAAATAATTTAGCACTCTACCAGTTAAGGTCACATACTTATGCACAATGGCTAATCGTGACCGTGACAGTTTTACGGATAGAAGTACCAGGAGAGAACCGCCGTGCATCGACGAGCAACTGCCAGCTCCTCAACTTTCTAATTCTGTTCAAGCTCCGCTCAAGTAGGGTTACAGACGGTTGAAGACATGTCCACCATCGACTTGCAGTACGCCCGCCTTTGTACACGGTGCCATCGTGCACCGGGGTAGGCAACCGGGATAAAGTGCCTTGTCCAAGTACACGGGTCGTCCAGGACGGGGATCGAACTTTAAAGGATGATAAACTGTTACCAAAATAGAACATTTATACCAATACAATGTACAAAATATTGAATAACAAAAGAACAATAATTTTTAAATCTGAATGTAACATAGATATAGATGATCTCTTGTGAGTCATGATTTAATCTGTAATTTCTGTACCAAGGTTTCTCTGGGCTCAGATGAATTTTAATGAACGAGGTTCAGAAATGTCATATCAATTCGTGACGAACTTAATTTTCTTCTTAACACATAGTGTGTAATATAACCTTTTTTCCTGACGTGACGACTAAATTGGCCAGCATTATTCGCAACAATGGTCAAACACATCTTATTATTTTCAACTTTTTCCTTGAAAATAAAGGTATTAAGGAATTTTTATTTGCATTTGTTGTCTACTACTTGTATTGGGTAAACAAGTAACGGAAAATAAGAGAAGATTAATTCAATTCTACTTCCGAAACCAACTTATAAGGTTACGACGTCAACGTTAACTTCTCTGTTCTCGTATTAGACATCTTGTGTACGATATTTTATGTAATGAGATATTTGATAGCGATTAGGTGATAAATAAAGTTAGCCTAACTATCATATCACAACGCATCTTTCTTAGCACAAAACTGTTAAAAAGATACAAATAAAATGAACACCTAAAGTTATAAAACATAAATCAATGTCAAACAAATTGACGACTCTAACATCATCATTTCCTACCACGAATAGATATTTTATTGAACCGATTCTTCCATAAGAAATACAAATCTGGATTGAAGACTCGTTTTGCATCGAACCAAATTTAATAGGCTTGGAATTCTCTTTTAGGTAATCATTTTAAAATTTCTTCTTGCTCTCCAGCCTTACTGTGGCTAATGTTTCATTGATCTCATACCCTACCGAGCATGTTTCCCAAGTGCATAATTTATTACTTTATATAATGTCAGCATATTATTCAATATAATACATTGCAATTCTTTGAACAGTGCAGAGATATTTTCCCGGTGGCGTTTCTGTAAGATAGTACTGAACGGAAAACAGTTGGATGAGGTGGGCTTTAATACATTGTTAGAACCCACAACCCCGGGTGCGTAGTGGCTTAGTAGCTACGGCATTGTACTTCAAACCGAAAGATCCACTGTTCGATGGCCGCCAGCAGTAAGTGGCTGTGTCTTTAGGCAAGGCACTTAATCCCGATTGCTCCGTGGGTGCTCGGTGGCGCTGTGTGCTCAGACGTACTACACGTCGATGGTGTGATTGTCTTCAACCAACGTTAATCCTACTTGTGCAGAGTTAGTACGTTGGGGAGTCTGACAGTTGCTCGCTGCTGCTCGGTGGTTCTCTTCGGGTACTCCGACTTCCGCCACCCGTAAAAGTGTTTGACACGAGGTGGCGCTGGCTGTCATAAATATCGTTAAACACCCAATAAAAACAAATAAAATAAAACACCGCCCACAACTCACACTGCTTGACCTTCGCTATTATATGAAAGAAACACCGCTATGAACAATAAGAGTGCATCATTTTTGAGAATGTATGGGAACTCTCAGAAGAATGATCCGACATTCTTTTAAACGACATATAGTTATTATTAGTTTAGAAACATTTAACCTGTCACAGTATTAACCCACGTTTCTTCTGAAACAGCCGTGCTGTTTTTTAGACCAAGAATCACGAACGATAACGCGCAGGTTGAACTGTTCATGTTTCCAGTTTTAACTCTCCCCAGCATGATAAATCCATTCAATTTCTTTTCTCATTAAAACAATAATTTAATGTAAAATCGGTTTCAAGTCATATAATATACCAAGCCAAGAGTAGTTAACGATATTTCGCCGTTACGAATGTCTTTTGGGCGTAAACTGAATAGTTGTACCATCTCAGTCCTAACAACGTCAAACATTAAATTTATTTTGCCGAATAAAGAATTTAAATCATAACATCTTCAGTTTTGTCCGAGTGCGCCCACACCGCTCCCTTGCGTGCCGAAAGAATGCATAATTAATCAGCATTCATGTTTTTCTATATGTTAAGCGTGCAGGCAGGAAACAAAAACGAAGTATAGTATGTGTATTTCGATTTATTGTGAAAGTGTTTTTAAAAGTATTATTACACACCCGTAACTGTATTTGTCACGATTACATGGGTTTTAGGGGCATGCGGTAATTTTAATCAGAAATTCTAGTGCGATCTGAAAAAGTACCCTAGGCGTGCTCGAATTCCCTTGTTATAATTGCACAGCAATGCTAAAAACTAGTATCGCTAGTCATCACATACATGATCTCTGCCAGGAAAAAGAACAGGAAAACTCCACCTTTGTAATTATGTTTATTTTGAGCAAAAAATTCTCAATTGGTTTCGATAATGGCGCCTGGTACTGGCACTGTTCCAGTGGAAATTGGAATTTTGTAACAGTGTTGTTACCCTCAGCGTTGCATACTTCCCACAGGTGTGATACATGGCCTACTATGTAATCCTATTCGATTCACACTTCGGCAATGTTGCAACACATGTTATCTAGAAGCAGGATTAAATCAAACAGTTATCCTGAAATTTGTTTCTCGCTTTGTATGTAGTAAATGTGGCCTACCTAAAGTCTATATTGTTTGTGCAAATCCAAATAAAAAGAAGGCTAAACTTCAAATCAGAAACTTTAAATTATTAGTGAGAAATAAAACTTACCAAAAATTCACCCCGAATTGAAATCGGAATGACAAACTGTACCAGTTAAACTAAACGATCTAATTATTGTACAAAAATGTGTTTTTTTGTCCAGTGTGTACGTTTGTTACAGTGCAGGACAGAAAGGACCGATGTCTACCAACAATAGCCTAATGCACACTGAGTACAGATCAACTTCAGTTTCAGTTAAAAAACACGAAATTTAAATAAAGCGACCAATTCGCATCGTATTTAAATTAAATCCTTGAATAGTTTCCATCCTCCGGATAAAAATGATACCTGTACACACACACTTTTCAAAACAAATTTCAGTGCTTATACTTTCCGATATCTGATGTGAAGTGTAAGCTTTTGGGTATTGGCTGTTTGGATAATTTTTCGGGAACAAAATGAATCAACATCGATTCTACGGGTGGCAAGGTCAAAGACTCAAGACTGGTTCTCTGACAAAATTGTCCATTTCCCAGTAAAATCATTTGAACCGTTCAAATCATCGACTATTTAATTCAATTAGCGATCAATTACAGTGAATTTTTGTTCAGGGTTGGGTGTGTAATAAATACAGAACAACACGTATGTTTGAATGGATTAACGATTACTGGACTCGAACGAGTGACGGTGGGATACCACTCGATCCTAACGGCTCTCGTGGCATCTCTGCGCCACTTTCTCTCTTCCAGTAATCGTTAACCGATTTAAACATAAGCGTGGTTCTGTATATTCCATCCTTTCAATTTGGTATCAATGTTTTGACGCACAGGCAAAGTAACATATTTTAACAAAACATTGAGTATTCACTTGACATGTCTTTCCATTTAGTCGTTTGTGATGTCTCGAAAATTACAGATGTCACTTAATTTTCTCAAGCAGAATCAACCGAAACAGCTCGTTGAGCTGTTTCACTTGTTTCTCGAACAATATTAGTTTCAAACTGAAGAAGGGTTTCTGATTCACCACGCAAAGCTAATGTATTTCGGAAACTGTTGGTGAAGCACGGACGCGTTATACCGAACCTAACACCTTGACTTGAATGTAGACAGAAATAATATGAAGAACATATAATAGTACGCTGTGTAAAAGGGTTATTAATTCTGTTTTATGAATTACTTTCAATTCATTTACAGTCTTTTTTATAACATCTGCCAAGAGCTTTTTTATGATTTCACCATTTAACTCTTAATCCGCGGAGTATTTTTGAATAAATGTTTCATCAAATCTAGTCATGGTTGCTGATAAATTCATAAGAATTTAACTAAAGAAATCATTAGTTGAAATTTTGATTCAATTTACAATGGAGAATGGTTTCAAGTACCCGAATTTTACTTATTTTTGTGGCAAGAGATTTCCTATTCTGAGCAGGAATATCCATCAGAAACATGCAAGGAGATAATAAACTCACTTTTAAACAATATTTTGTTCACGAACTTATTCTTATTGCAATGAGGTCCAACCTCTACAAACCCAGTGTTAACAGAGTTGTATATTTGTGTGATATATAAGAGTTGAAGCCTGAAAGGTTGATGAATTGTACTACAAAGACATAAAGGTATAAAATAATGCGAAATATGCTAATGAAGTTGATATAAACAAACACCTGTCAGTTCATTGAGGCAAACATATTCTGTCTAGAATGTACGGTGGATAATTGTAGTCAATAATGTTTGCTGTGGGATATATTTGCCCAGTTGAAGCATCACTGTTCTGAAAAATACTCAATCCCAGGAGCACGCGATTATTATCCCCGGGGCGTGATCTGGATAAACTTGTTTTGACTAGCAGTGTGGCTTAGGTACATCCATCAACTACATTTACAATGCCCCAGCAGCATTAAAGGAGAAATATTACTTAATATTGTAGCTTCTCAGAGTAAAGCCCGGTAAATTGTAGCGGCCCCTTTCTTTTCTAAAGTGATCACAACCGTATCAGTTGCATAACATCCAATCGACTAAAGTGTTGTCTAAAAACAATTACTGAGTGTTCTCAGCAATTGGGAGTCGGTCATCTGTGACAATCACTATGTTTAAACAACAGTTTGCACTGGGTATTTGGAGAACATATACCCCAGAGAACATTCCTAACACGTATTACACATATTTTGAAACAAATGCCATTACCCAACCGAGGTGGCTGTGTTTTGTTTACCCTAGCTTCTTTCTCATATTTACGGAAAGATTACTCGAATTGCTAGCATTACTTCCAGGATACAAGCTATCAAAATTGTGGCTCTCAGTTCATATACACGATAGAATAACAACTGTGAGTATAGTTTTTGTAGCGGGACAATTGCACCAGAATGATATTAAATGACGAGATGGTCTATAAATGTGAGTTTATTAAATAGTTAAATTATACAATAATATTTTGAGGTCTCGTCATACCTTATTTATGATATAGAATGCAAGTGTACTACGAGTGTATCATAAACGGCGACTAAAAAAAATCCACACGACGATTTTCTCCCAATTATTTCTCTTTACAGTCATTTTAAGGTATTTTTGAGTAAATAAAAATAGTTTACCTAAAATTCCCCATTCTCTATTTCATCAGTTTCGATTAAATGTATACCAGTGATACAGCAAACAAATGAGGTTATGATGTATGGAACACTAAACATATACGCGCTTAGCTCACAGATTTGATCAATGGTTCCTATAAATCTGCTACCATAATCGTACCAGGACTGATAAAGAATATTTTAGCGTTTCTCGGTCGGTAGAGTGATTCTACAGTTGGAATCAATGAACAACAAACACAGACGAAGTACTGGTGATTGAAAAAACAACAACTGTCTTACAGTACGTGGAGAGTGTATTGTCACTAAATCACCCGCAGAGTGGAGATTCCACCCACGCAATAATTGCAAATTTGTCGCAAAGCCTGACCAGCACAAGCAAAGTTTCAGTCAATGGACCTCCGGGTTAAACCCGGAGGTCCATTGGCTGAAACATTGCTTGTGTTTTTTGTCGATATGTACAAAATTTGAAAGTTATAGCTCGGGTGATAACTCCACTCCGCAGGTGATTTAGTTACAATCCACTCTCCACGTACTGTAGGTGATCACAAAAAAACTTCCTCTCGCCAACCGCTAAGACTTTTCTTGAAGAATGGTTACATGGCCGAGTAACAGATCGCATTATTTAATTTTGGGAGGTGTTTTTTCGCCCCTATTGATCCTGATATAAACATAAACAAATAGAAAACAAAACAAAGCTGTAAGTTTGGGAATTCTCTCTCGGAAAGCTCTATCGCTGCATTTTAAAGAATAGTAATTCCTTAGCTTGGTTCTTGGATATCCGATTTTATTTAAAGTCTAAGCTTGCCTTTTTGTATTTGACTGGAAACAAGGAGAACTCCCTTCGTCGTTCAATAATTTTTTTGATGCAACAGGTAATGATTCACAAATAACCACAAGACAGTCTGAGCTATTACGCGTCAGTAGAACCCATACACGAGCTCTTTATAAGTTACCTGTATACACATTCCCAAGGATATGGAATGAGCTTGACCACGAGCTTAGAAATATTACAAATAGGAAAAAAATTAAAAAATTATTGACAGAGAAACTTTTATCTCAATACCTAACTCACGTGGAATGCGATAACGCATATTGCCCAGACTGTCAAGCCTACACGAATTAGGGATTTAAAGATACAGGTAAAGCATTCCATATCAAGTAGTAGTAAATGACTAAATTACGCCCCGCTCACCCCCAGATCTAACATATTTAATGTCTCAGAATAATCATGTTTTATTGACTGTTATCTCGTCCATCAAAATAAATTTTATCCTAACTGCCAAGTCCAGTCCATGTGCACATGAACCTTGATATCAGGGCAATAAAAATAGTTATCCACCGACGTGAAGAAATGACATGAACAATCCGTATACAGAGCTGGTTCGTACATCCGTGTTTTGGGGAGATGACAGGTAGACAGCCAATCTGGCTATGTTATCTCCCTACGGTATAGACCTGTATTCCTCCTGAATTTGTGACATTGTCTTCATCTTTTTGTCACTTGAAGATGCCATCATATGTATTGTAATAGACTATCTATACCGTTAAATAAAATAATCTAATCTAAAATCTAATCCGAAGCATATCTAGCCATGCTTCGATCTCGTAAAATATTATTTGCTGATCAGTTCTGGTACGAAGATGGTAGCAGACTTCCAGGAACTATTGATGTCTGCTATCAAATCTGTGTGTTGAACGGAATTTCGAAGTAAACTATTTTCCTTACTTATATAGCACCTCAATCAACCGCATGTAGACACAGATTTAATCCAAGTGATCACGTTGGGTACTCAGCCGCCAGATGATGCCCTATTTTCAATGACATTGCTTTTTAGCTAACAGTAAAGAGTTACGAGAGCACTTCCACTTCAAACACCAGTATTCTTCCCCGACCGTACGACCTTAACAGATGAGCCGTGGGAGCCCATTCGTTCAGCGAGGACCCAAGGTAAGGATATGGAGGTTTAACTCACTGCCCGCTACTGGCGGATATATCTGCCCAGGACACAAAACCTCTTGTCTCTGAAATAAATATAATTTGGACACAATTAACTAAATTCCCCTCCTCCCGCTCCACCTGTAAAATACAGGAACTTTTCATTTTGTCCAATGATTTCTTAAGATAAATCTGGATGAAGTTCTTATCAAATGTAGTCATGGCTAGTTTAGAGCAGTCAAGACTATATTTGATAAAACATAATCTCAAAAGGGTTAAGCTGCCACATAATATTGACTTATGGAGTAACAGGTTGCCTAATGTCGACTTTACAACCATAGCATGTTGCGAACGTTACTCATAAAGCGAACAATGGCAATTGAATAAGTTGTATATAATCACTTGCCACCTGTTGTTCTTTTATCAGAGCCGTTGTGCCAATAGTTCAGGGACAAGTGATTTTAAACCTTTATGACTCAACCAACAGACCAGACAAGTGTCTTCCGTTTTTCAATGCATTTGGGGTTACACAGCCAAGTTTAGATTCCTTTCAGTGGTTCATTGGGGTCAAATGGTTTCTGTTTTATTTTATCAACACATTTGAGGTAACAGCCCAATTTGAATTTTGTGTGGAGTTCCTTTAGGATAGCTGAAGAAAAAAAAATAAGATAATCCACACAGACTCAACCTCCATGAAGCGTCACAAGCTTCACTCAAAAGTAGGTGCAAAGCTTTTAATTTCTGCCTGTAGAGTTATAGGGTTTTTAAGAATAAAATTACAAAAATTGAGTGCAGGAGAAAAACAAATACCCCCAAAAGACCATTTCGAAAACAGTGTTTTTGCATCTTTGAACCACTCACCCACGTCAGTCGCATGTTTGTGTTTGTATTTTGTTAAAGTGCCCCCACCCCATTCCTGAGTATGTATGTCTTTTTATATTGCAGGAGGGACCGAATCTTAGTATCTTGCCATGCAGTTATGTGTTGTACGCTTGATTGTCTAGTACGGTAGTATAGGATGGACTGCGTGTGTGTGTCCCTGTCAGTCTAGTGCTATCCTTTGGTACTAGTTACTAATGGATGCTTTTTTACTCTCCAATGGTTGCTGCTGATAGTTCGTATTTCTAGCGCATGCGATATTGTTGATAATTCGTGGTTGTTTTGTATGATAACATAGTATGGATTGTTTGGGACTTTCGACATTGAAAACAACACCCTCTTGTCTGAAGCCATCTGCTGTACCTCTCTGTTGCTGTTGTTCTATTTCCCTCAATTTCGAGTGTTCTGGTGTGCACTTTAGTAACGTAAAAGAGCCCTAATAGCTCCTACAAATAGCATTTATGACTCCTAGATCCATATTACAGTCGTTTCTGTGACACCTTTAGTCAGGTCTGGACTAGTATGGATATGTGTGGAGTATTGGAGACAATTTCAAAGGAACATGGTCTGGGAACTATTCGAGCTACTGGGGACTTTTGTCAGAAGATAGTGGTTTGAGCACTATTCAGGCTCAAGCCCTTGACGACTGATGTAAGTGGGTTTGGACAAATGTTCAACCGATGAACGGAACCGGCGACCAGAATCAACCGATCATGAGCAATCGGACGGCAAGGGTTCCCGGAACATCATTTCAACCGATTGTTTCCAAGCATTTTGTGATGATTTTATTATCTTCTGCAAGTGTTCAACTGTTAATGTAAAAATTGTACCATTCAATAAAGTTGAGAAACAACCACAATGTGTATTCTTAATCTCTCTACACGCCCCTTTACAGGATATATAAGTTAAACAACATGTAAAGCTTACAATTGAGCGTACTTGCGGCAATCGCCAGCTCATGTCGCAAAAGTGAAGGTTGCAATCCATTGACGCAGGCCGCAGTAAAACAACCAGTCGCGCGCACTTGGGCGATACACGTGGCTCAGAGAGCCACGTTTACCGCCCAAGTTTCCGCAACAGGTAATTTTGCTGCGACCGGAGTCAAAAAGTTTAACACTGTGAAAAAGTTTATGTTTAATATCGTTCTTTCGAGCTTCGACTTGTCTAGTAGTGCTTGGTGCTATAATCGGAATCGGCATCAGAATTGGCGGATTGTGAGATCAAATAACCGGCAATCGGTCAGTGACCATTTTTGGTGATCGGTTGAACACTAGTTTGGAAACTACTCGGGACATTTTGGGGTAATGAAAATAGAAACTCCTGGACTCGATCCAGATTCGAGCCGTTACTGCGATATCTATGGTCGGGCCTGGTCAAGTGTGGATATTTGTAGAGTATTGGAGACAATCTCAAAGGAACATGGTCTGGGACCTATTCGAGCTACTGGGGACTGTTTTTAGAAGATAGTGGTTTGAGGACCATTGGGGACCAAGCCTTTGGGGACGGCTGTAAGTGGTTTGGGAACTACTCGTGACATTTGGGGGCTAAAGAAAATAGTGACACGGGGTATTTTAAGGAGGTCGTGGAACTGTTGTGTCCATAAGATAGTGGCTGTTGCTGAACACAAATGTAGTTGCTGGTATGGCTAATTTGGTGTTTGTTTGGTCGTTGGTTTAGTAATTTTAGGTTTAGTATTAGTTAATGTTCCAATAAGAGTAAAATCCTCGCCCTCTGATTGGATGAGAGCTAGCTTAGTTTTCTTTATGTTTACGGCTCGAGTAGCAAATGTTACCGTCTGACGTCACCACACGAAATATTTGAAGAGACGTCGCCCGTTTCGCAATTCCTTCATCACCTTAGTGACTAGCAAGCCGCCTTATATTTCTGGATTTTTCACACGTGCAGCAGACGGTTTTCCGGATAAAGTGTGGGTACAAGAGGGGTTTATTTACTAAATCTGTGATCGTTAAAAGTTGTCTCACAGAAGGCAACTTTTAAAGATCCCAAGTTTAGTAAATAAGCCTCTCGTGTTTCACAATGTAAGTGTTGGACTATGGGTAGTGTCTTATTGGAAGATATACGTTATTGTGATGAGTTGACAGTAACATGATCTGAAGTTTGTGGCTCGTAGCGTATGTTCAACCTCGACGCTTCGCGTCTCTGTTAAACACTAGCTCCGAGCCGCAAACCTCAGACCATGTCACCGTCAACTCATCACACTAAATTAAACTGTTGAGGTTGTTAGTGCCGTAGCTGCAGAACAGTGGTTGGTGTTGTAGTGTTAGTCTTGTTGTGTTTAGTGTTGTAGTTGTTGGTGTCATAGATTTCTTCAACAAATGCTAGCTATAGTTATCGTGGGCTAAACGGCTATAGTGGCTGAGTTGCTTTGCTGCTTAAAGTTGTTGGTAACGTAGTACTTGTGAATGTTGAATGTAGTAAAGATTGATGCAGTATTTGTTTTTTTTCTGTCAAGTAAGTGTAGTGGTTATTGTCGGTATTGCTTTTGGTGTCATGCATACGAGTGGTAAGTGTTATAGCTGTGGTCAGTGCAACAGAGGTTGATGTACAGTTAAATCTAGAAGTCCTGTCACGAATAGTGCGCTTTTCTAGGCTTAATTGCGCGTTGGAATTGCGCGCAATTGCCACATAGAATGGCATCCAAAGCACGGCAGGTTCTCCTGGTTACTCAAAGCAAACACAGGCAATGTTTCTGCCAATGGACCTCCGGGTTACCCGGAGGTCCACTGGCTGAAACATTGCTTGTGCACAGGCCATATGTACAGAATTTGATAGCTTTACTTCGGCCATAACGCGTACATTAACGCGCATATCAACGTGCTATTTGTGCGCATTTCAAGCCAGGACTTCTAGTTTTAACTGTACGTACTTCAGGAAGTTTGTGTTGTACTAGTTAGTCTCGCAGTTGTTGATTTAATAATTGTGTTGTACTGATTGGTATTGCAGTTGTTGGTGTATTAGGTGGTGCTGTAGTGGTTGGTGTTGCAGTATTTTGCGATGCAGTAGGTCTATTCACTATAGTTTCTGTGCTTTTCTGGCTAATGTAGTGTTTGTAGTGTTTGGTTTAGTTGTAGTAATTTGTGTTGTAGGTGTAATGGTTCATGTCATAGTTGGTTATGTCGGTGTAGTTGTTGGTTGAGTTGTTGCGGCAGTCGATGCTGACGTTGCAGTTGTTAGTGTGGTAATTGTTGGTGTAGTTGTTGATGTAGTAGGTGTGATTATGGGATTGGTATAGTAAGCGTTGGTGTAGTAGATATTGTTTTGGTAGAAGTAGTTGATGTGTGTAGATGTGGTAGATAGAATAGTTATTGGCGTTGTAGATTTTGATGTAGTGGTTGTCGTGTTTGACATAGAACTACAGCATGAAACACTACAACTACTACTCCAACCGTTACTACACCAAATGCCACAACTACAACTACAAAAACCGATACAGCATAATGGTTCAGACTACCAGAGACAACGACAAGAACTGTTCTTCAGAGATACATTACACGTTATACCACCGATTCGGTGGGTGAAGGGTTGAACTGAAAAATCAACGAACAATTTATCTATTTCTTCAAGGATTTATTTAGTTGCTAAACTTGTTGTTCACTAAAGAGGGTGGAGTTGTTCAGCGGTATCAAAATCATTTGCCAGGCCAAGCACATCTGGGAAAGGGTTCGCACCCTCTTCTTCTTCTATCAATCTGTTCCTGGTTATTAAAATCAAGATCATCCATGACTGCTGTGGGCTTGGCTGTAAATAAAAATAAAACAGTTCGTTATTAAGACGCAATTGTGTGTATTTGTTTATTTCGAGCCTAACATCACAACCACATCAGAAACGATGGCGATATTGTGGTGATAAAGAGTATGTACAGTACGTGGAGAGTGGATTGTAACTAAATCACCCGCAGAGTGGAGTTATCACCCAAGCTATAACTTTCAAATTTTGTACATATCGACAAAAAACTCAAGCAATGTTTCAGCCAATGGACCTTCGGGTTTAACCCGGAGGTCCATTGGCTGAAATGTTGCTGGTGCTGGTTATGCTTTGCAACAAATTTGCAATTATTGCCCGGGTGGAATCTCCACTCTGCGGGTGGTTTGGTGATAATACACTCTCCACGTACTGTAAGTATACATTCATAGAATGATCACTGGCCTCGAAAGATACAAGTTTATAGGCAGTATGCAATTTGAACACCCCCACTCCCCATTTGTTATGCTCTTTTCAAATATTTCTGGTGGTGACATCAGACAGTAACACATGTCCTGCGTTACTTTTTCGCTGCAAATTTACCTGGAGTAAAGTCGATTATAATTTATGAATTACTGGATATACAGTACGTGGAGTGTGGGGAGGGGACCCGACCCCTCCACTGAAGAGAGGTGCAAGTAGTATAGTTGGTCTGTATCAGCCCTGTTCTGGTGGTGGCCAGGATGTTGCCAGGATGTAGGCGGGGTGGGTGACGTCATCTTAATTAAAATGTTAAATAAGGTAATTAACGCCACTTAATGAATATTTTTTTAAATCATTTTAATAACTGCTGCTTAATTAATTTTAATTAATGACTGTTGCATAATTAATGTAATTAATGAGTGTAATTAGGGTTGATTATAATGATTAGTATATTAATAAATGAATTAATAATGTCGATTAGTACATATTTTTTTTAAAGTCATAATTTGGGATAGATATTATTAGATAACAAAATAATATATTTAAAAATAATATATTTAAAAATAATATTGACGTACTGCACATATATATGAATGCTATCGACTGACCCTGACCTGGACACGTGCTAAGGTAAACACTGCATTGAGCCTGGGTGTAATTAAATCGATTTTTTATCAAATGCGAACTATTTTACGAGAGTGACAGATGTTGAAGCAATTAAATCTATTGTTCAAAAGTTATGGGTGTAATAAAAACCTCATTAAATTAGCGGTCAACACGCAACCTTCTTGCAGACTCTGAGATTCAAATTTTCAAATTTAACGGTCCGATTTCTACGTCTTGACTGATTCTCAAAAAAATCACAAGAGAAATCGCCACGAGACTACTGTACATGGGGGGTGGGGGGGAGGCTATATATGGCTATACTTTATGCCCCAATACTTTCAAGAAATGAATTAACGGATCATCTGAAAACCCACCAAGAAGGTGCTTTGAACTGTCAATTTTGTGTTTCAATAGCAAATTCAACAAAAAAGATGTTCCAGTGGACGTTTTGTCTGAAATCCTATAGTAGAAAAGATACATTACAAAAACATGGAGAAATGTCCAAACCTGACATTTAACTGTGCGACTTGCAGGTTTCAGCTGGTTCAACTTAACCGTCATCGTGCCACAAGTAATAGAGATGCTCAACTCGATTGACCAGTGGAGACGCTCCTCATCAAATAAGGGAGGTCAAATTCAAATGAGGTTATGAGGAGGGGTGAAGGAGACAAGTGTGCGGTCATATGTTTAAAAGTTTAATAACCTTAATTGCTATGACGTAATTCCCCTAACAAATAGCATATATTCATTTAATATAATATATTAATAATTTTCGTTAAATAATTCATTTTTTGTTCCACACCCCTGTATCCCCTCACAGTACCTAGAACTTTCATGAACTCCCCTCCTCCAGGTCATCCAATACTAAAAAACTTTTGGAAACCTCTCTCCCCCTCCCCCATCCCTCACAAGAGCTAAAGTATCTCGAACCCCAGTCCAGTTCTCTAAATGTAATGGACATGTCAGGCCCCGGATATGCCTTCCCCACAATTTTGAGCGATCAAATTACCCCGATTAGTCTACTCTCATACCTTACCACACTCTTAACCCCTATTTACTATGAGATTGTCCCCCTAATAAATAGTGTATGTTCATTTAATATAATATATTAATAATTTTCGTTAAATAATTCATTCCACAAGACACTTTTCGAAAAAAACAAAATGGCGTATTAGTTTGACAGAAATACGCGTATCGATTTATCTATGAGTGTCTGTCGGTTGCGTCCTTAGGCAAGACACTTCATCCCCATTGGCCATGTGTAGGCACAGTGATGCTGTGCACTAAGGCGTACTGCATGTCGATGGAGCACCTGTCTTCAACCAATGCTAACCCTGTGAAGAATTTTGACTGTTGCTTGCCGTTGCTTGGTGGCTCTCTCCGGCTTCCTCCACCCGTAAAGCTGTCGTGGTCATGATTAGCCATTGTGCAGAAATATGTGACCTTAAACACCAATAAATAAATATAAATAAATAGTCGGTTATCAAAACAGCCCTTAAGTATTTAACAGTTAATTGTGGACCAGTGCGTTTAAAAATGAAAAATTTGGGTGATAACACTACGGACTCTGTTTAATCATAGAAAAATCAAACCCGCGCTATTACTAACCCCTATGATTTATTTTTGAATGTTTACTGAAGAATAATCCACCCATCTAAGTAAAAGCATGAAAGAGCTACCATTATCTAATTACCCATGTAGGGTGGGGGTGGGGGTGGGCGGTAACATTGTATACTAGGGCGTACTACCTTCAGCCAATGATTACCCTGTGTAGAATTTTGCAGTTGTTTGCCTTTGCATGATGGTTCTTTCCAGATTGCTCCAACTGTCGTTAAATAAATGAAAAAAACTACAATTCCATAATAACAGGCCAAGCCCCCCCTTCGTTTTACATGTTTTGTGAGGGGGAAAGTCAACAGTACTTTCACCCCCCTCATTTTAATAGTTGAAAAGCCCTGTTACTCGATCAA
This sequence comes from Pictodentalium vernedei, assembly GCA_031216915.1. Lineage (NCBI taxonomy): Eukaryota > Metazoa > Mollusca > Scaphopoda > Dentaliida > Dentaliidae > Pictodentalium > Pictodentalium vernedei. The sequence continues at coordinate 17,773,977 of CM062292.1, forward strand.
AAAATGGTAAAAGGATATGCGACTCTGTATTAGCCCCCAAATTTGCGAGACTTTGGAAAATATAACCCACCTAGAGCTGCACCAAAGCTACGTACACTATTTGAACTCCCGCATTATGTCCTTGGGCAAGGTAATTTACCCTGATTATCCCCATGGGGGACGACGACAGTGTGTACTAAGGTGCACTGCACGTCGGTGATACGCATATTTTAGAACAATCTAACACTGCTTGTGCGGATTTCCGATGTTGGTGAGATGACAGTTACTCGTCGTTGCTCTGTGGATCTCTTTGGATATTCCGGAGTCTACCCGTAAAATTGTCACATTTAATTATAACTTGAACTTGATGTCCGGGTGTAATGAAATAGCATATTTTCTGCAGACATTCTAAATAAAGGCAGCTGGTTTACAGATCTGTATATATCTTTTTTTCAATTGAGTAAAAATATATGATAGTTACTGATGTAACACGCCGATTAGCATGTTTAATGAATCTAACTACGCCAGCCCGACCGACCCTTTGCCCACCATGATCACAACAAACGTTTCAATTCTCTCTCTCTTTCTCTCTCATCGATACAGTATGGGTGGAAACTAATTGCGTTCAAGCTGTTGTTTTTTCTAGGTTTTACCACCCCCCCCCCCCTTTACAGTGCAAATCGAAATGAAATCTGATTCATTAAATCATACTACAGCGTATGTGCTAAAACGATTATTTTTGTACAAAACTCAAGACCTTTCCCTCACAAATACCTATATAAAAACAAGATAATACGCGAGAATGTGTTGTATACCTGCATTTTGTTGATAAAACATGTCATGACCACATTCCCGAATATTATTAATGTACCCGCTTAATAACAGCCAAATGGCGAATGTCAAGAAAGGCACTCTGTAGTTTAGGAGACTCCACAAATAAAAACAAAATCAAAAATATGAGATATATTGCATTTATTTAAATATCGATATCAACCAGAGGTCGAAACTAGTCAAATTGATCAGTAATAAATTACAAATGAATATGAAATTTGCAGTAAAATGAACACCGCCATATATGGCTATTCGGAATGACACCCTATTGGTGAGAGTTTTCATTTTTGTTTTTTGGTCCAGTTTCATTAGAGCTTCCACAAAGTCCATTCCACATTCGCAGGCTTTTCCAGGGGATTTTCTTGAAAGACTGGTCCATCGCAGCTTTGCAGAGATTTTATTTTCTGTAAGAAAAAAGTCCATACATTCTTTATTTCCAATCAGACACCTTGGGATATTTTGATTTTTAAGGATGTTTGCCAAAATTTTCCAGCCTGTCGGTTGAAAATCGTTTCTTTTTCGCAGCAGATCATTTATTAGATCACACATATTGGAGCCCGAAATTGTAAATCCGTTATACATGAGTCGATCTTTCTCATCCCAGGATAAATTGGGTATATTCTTTATTTTCTGGAGTAACAAAAGTACCTTCCCCTGCATGGAATCGGTATAACGGCTAACCAGTCCGGATAGTTTTTCACTGAAAAACTGGTCTTTAAGGAGTCTTGTTTGTTATTTTTCATTGCGTAAGTTTGATGCAACTGTTCACTCCCCCATGGTTCAATACACTGATTTCTGCTTGAGGGTAGGCTGGTTGAGTCATCTATAGGTTTTCTCTTCAGTGATTCCCTCATCACTAGCGGTTTTACTGGCTCTAGCTTATTTGCAAGCCCCAAAATATTTCCACTTGTTAATGCATTGTTCCAACTAAAGGCTGATTTCATATGCACTGGCGGACAGGGTAGCTGTTTACAGACAGATCTTGTTGTTAACTCGGTTGTATTTGGGTTCGCTCCCCCTATAGTGTGTTTAGAATTTACATTTTTGTGTTATTTTCGTCGATAATAATGAGTTTTATGAGAGTAAGATTTTTGACACAATTCACAAATGTAGCATGAATTCATCTTTTCAGAAGCGAGTTAATAGAGTAGCAATACAGATTCAACACTCTTCCATTTATATGTATGAATAGGATGGGTCCCTCCCCAACCTGTCAATCGCTGATTGGCTAATTATATATCAAGATAAGGTGGGTTCTACCCCAACCTGTTGATCATTGGTTACTTCATATTCTCACACAGTCTACACAGTAGACAGTATACAGGAGGCCGCCATCTTGGTTTCTATGGTAGCACGTGATTGCTATGTTACCCAATTTTTCTGCGATAAGACGGGGTATGTTCTGAGGGTGTGTTCCTTTATAGAAGAGTAAATCTAATTACCACAAACAACCCAACAATCCTTCCAAATCACCAAAATCCACCCCAAATCACCGAAATTGACTTTATTTCCCCAATTTATCGGCTTAACACGTAGTGCTATAGTACTAAGGGGGTACCGGGGTGTGTTCCTTTGTACAAGAGTAATGTTCTGGATTAGAATTCTCCCAGAACCCCTTTTTGGATCCCTATCCCATGACGTTTTTCCCCAATTAAGAATAGTACGTAGTGCTATAGGACAAATTTACCCAGAATTCTCTGCTTCTATCTATATACGCAATAGTTATCGTCTATCTGACTCTGTTCCTTTGTTCTAGAGTATACTCCAGTAGCATAGAAGAGCCTATCAACTGGAACAGCTTTGCTTATTATTACTATATTTAGCTATTCTAGTCTATTCTTGTTAGTTCTGACCCTATTCCAAGTACTCTTGTTGTTTCATATATCTAACTAACCAATCAGATTGCTTGATCTCCCATAATGCAGTTATCTCCCTTGTGTATAAAAAAAGCCTATATCCAATGGCACCCAAATTTTCGCACCCCTTTTTTAAAAAAAATATGACCTTCGGCACCCCTTTTTTATCATATGTGCTTGTGTGAAAAGGCACAATGTGACACAATATGCCCTATCACATAGGCACATGCTTTATGTGCCGATATGTGCTTATGTGAAAAGGCACAATGTGACACAATATGCTCTATCACATAGGCACATACGGGTATTTGAGGATACCTATGGCCTGGTATTGTATTATTCGAGGATACCTACTGGAGAATCCCTTTTTTTGTCATATGTGCTTATGTGAAAAGGCACAATGTGACACAATATGCCCTATCACATAGGCACATGCTTTATGTGCCAATATGTGCTTATGTGAAAAGGCACAATGTGACACAATATGCCCTATCACATAGGCACATACGGGTATTTGAGGATATCTATAGCCTAGTATTGTATTATTTGAGGATACCTATCTAGGATACCTTCTGCAACAGTCATTAATTAAAATTAATTAAGCTATATCAAAGTGATTATAAAAAATATTCATTAAGTTAATTACGTTACGTAACATTTTAATTAAGATGACGTCACCCACCCCGCCTACATCCTGGCAACATCCTGGCCACCACCAGAACAGGGCTGAAATGGTCCAACTATATTACTGGTGCACACTCCCTCTTGTCCTCGCCCCTATCTCACTGCTATGTGGCTCGGGTGATGCTGTGCATCATATTCCTTATGTCCCGTCCCTCACCCCCCCTAGATATTACTCTTGCCCCTAACTCAGATATCCTGGCTAAGCTCCTGCATCATGGTAAACTAACATCAAATTGTGTGCTCATGTCCAGCAACTAACAATGGAATAGTATAATGTGCTTTGTCAGAAACTTGATCAAGTATTGATGACAAACGACAATTTCCATTACCAGTACCAGTTACCAGTAATAAAATAAGATTTGCAAATATCACCCTGCGTTTTTTCAGCTATTAACTAACATGAAACATAAATTCACTCCTTTTCTGGGGGGAATACTAAACACCGAGGCAACCGAGGGACATCAAGGTGAATGGAAACAGGAGTGAAAAGGGTATGAGGTGGTGTGTTCTTTTTATTACTTACTTATTGATGTTTAAGGTCATATATTTCTGTACAACAACTAATCATGACCACGAGAGTTTTACGGGTGGGGAAGCCAGAATACCTGGAGAGAACTACTGAGCAATCGCAAGCAACTGTCAGCTCCCCAGCGTACTACACAAGCAGGCTTATCCTTGTTCAAAGACAGGTGCACCAAGAACATGCAGTATGACTTAGTACACAGCATACCGTGCGGGGGTGCCCCCACATGGGCAATGGGGGTGAAGTGTCTTGCTCAAGGTCACAAAGCTGTTGCCGCAGATGGGAGTCGAACGATGACCTCTCGGTTTGCAGCCTGTACCTCTACTTACTGAGCCACTGCGCCCCTGGTGGTGTATTCGGATTATGTAAATAGATTTAAGCAATATGAGCATGGTTTTAATGCCATATTTGAGAATTATGGGTGCAGAAGTAATAAAGTGCCCTGAAAAATCTTTCCTTTGGTATTTAGTAGGTAGCTTGGTAATGCTATTTAAAGCGACTCCACCACAGTACGCAACAGTGTGAATTGTTAATCACATAGGGACTTCTTAGTTAGTTTTCTTTGTGGCTGTCGGCAATTGTCTTCTTTGTTATGACAGAAAAATCGTTATGGAGCAATATCATGACATGCGAAACACCATTTTTGTCGGAGGTGGTAATTTTTCAGTCGCCAACGCTAACAAAAAAAATGCTGTAAGACTAGAGACATGGTCAGCACTCATGGCTGACGAATGAGACCGACGATTAAAAGGATACTGACTTAATTTTTCTAAAATTCTGTAAAACGGCGGCAATTGTAAAAAAAACCTGGTCAGATAAAGAAGGTGAAAACCTTAAAACAAGCCTCAACAAATCACCATAAATTAGTGTCGTTATCACAGGGGGAAGGGCTAAAAGTATACTGTATATATACAGTTGGTGCAGAGTGCATCATCACTAAATCACCCACAGAGTGGAGATTTCACCCAAACAATAATTCCAAATTTGTTGCAAAGCATAACAAGCGCAAGTTAAGCTCTGGACAGCCAATTGACCTGGAGGTCCATTGACTCCACTGGCTGAAACATTGCTTGTGTTTTTGTCCGTATGTACAGAATGTGAAAGTGATACTTTGGGTGATAACTCCTCGCCACAGGTGATTTTGTTGCAATCTTCTCCCCATGTACAGTACATATACCAAAACAAACTGTAGCTTTGGGTGTACAGCCGAGCGACACTTATCACAGTACGCCACAAAATTCTAATAACATAAAGCCAACAATGGCAAAACAATAAACAAAACAATCAATAAATGAAAATTAAAAAAACAACTTTAAATCTGCCGGAAGTGAAAAGTTTGGCCGGCCCAAGGCCCAGATAAAATCTGTTGGGAGGTTTATTTTTATCAAATATTACAGTAATCTGTTTTATGATACCCAGTTACCAATTGAGTGCTTCATCCAAGCACAGACATAACCCATTAATAACCAAGCAACATACTGTATACCAAGGGGTAGTTTTCGGTAACAACTCGGGCTACATGTATATATCTTGCATTTACTCGAATAAATCAAGTAATATCACGTATATTGCTTCAAAGGAATCAATTAAATGTCTGCAATTATATTTAAACATTTTTAAACAACCCTGACTTACTTTTTTTTCTTTTCACCTCGGTATCTCTCGGTATCGCCGAGTTTTTAGTAAGACCGTTTTCAGGGGTTGGTGGGGGGGGGGGGTTGGTTTCGATCAAATTGCCATAGGATGATTTGGGTTAAATTAGCAGCCGGTTTGGATCAAATTGCTGGAGGACAGTTTGGATGCAATTCTCCCACCCTACATAGGTAATTAGATAATGGTAGCTCTTTCATGCTTTTACTCAGATGGGTGGGCTATTCTTCAGTAAACATTCAAAAATAAATCATATGGGTTAGTAATAGCGTGGGTGTGATTTTTCTATGGTTAAACACAGTCCGTAGTGTTATCACCCACATTTTTCATTTTTAAACGCACTGGTCCACAATTAACTGTCAAACACTTTAGGGCTGTTTTGATAACCGACTATTTATTTATATTTATTTATTGGTGTTTAAGGACACATATTTCTGCACAATGGCTAATCATGACCACGACAGGCTTACGGGTGGAGGAAGCCGGAGAGAGCCCCCGAGCAACGGCAAGCAACTGTCAAAATTCTACACAGGATTAGCATTGGTTGAAGACAGGTGCTCCATCGTCGTGCAGTACGCCTTAGTGCACAGCGTCACCGTGCCCCCACATGGGCAATGGGGTTGAAGTGTCTTGCCCAAGGATACAACCGACAGACACTCATAGATAAATCGATACGCGTATTTCTGTCAAACTAATCCGTCATTTTGTTTTTTTCGAAAAGTGTCTTGTGGAATAAATTATTTAATGAAAATTATTAATATATTATATTAAATGAACATACGCTAGTTATTAGGGGGGTCAATCTCATAATAAATACGGGTTAAGAGTGTGGTAAGTTATGAGAGGAGACTAATCGGGGTAATTTGATCGCTCAAAATTGTGGGGAAGGCGTATCCGGGGGCCTGACACGTCCATTACATTTAGAGAACTGGACTGGGGTTCGAGATACTTTAGCTATTGTGAGGGATGGGAGAGGGGGAGAGAGGTTTCCAAAAGTTTGGTAGCATTGGATGACCTGGAGGAGGGGAGTTCATGAAAGTTTTAGGTACTGTGAGGGGATACAGGGGTGTGGAATAAAAAATGAAAATTATTAATATATTATATTAAATGAATATACGCTATTTATTTGGGGGATTACGTCATAGCAATTAAGGTTATTAAACTTTTACACATATGACCACACACTTGTCTCCTTCACCCCTCCTCATAACCTCATTTGACCCCCCTTATTTGGCGAGGAGCGTCTCCACCGATCAATCGAGTTCAGCATCTCTATTACTTGTGGCACGATGACGGTTAAGTTGAATCAGCTGAAACCCGCAAGTCGCGCAGTTAAATGTCAGGTTTTGACATTTCTCCATGTTTTTGTAATGTATCTTTCCTACTATAGGATTTCAGACAAAACGTCCACTGGAACATCTCTTTTGTTGAACTTGCTATTGGAACACAAAATTGACAGTTCAAAGCACCTTCTTGGTGGGTTTTCAGATGATCCGTTAATTCATCTCTTGAAAGTATTGGGACATAAAGTACAGCCATGTATAGCCTCTCCCCCGTGTACAGTAGTCTCATGGCGACTTCTCTTGTGATTTTTTTGAGAATCAGTCAAAAGGTAGAAATCGGACCGTCAAATTTGAAAATTTGAATCTCAGAGTCTGGAAGAAGGTTGCGTGTTGACCGATAATTTAATGACGGTTTTATTACGCCGATAACTTTTGAACAATAGATTTAATTGCTTCAACATCTGTCACTCTCGTATAACAGTTCGCGTTTGAAAAAAAATCGATTTAATTACACCCAGGCACAATTCAGTGTTTCCCTTAGCACGTGTTCAGGTCAGGGTCAGTCGATAGCATTCATATATATGTCCAGCACGTCAATATGATTTTTAAATATATTATTTTTAAATATATTATTTTTTTATCTAATAATATCTATCCCAAATTATGACTTTAAAAAAAATATGTACTGATCGACATTATTAATTCATTTATTAATATACTAATTATTATAATCAACCCTAATTACACTCATTAATTACATTAATTACATTAATTATGCAACAGTCATTAATTAAAATTAATTAAGCAAATGTTATTAAAATGATTAAAAAAAATATTCAGTAAGTCACGTTAATTACCTTACGTAACATTTTAATTAAGATGACGTCACCCACCCCGCCTACATCCTGGCAACATTCTGGCCACGACTAGAACCGGGCTGAAACGGACCAACCATACTACTTGCACCTCTCTTCAGTGGAGGGGTCGGGTCCCCTCCCCCCCAAAAATACAAATTGAAATTCAAGCCAGAAAAACACAATATTTTGACTCTCTGTCCATTTGTGTCCATAATATATAAGTTGCAAACAAGCATAAATATCTGGATATTATAATGTTCATTATATGGGTTAACAGGGGAGAGGGGCGGGGCATGAATGAAATTGGGGAGGGCTTGTGTGCCCCCCCCCCCCCCCCCCCCCCCCCCCATCCAGCCCCCATGCCAACAGTGCGGCCGTCGTGAACTGGTCACTTTCCACAGGTGGGAAATATTTCCGCGGATGCAATGATATTAGATTTCAAACACTGTTTACAGTAATAATCATCAACAATTTAATTAATGAAGCACAGGGTACAATCCGGTACTTCATTAATTGAAATTTTATTGATGATGATTTTCTCTTACCTGGAAAAAGCATGTGTGGACATCACTGCCCATGCATGGATTATGACCAGTCCACGGCAAATGTACTGTATGTCTGAGACACTGCTATGAGCAGGGACTAATCTAAATGGGTGGATGTGTTTACAAATATTAATATTTTTTAACACCTGATAACAAAGTAATATAAGTTTATGAACAAGCACACAATTGACTTTTAATTACAATACTCCTAATTCCTGTTAAACATAATGAATGCTTACTAATTTTGTGGAGTTTTTACACTGTGTATGAAGCTTATTTGGGCCTATATGTTTGTTAAAATTGCCCTTCCACGAGGGAGGCCTTCTTGAAATCAGTCTACAATGGATTATGTTGTATTCTTTTGGGTAAGACAATGTATTGACTGTAGTAATTTTTATGCATAAGGCCCCACAAAATTGATCCGTTTCTCGGGCCATTTGTTTTGTAAAATTGCATGCAGGCGGGTGGTTTTTAGTTTATTTTTTACTTTTGTAATTATATCTTTGCCATAAAAGTTCATATTTTTGGTTTATTTTAGACCTCATAATCTACAGAATAGCATGAGTGGTGGTGTATTCCATCCATTGAGTGCAAGAAGGCTTTGCAATGCTATAGCATAAGCCTTGTTGAACTCAAGACAAATTTATCAGTTTTAATAACATGGGTAAAATGTCGAACATGAACCATTTAATTTATTTTTAGCTCACCTCGACAAAATCAGGCTGGACTTATCGAATCACTATCCGTCCACTGTCCATCTGTCTGTCGTCCATCAACACCATGTTTTGGTCTTCTCGCCCAAAACCGCTGGGCTAATTCAAGTGAAAGTTGGTGTGAGTGATGGTCCCAAAGAGGTATTGCATTTTTGTATAACTCAACATGCCCAGCCCCATAGGAATGTGGTGAGGGAAAATGGTCCCAAAATAGTTTTAAAATCTCATGAACTGGGGGGTACAGTGACTTGATATTTGTTATGGAGCTTCCTTTTGAGGTGAAGGATCAAGTTTGTTCAAACGCAGTTCGTGAAGCAATATCTGGCTTTGTAATGGGAGGGGTTAGATTTTTGGCACCACCCAAAATTTCAATTTCTGAACCGATGGTCCGATTTGAATGAAATTCAGTAGGTGGTATTATTAGGTCATAAGTACCTGACTCATGAAAAAAACTGCATCCCCATGGGAACCCCAGGAGCTAAAAACAGAAATATTTTCAAATGCCATGTTTCCCAAACCACTTGGAACAGAGAACTGTTATATGGTATGAAGCATCCTTAGGACCAGTAGAATTGACTGGTAAAACAAATGCCATCTGTTTTGTTAGCTCTGCAGAGGGCATCAAAATAATGCTGACTCAGCATATTTGCAAACATTTTAGAAAATCTTTTCTCCAGAACCAATGTTCAGAATATTTTGATATTTGGTATACATCATTCATAGAGGGGTCAGATACAAGTTTGTTAAAATGAAGCCCATTGCTTCATATTTGGACTCAATGCAGGAGCCCAATTTTTTTTACTTAGGGCAATATGGGAATTTTTTTTTTTAAATCGTCTTCAGTACCACCATTCAGAATCTTTTAATGTTTTGTAAACATCATTGTTATGAGGGTCAGATTCAAGATTGTTCAAACCAAGTCTCTAGGTTAATATTTGGACTTCCTTTAGAAGCCCAAATTTTAACTTAAAGGGCAATATGAGGAAGTTTCTTTAAAAATCTTCTTCTTCAGATCCACCAGTCAGAGTGCTTTCATAATTGGTATACAACATCTCTAAGGAGATCAAAATCAAGTTTGTTCAAATCGAGTGCCTGGATTAATATTTGGGCTTCCTATGGCAGCCGAAATTGGTCATGTAGCTGATGAATTAGAAACTTTGTATTCAGTAACCTCTAGAGGTGTGTAACGGGGAGTAATCTACATTGGTTGTATCAAGGGGGTTCAGAAGGGAGCTCCCCATTTTACATTATGATCAACTGAAGAAAAGGCATGATGCTTGGACTGTTTTTTGTCACTCATGAGGGGCTCGAGGATTGACAGTGTATCATATGGAGATGGATTGCTTAATGTGGATACATTCGTGTTCTGTTCAAGGTGAGCGCTTCAGGCCTCGTTGGGCCTGTTGTTCATTTATTTATTGGGTTTTAACAACACTTTCGACATCCATCAGCTTCAAGTTTCTTCTCTTCTTGAACCAAGTCTCTCACCCAGCACTCATTGTCCACTTTCAGTCATTCATGTTGATTTTGTACAAATCAAGTTGCCCTGCCCCTCAGTAGGGCCACGCCCCAAAAATATGCCTAACTCTTAAAAAAAATCTTCTTCAGATGAACCAGGAGTAGCAGAGACTTGATATTTGGCGTGCAGCTTCCTTTTGGGGTGTAGACTCTGATTTCAAAAAAGTTTGTGAGGCTATATTTGCCTTCGTTATGGGAGGGTCAATAATTTTCGCTCCGCCAAAAATTTCTATTTTTGAAACCAAAAGACTGATTTGAACCAAATTTAAGATGCGGGCTTATTGGGTCATAAGTACTTAATTTATACCCCCAAATATTTTCTCGTCACCCCATGGAAACCGCAGGAGCTAAAAATAGGACAAAATTTAAAACGCCCATATCTCCAAAACTACATGGCACTGAGAATTCTTATTTGGTGAGAAGCTTCATTGGGGCCAACAAAATGGAATGGTAGAAAAACATTGCTGTCGGGTCTATCATGGGGTACTTTTTTGGCACTTTCAAAAAATGCTGAATCAGCATTTTTCAACACTGTGGGTAATGGGGGAAAAATGTTCGGGGGACAAAAGAAATCAGGTGCGTCCGTTCCACTTGGTGTCCCCATGATAACTCCAGTTTGAATCATTTGATTGGAACCAATTTCGGTACGTGACCTTCTTAGCCCAAACCACAGGTCAAGTTTGAATATGGGTTCCGCCAGATTAATTTTTATCAGAGTTATGCCCCTTTTTCGACTTAGAAATTTCAAGATTTGCGGTGTTTGGATGATAACTCCAGTTAGGACTTTTTGATCGGAATTAATTTTGGTATGTGATTTTCAGGGGTAAAAAGACAGGTCAAGTTCGAATATGGCTGGAACGATCATTTCTACTAGAGTTATGCCCCTTTTTCGACTTGTCCGTGCGTCCGTCCCACTTGGTGTCCCCATGATAACTCCAGTTTTGAATTAGGATTATTTGATCAGAAGGAATTTTGGTATGTGACTTTCTAGTGTAAAAATACAGGTCAAGTTCGAATATGGGTTCGTACCGATCATGTTTACTAGAATTATGCCCCTTTTTCGACTTAAAAATTTCAAGATTTGAGGTGTCCGGTGATAACCCCAGTTAGGATTATTTGATTGGAACGAATTTTGGTATGGGACTTTTTGAGGTAAAAATACAGGTCAAGTTCGAATATGGGTTTGGGCCGAGCGTTTCCACTGTTGTTATGCCCCTTTTTTACCTCGAAATTTTAAGATTTGACGTTTCGGATGATAACTTCAGTTTGGATTAAATGATTGATTCTCTTTTCGTTCATATAGGATATATCTACAAAGCCCCCACTCCAAATGAAGCCACCGTTTTGGGGGGCACTGTGACCTTTTATTAAACCATAGAATACCGTACTTCAAAAGTAATGGATAATCGATCAATTATTTATTTTTATCAATCAATACATTGATTAGTTGATTAATCAGTTAACCGTATCAGCTCCAATTAATTTCTATAAACATGATTACTGCAATAGCCTTTGATGTGGCGGTTGAACAATCTAACAATCTACCTGAATTATAACTGAATTCAAGATGAGGAATTTTCTTTAAAAAGCTTCTTCAGATGCGGCAGTCGGAATGTTTTAATATTTGGTACCATATGCAGCATGCTTGGGGGTGAGATTCAAGTTTGTTCAAGCCAAGTCCATATTTGGGCTCACCAGGCTTTCGCAAACAGCGAGAATGGTCGTTTCGTTCCTCTGACGTTCTCGCAAATGCTTGTTAAGAAGATCCATTTACCGTTCCGCAAAAATATAAGCATTTTTTCATTAGATAAAATTTAATAAAATTAGATTAATTTTAGAGCTGAAACGATTAGAGGGTGTTCTTGATTGATTAATCGCATGGATTTACCTTGGTTAACCGATTAATCACTTGCCCCAGTAGGTAGCTGAATAATTGCCGTACCATTGATGATTTATATAATTACAACTTAACTCAGCGTTATGGACAAAACCGGACAGCGCCATATGCAAAAATGTCCATTCAAATTTTATTATATTTTCAACTTTTGTCTCAACATGACTCTCATTGGAACGAACGAACTGATTAGGGTTGTTCCAATGGTGGTGGTGGTGTTGGGGGGGGGGGTGGGCGGGGGGGGGGGGCTTTATTAATTCAACAATCGTCTGCTACCTGCATTTGGTGAAGGGTTGAGAATGACCATTTCCAGCTACTGATACAGTATAATGATCATGCAAGTATGTCAGCACGCAACTGGCATGCGTTACTCTGTATCATATAATTGATGTGAGCCAGTGTGATAATGTTTGCCTGTTTTGGAGCAATTACTTTTTTATCGATCAAGACATTGATAATTGGTAAGTCAATTAATCGGTTAACTGTATCAGGTCTGATTATTTTTTACAAACATGATTACTGCAATAGCCTTTGATGTGGTGGTTGAACAATCTAACAATCTATGTATTTGAAGATAATAAGCATAATTCATGTGATTAAGACACATGTTGGAAATGGGTCCCTCAAAAAATAAATGTGTCCAGCAAAAAATAGGAAGGTGAGATTCAAGTTTGTTCAAGCCAAGTCCCTGGGTTCAAATTTGGGTTTCCTGTGGGAGCCCGAATTATAACTTAGTTCAATACGAGGAATATGCTTTAAAAATCTTTTTTTTTAAATCTACCGGTCAGAATCTTTGGGAATTTTTATAGTTTATAAGCTCTTTCTTATGAGGGACAGTTGTGAAACTTGTTCAAATAAATTCTCTGGGTTGATATTTGGGCTACATTGTCAGGGTGAATGTCCACAGGCCCCCCTGAGGGCCCTCTTGTTTACTGTTTGACAACATTGCTCCCTCCTGGCTCTTCTCCTCTATACCTTACATTGTAAGTTAGTCACTTTTGTAGGCTTCCAAAATGTGTTACTGCATGTCTGGCTATCTATCCTTCAGATGAAATGTTTCTTTGCTTTTCATTTGCCCAGCTCGACATTTTAAATAATTTGCAACTATCTTTCACCCTCCAACCCTCCCCCACCACACATACACAATTCAGGGACTAGGGCGGAGTATTAAGTACTTTGTCAAAAAAAGTGGGTACTTGAGGACTACGAGTACTGAGTACTTTGGACGCCCAGCCCGTCACAAATATATTAAACATCAAAAGAGAATAATATATTGAAACAAATACAGTACAGCTACTGTGTACTGCTCCACTTTCCACGGATAGGGCAATATTTCCACGGATACAATAATAGTTGATGTCAAACACTAACTATAGGAAAAAATCAGCAAAAAATGTAAATAATGAAGCACCAGGTACAACCTGTTGCTTCATTAATTAACATTTTGCAGATAATGATTTCCACCACTGCCCACACGTGTATTACAAGCCACCCACAGCGACTGTACTGTAACTGATTTGTTCTCTTTGGGAACATATTCTCTATAATTTCACTCCTTTTGACAGAATGTGTGCGCTGTGGGGGATTAAAACTAAAATAGGTGAACGTGCACTTGTGGATATTTGCAGCACAAGCACAGCACTGCAGCACTACAGAATCAATATTTGATGATTTTAGGAATTTTAACAGTGTCATGATTACACCACAGTAGCAGGTACTGGCCATTCTGTTGGAAACATCACTGTTTTATGACTAGAGGTGCCTTAACTGAAAAACAGGCTTTTCCTTACAAAGATTGCAAAATATTTATCAAACCCAATGTGAAATATCTTCAGAAGCCAGAATGTGATTAAATAACAATGGGAAATTGAATATGTGTCATCATCAATTTATTAAAAGATAAATATAGTTTTTTTTATGGAAACAGGCATACTGAGGGGTGAGGTGGGGGGCACATGTAGGGCTATATTTTCCCCCATCACTAGGTAATTTTTTTACAAATATGGCTGTCATTGGAACCAGCTCACATTAGCCGGTTCCGGTAACATCCACAATTATTAAGCTTGATGAATATTATTTATTTTATTAACTCACCTGTGGCCCAGTATGTAGTAGATCAACTAATGCTAACAGCATGAGGAATTGATAATGAATGAGGCTTAAATGAAGATTCTGATATCCGATTTGAATTTAACTATTGCTAATATCCTACATGTCAACTATTGTTAACAGTTAGAGGATAGTTGGTCATGCATGTAGCTTGAATTCTGATATCCTACATGTCAACTATTGTTAACAGGTAGAGAATAGTTGGTAATGTATGGAGCTTGAATGAAGATTCTGATATCCTACATGTCAACTATTGTTAACAGTGTGAGGATAGTTGGTAATGTATGTAGCTTGAATGGAGTTTCTGATATCCGATTTGCCTTCAACTATTGCTAAGAGTTATCGGATAGTTGGTAATGTATGTAGCTTCAATGAAGATTCTGATATCCGACATGTAAACTATTGCTAAACAGCGTGAGGATAGTTGGTAATGTGTGTAGCTTTAATGAAGAATCTGATATCCGATTTGCCTTCAACTATTGCTAACAGTTAGAGGATAGTTGGTAATGTATGTAGCTTGAAAGAAGATTCTGATATCCGACGTGTCAACTATTGCTAACAGTGCAAGGATAGTTGATAATGTATGTAGTTTGAATGGGGATTCTGATATCCGACATGTCAACTATTACTAACAGTGCGAGGATAGTTAATAATGTAAGTAGCTTGAATGAAGAATCTGATATCCGACGTGTCAACTATTACTAACAGTGTGAGGATAGTTGGTAATGTATGCAGCATGATCCAACTTGTCAACTATTGCTAACAGTGTTAGGATACAGTTAAAACTAGAAGTCCTGTCATGAAATGCACACAAATAGCACGTCGATATGCGCGTTAATATACGCGTTATGGCCCAAGTAAAGCTATCAAATTCTGTACATATGGCCTGTGCACAAGCAATGTTTCAGCCAATGGACCTCCGGGTAACCCGGAGGTCCATTGGCAGAAACACTGCATGTGTTTGCTTTGAGTAACCAAGAGAAACTGCCGTGCTTTGGATGCCATTCGATATGGCAATTGCGCGCAATCCCAACGCGCAATTAAGCCTAGATAAGCGCACTATTCGTGACAGGACTTCTAGTTTTAACTGTAGTTGATAATGTATGTAGCTTGAATGCAGATTCTGATATCCGACATGTCGAAGATGAATATTCACACTTGCCCTTCGCAAGCCCTACATTTCGTAGCAGGAGCGATGGGGGGGGGGGGGGGGGGGGGGGGGGGGGGGGGCACCAGCCCTACAATTCGTAGAAGGGAGTCGACTCTTGTTGAAATGTTGGAATCAGAAATGTCAGACATGTCACGACCGGTGAAAACTGAACTGGTCAATAATAAGGTCAATAGTACGAACAGAAAACAAACTACAGCGACAGTGGGTTTTGAACAAGAGTTTAATACACTTTTCAGAATGTTAGAAATTTTTACTGAGAGGTTAACTATCATGGATGAATTAATGTCAGATGTGAAACTGATACATACAAAGCTGAACACTACAGGAAGCAGTGAAGAAAGCCTGGTTCAGTCACTCGAGCAGTATTCACGTGCACTGAAAAACTACGTAATTGACCTACAAATCCGTAAACACTTTGCAGTGGGACACCTCTCGTGCTTATTAGAGCCAATCTATCGGCTGTACAGGAGAACACTGCTGAATTAAGAGAATCCGTTACAGTTATCCAGATCCAATCCATTCGCGACAACTTATTATTCTCGGGAATTTGAGAAATTGAAAAAGACAGAAATTCCTCAGAAGAGGTATGAGAAGATTTTCTGCAGAACAGAATGAAAATAAATCGGACAGTCTCTTTTGAAAGGGCTCATAGATAGAGTAACGGACTTCCGCGTTGTGTCCTTGGGCAAGGAACTTAACCCCGAGTGTCCACATGGGGGCACGATGACGCCGTGTACTAAGGCGTACTGCACGTCGATGGTACGCATGTCTTCAACCAATCTAACCCTGCTTGTGCTGCAGTGCGGAGTTACGATGTTAGGGAGCTGGTAGCTGCTCGTCGTTGCTCGGTGGTTCTCTCCGCGTACTTCAGCTTCCTCCACCCGTAAAACTGTCACGGTCATGATTAGTCATTGTGCATAAGTATGCGACCTTAAACATCAATAAATAAATATCAATAAATAGATTGAGTAAAATAAATCCCCAAAAGACTTTGTGGCAAAGTTTACTTTTAACAAATACCGAGAGTGTGGTCGTAATCGATCCTATATTTTGAAACCCTCGTCCAGTTATGTAAGTGAACATTTCACAGAACATGTAGCGTACTTAAAAAAAAAACTGTGTTTTTCTCTCCCCACTGCATGTATAACAAACGTCTGTCTATGGTGAGATAGCAGGGAGAGACAGATGTAAACCACCCCACCCACGTGACGTTATACATTTATAACGTTATTATGACTTTATGCATATCGTATCAGTTTCTTGCTACCAACTAATTCATATTGACGTCATCGGAATGCCGTGTGATCAAAGTTTGATGCTCTAAAACTCTTTAAACCTCAGGATGCTACCGTTCCTAATTGATTTTGTGGTATATACCCTTGGTATATACGTAACTTTTGCATGCTCTTTCCGATGGTGTCAATGGTTTTTCAAAACAACGAATGCCAAATGAGTTGATTATATCAGCACGTGACCGCCGATTTCCTCTGGCTAGCGTTACCGCTGTATGGTGGGGAGAAAAATAATCCCTGATGGGTACGGGTGTGGGATGGGAAAATCTCACCCTCGGTACAAGATATTTGGTCCAGACATCTTGCCCTCGGGTGAGATTTTCCCATCCCACACCCGTACCCATCAGGGATTATAATAATCCCAACTTTGAAAAATGCAAAAGAAAAAGAGGAAAACTCCAAACTTGTGAGATACAGAATTTTTATTAAATAATGGAGTATATTTCCCCTCCATACCACTATCGTATAAAGTGAATCAAACTCAAGAAAAACATAGACATATGGATGTAGGAAGGGGAGGAGATGAGTAGGCGAGACCCAAATTCAAAGTCTTGTCGTTAAATGTTTGTGGCCTCACATCAAAACTAAACGACCCCGAATTTGTGGACCATATCACAGATGTCGACATTCTGTGTTTCCAAGAATCTAACACTGACGATATAAGGATAGTACAAAATGAGGGTTTGCACGTATGTCCATTAACAAGCCGTAAGGCACTTTCAACCATTAGATCTGGTGGTATTTGCACAACGGTAATATGACAATACGCAAGGCGTAAGAAGGAACCCCAAAGAATCCAACGTATTGAAATATTTCATTCCGCAACCATTACTCCAAAAACATTTTGGTTTATTCAGTCGAATTCCTGCAATTGTTTAATTTCAGCCAAACAAGAATACGTTTCACAGTACTAAATATTTTCCCATAGGCGACCATTATAAAGTCCAGGCGAAAAAAAATATGGTCGCATCATTTTAAATTTAGCATTCAAATATTTGTTGTCAACTATAGCCCTCCAGACAACCTTTTAATGATTTTTAAACAGGGGTCATGCAACAAATAAAAGAAAAACTAACAGAAAGGGAAGTGCTGGTCACATGTTCATATTTCTCAGGGAATTCCCAAACAAAACACACCAATAGTCAAACAAATTTTTAGGTTCTAAATGTCCTCAAATCATCCTCTTTATTCATCTGGAACATTCAAAAGTAATGCAAAATGTCAGTAGACTTCTTCAAATGTTTATTGAAACAATATATTTCCCCAAGACTGCTTAGTTTTGGGAATTAGAAAATTTCCGAGCGCAACTTTTCGAGGCATGTAAATCTAATTAAAATATTTACAACAGTTATACCTATGAGCAAACCCAACCCTACCAAAGGTACAGTTACCTCTTTCATGTGATGAAAGAGTCATTTCTGCAATAGAATTCAACTTTTGGCTTCTGTCTAGTCCAAAGCATGGGAAATTTGTTCTTTTGAAGAGAACTGTCCAATCTGTGTCAAATAGGCTTAAAAACTGTTATTGCCTCCGACAGAATTTCTACTCTGTTACCCAATAAGTTGGGAGGGATAAGAATTCACAGCTTTCTTTGAAACTACCCAAATCCCAAAATAAAACTAAAATCTGCATCAGCACACAAAACCTTTTCACAAAATCTGTTTTAATTAATCATACAGCAAGATAAATAGGGCCGCACCACCATGAAACAATATGTCAATTTTGTTTCAAAATTGGGGTTGTGCAGGGCTTATAGTTCCTCTAAATTTGGGAGAATCCATTTGGATTCTTGCGGAAATCGTTCCGAGAATTCAGACCTGCTATGGGCCAGGATCCTATTAGGTCAGTATGATTGAACCCCTGTTGCATACTGATAATACATGTTAACCCTTTACCCAATACAGCTTTTTTAATTTTTACAACACCAACTACTGATTTTTACACCCCCCCCCCCCCACCCACCCCTCCCCCCTGGGCCCTTTGATCGCTCACCTGACGAGGTAGTTCAGAGAAGTATTTTGGGTCAGATTCAGTTAGTCAAGGTTCATGGACACTACATAGGAGTAATGTTATGAAATTATTCATAATTCTATTGTCCATGTTAGATGATTATTAGCATAGGTCTTCCTGATTGCTTCCAATTCTGACAGCTGTAGACAAGTACTGCCAAACTTCCAAGGGTTGTTGTGTCACTGCACTTTGAAAGGCAAATTTTATGGAAAAGCTCTAAGGAATGGATTTGAACATTTATGAACAACCTCGAACCTAACCCACCCCTGCCCAAATATTAAGCCACAGACCTGAAATGAACAAACTCAAATCTGCCCCCCCCCCCCCTTCCTGCGATACCAAATATGAAAGGGTTCTGACTGGCAGGAACCAAACTGGAACAAATTTACATCTGACCTCCCCAGAGATGTTGTACACCAAATATTAAAGCATTAAACTAGTGGGTCTGAAGAAAAAGATTTTTAAAGAAATTTTCTCATGTTGCTTTGAGTTAATTTGCACTCCCATAATGAGCCCATATATTAACCCATAGATTTGGCTTGAACAAACATGAATCTGACCCCCTTAGAGATGCTGTAAGTCAAATACGAAAGGATTCTGACTGGTGGATCTGAAAAAAAAGAGTTTTAAAGAAATTTCCTCATACTGCACTGAGTTAAACTTTGGGCTTCAATAGATAGACCAAATATTAACCCAGAGACCCGATTCAAACAAACTTCAATCTACCCTGCCCCCACCCCACTAGAAATGTTGCATTCCAAATATGAAAGCATTCTGACTGGTGGATCTGAAGGAGGTTTTCAAAGAAATTTCCTCATGTTGCACTGTTGATATTTGGGTGCCCACAGGGAGCCCAAATATCAACTCAGGGACTTGATTTGAACAAACCTGAACCTATCCCTCCCACCCCTAGAGATGCTGTATACCAAGTATCAAAAGATTCTTTTACATGGTTCTGGAGAAGATTTTTTTTCAATTTTGGAAAACAATTTATGCATGCTATCAGAGAAATGCTTGGGGCCCCCTGTGGGTGTGGCAACGGTATTTGAACAAACTGGAATTCATATATGATAAGGAACATGAATATCAAATTTGGTTCAATTCGGCTCAGTTGTTTATGAGGAGAGGGTAGTAAGGTAAAGTTCACGCCGGACTGGATGGACTGATGGTGGACAGACAGAAAGTCATCATTTAAGCGCCCCCTGACTTACAGTCAGGTGAGCTAAAAATAAACAATATTCATCAAGCGTAATAATTATGGATGTTACTAGAACCGGCTGATGAGAGCCGGTTCCAATGACAGCCATATTTGTACAAATTTTATTGCCAGCGTCACAATATTTCAGGTCATGTTAGTGTTGTATTGGGTAGTTTCTCACTGGTTTTGTTGCACGGATCTCTACGGGAATCGATTCTCAGATTCTTATAAGCCCTGGCTGAGGCTATATAATCCACCAATATCAATAGAAAGTGTCATTTTATCTCAATAAATGATGTCAAATATTCTTTTACCTAGTGATGAGGTAAATTATAGCCCTGGATGTACCCCCCCCCCTCTCAGTATGCGTTTTTTCCTAAAACAAGAGACCCCAGGGGGCCTGAGGGCGCCCACCTGTACATGGTAACCTAAATATGAACCCAGAGAATTGATTTCAACAAGTTGCATCTACTCCTCCTAAGAAAAGCTTATACCAAATATCCAAAGATTCTGACAAGTGGATCTACAAAAAATGATTTTTAAAGAATATTCCTCATATTGAACCGAGTTATAATTTGGGCTCCCACAGGGAGCCCATATATGAACCCAGGGACTTGGCTTTAACATGCCGCACACCAAATATCAAAACATTTCAACTGCTGGATCTGAAGAAGACGATTTTTAAAGAAAATTCCTCATTTTGAACTAAGTTACAATTCGAGCTCCCACAGTGAGCCCAAACATGGACCTAGGGACATGGCTTGAACAAACTTGAATCTTGCCTCCTAAGGATGCTGCATAAAAAATATCAAAAGCATTCATCTGCTGGATCTGAAGAAGATTTTTTAAGAAAATTCCTCATTTCGAACTAAGTTACAATTCAAGCTCCCACAGTGAGTCCAAATATGGACCTAGGGACATGGCTTGAACAAACTTGAATCTCACCCCCCTAAGAATGCTGCATACCAAATATTAAAACATTCTGACTGCTGGATCTGAAGAAGGAGATTTTTAAAGAAAATTCCTCATTTTGAACTACATGTAAGTTATCATTTGGGCTCCCACAGTGAGCCCAAATATGGACCTAGGGACATAGCTTGAACAAACTTGAATCTCACCCCCCCCCCCCTCCCCTAAGGATGCTGCATACCAAATATCGAAACTTTCCGACTGCTGGATCTGAAGAAGATTTTTAAAGAAAATTCCTCATTTTGAACTAAGTTATAATTCGGGTTACCACAGTGAGCCCAAATATGAACCCAGGGACTTGGCTTGAACAACTTGAATCTCACCCCCTAAGCATGCTCCATACACAATATCAAAAGATTCTGCCTGCTGGATCTTGAGAAGATGATTTTCAAAGAAATTTGCCTGAAATGCACTAAGTTCAAATTTGGGCTCCTATACTGAGCCCAAATATGAACCCAGGGGGCTGATTTGAACAAACTTGAATCAGATCCACCCCACAATGTTGCATATCAAATATCAAAAGATTCTGCCTGCTGGATCTGGAGAAGAAGATTTTTTAAGAAACTTGCCTGAAATGCACTAAGTTCGAATTCGGGCTTCTATAGTGAGCCCAAATATGAATCCAGGGGGCTGATTTGAACAAACTTGAATCAGATCCACCCCACAATGTCGCATACCAAATATCAGAAGATTCTGCCAGCTGAATCTGGTGAAGAAGATTTTTTAAGAAATTTGCCTGAAATGCACTAAGTTTGAATACGGGCTCCTATACTGAGCCCAAATATAAATCCACGGGGGCGGATTTGAACAAATTCGAATCAGATCCACCCTACAATGTTGCATACCATATATTGAAAGATTCTGCCTGCTGGATCTAGAGAAGAAGATTTTTTAATGTTTTTCCCATTGCCTACAGTGTTAAAAAGTGTTTTCAAAGTCCCGAAACTGTACCCTATGATAAAACCGATGGCAATTTTTTGGACCAATCCTTTCTGTTGGTCATAAGGAAGCTTCACACCAAATAAAAATTCTCAGTGCCGTGGAGTTTTGGAGATATGGCGTTTTACTTTTTTCGATTTTTAGCGCCTGTGGTTTCCATGGGACTACAGAAAAAGAAAATTTGGCATAAGTTAGGTACTTATGACCCAATAAGCCCTCACATAAAATTTGATTCAAATCAGCCTCTTGGTTCGGAAAATAGAAATTTTGGGCGGGGCAAAAAATTTTGCCCCTCCCATAACGACGCCAAATATAGCCCATCAAACTTCGCTTAAAGAAATCCAAGTCTACACCTTAAAAGGAAGCTGCATACCATATATCAAGTCTCTGCTACTGCTGGTTGATGAGAAGATTTTGGTGCCCCTTGGGGGCATGGCACCACCCAGGAGAAGGGGGCAACTTCATTTGAACAAATCTGAATTGGCATTAGGTAATAAACATTTACCCAACATTTGAATAATGTAAAGTTAACGCCGGACGGACGGCGGATAGAATGTGATCAGTAAAGCTCCCACTGAGCTTTGCTCAGGTGAGCTAAAAAACTTTATTAATTTATAAATAAATTGATGGTGACATGAATTTCCCATTATTTTTTAATCACATTCTTGCTTCTGAACACATTTCACAATGTGTTTGATATTCTGCAAGCTTTGTAAGAAAAAGCCTAAGTTTTCTCAGTTAAGGCACCTCGAGTCATAAAACAGTGATTTTTTCCAACAGAATGACCAGTACCTGCTACTGTGGTGTCTCATGACACTGTTAAAATTCCAAAAATCATCAAATATTGATTCATTAGTGCTGTGCTTGTGCTGCAAATATCCACAAGTGGACTTTCACTATTTTGGTTTTAATCCCCACAGGCATGCATTCTGTCAAAAGGAGTGAAATTGTAGAAAATATGTTCACAAAGAGGACAAGTTACAGTACAGTCGCCGTGGACGGGTTGTAATACACGCGTGGGCAGTGATGTCCACTCATGCATTTACCAGTCAATAAAAATCATCATCTACAAAATTTTAATTGATGAAGCATCGGTTTGTACCTGGTGCTTCGTTATTTAAATTTTTGATAATTATACCTATAGTTAGTGTTTGGCATCAAATATTATTGTATGAATTTGTATCCGTGGAAATATTGCCCATCCATGGAAAGTGAGCAGTACCCTGCCACTGTACTGTATTTGTTTCAAGTATATAATATACTCTTTGAAGTTTAATATACGTGTGATAGGCTGGGTCCAAAGTACTCAGTACTCGTAGTACTTGAGTACCACTTTTTTGATAAAATACTCAATACTTGCCAGCCCAGATTTTTGTATGTGTGTTTGTGTGTGGCGGAGGGGGGGGGGGGGAGGTTGGATGTATGAAAGATAGCTGCAAATTATTTAAAATGTTGACCCAGGCAAATGAAAAGCAAAGAAACATTTCATCCGAAGGACAGACAGACAGACATGCAGTAACAAATTTGGGAAGCCTAAATAAAAGTAGTGACTAACTTAAAATAAAAAATATAGATAGAAGAGCCAGGGCAATGTTGTCAAACAGAAAACAAACAAGAGCCTCCAGAGGGCCTGATGGCATTCACCTGACATGGTAGCCTAAATATCAACCCAGGGAATTTATTTGAACATTTAGTTGCATCTGCCCCTCATAAGAAAAGCTTATACAAAATATCCAAAGATTCTGACCGGTGGATCTCAAAAAAAGGATTTTTAAAGAATATTCCTCATATTGAACTAAGTTATAATTCAGGCTCCCACAGAGAGCCCAAATATGATCCCAAGGACTTCGCTTGAACAAATTTGAATCTCACATCCCTAAAGATGCTTCTATATACTAATATCTAAAGATTCTGACTACTGGATTTTGAAGAATATTCCTCTTATTGAACTAAGTTGTAATTTGGACTCCCACAGGGAGCCCAAATATGAACCCAGGGACTTGGCTCAAACAAACTTGAATCTCACCCCTCTAAGGATGCAGCATCCCAAATATCAAAATATTCTGAAGAGTGGATCAGAAGAAGATTTTTAAAAAATATTCCTCATATTGCACTAATCTAATCATAGAGAGCCCAAATATGGACCCAGGGATTTGATTTCAACAAACATGTGAATAAATCTTCCAAAGATGTTATATGCAAAATATGAAAGCCTTTGGAGCAGTGGTATGGGAGAAGAAGATTCTTTAATGTTTTTCCCATTACTAAAATGATGACTCCGCATAAGTCCTGGAAAACTTCCCTATGATAAAACTGATGGCAATTTTTTTTTTACCATTCTTTTCGGCTGTTCGTAAGGAAGCATCACACAAAATAAAAATTCTCAGTGCCATGTAGTTTTGAAGATATGGGCGTTTTAAATTTTTTCTATATTTAGATCCTGCAGTTCCCACAGGGCCACAGGAAAATGTTTTGGCATAAATTAGGTACTTACGACCCAATAAGCCCATCATATCAAATTTGCTTCAAATCAGCCTCTCAATTTGGAAAATAGAAATTTTGGTACAATTCGGGCTCCTACAGGAAGACCAAATATGAACCCAGGGACTTGGCTTTAACAAACTTATATCTCACCTCCCTAAGGATACTGTATATATCAAAACATTCTGACTGCTGAATGTGAAGAATACTTTTGAAGAATATTCCTCATTTTGAACTAAGTTATAATTCAGGCTCCCACAGTGAGCCCAAATATGAACCCAGGGACTTGGCGTAAACAAATTTGAATCTCCCACAGTGAGCCCAAATATGCATCCAGGGACTTGGCGTAAACAAACTTGAATCTCACACTGGCTCACACCGATTAATCGACTAACCAATGATCAATATCTTGATTGATAAAAAAAAGTAATTGATCGGTTAACCGTTACTTTTGAAGTACGGTACTATATGGCAGGGTATTTGATGGCTGGATTCACATCGCAAAATGCTATACAAAAATGTCCAATTGCTAACAATTTTTCTTTCATATTGGGTAAGCTTATATTCACTATTTATCATCACTTTTTGAAACCAAGATGGAAACTGTTAATCAAATTTTTAAAAACAAAACTACCCTGTATGGGTTAACTATGGAACAAACTTGCTCCAAAACAGGCAAACATTGTCACACTGGCTCACATCAATTGCATGAGACAGAGAAATGCATGCCAGTTACGTGCCAAAATACTTGTTCACTTGCATGATCATTATACTGTATAAGCTAAAAACGGTCATTCTCAACCCTTCACCAAATGCAGGTAGTAGACGATACTTGCACAAGAAATTCTAAAGATTTTCAATGTTTGTCTCAAAAAACATAGCTTATGCCCCCCCCCCCTCTTATTGGAATAAGCTCAATGAGCTTGTTCCAATGAGGGGTCATAAGCTATGTTTTGAGACAAAAATTGAAAATATAATAAAATTTGAATGGACATGTTTGTATACATGTATGGCGCTGCCCGGTTTTGTCCATTATGCTGAGTAAAGTTTTAATTATATAAATGGTCAACGGTACAGCAATTATTCAGCTACCTATTGGGGCAAGTGATTAATCGGTTAACCAAGGTTAACCCATGCGATTAATCAATCACGAAAACCCTTTAATCGTTTCAGCTCTAAAATTAATTTAATTTTATTAAATTTTATCTGATGAAAAAATGCTTATAATTTTGGGGGAATGGTAAATATGGATCTTCTTAACAAGCATTTGCAAGAACATCAGAGGAATGAAATCACCGTTCTCGCAATTTGCAAAACCCTGGTGAGCCAAAATATAGGCTTGGCTTGAAGAAACTTAAATCTCACCCGCCTAATGATGGTGCGTGCATAGCAAATATCAAAAGATTCTGTTTGGTGGGTCTGAAGAAAAAGATTTTTAAAGAATATTCCTCATACTGCACTAATTTCAACATTTGGACTCCCATAGAGGCCAAATATGGACCCAGGGATTTGATTTCAATAAATGTGTAAAAAAATCTTGCAAAGTTGGTATATGTGAAATCTGAAAGGTTTTGGAGGAGTGAATTGGGTGAAGAAGAGTCTTAAATGCTTTCTTCATTACCCACAGCGTTACAGAACGCTGACTAAGCATTTTTTCAAAGTCACGAAAAAGTACCCCATGATTGACCTGACAGAAATTTGCTTAGACCATTCCATTCTGTTGGTCCCAAGGAAGCTTCACACCAAATAAGAATTCTCAGTGCCATGTAGTTTTGGAGATATGTGCGTTTTGAATTTTGTTCTATTTTTAGCTCCTGCGGTTCCCATGGGGGGGATGGGAAAATATTTTGGGGCATAAATTAATTACTTATGATCAAATAAAAACAAAAATTAAATTTGGTTCAAATCAGCCTCTTGGTTCGAAAAACAGAAATTTTGGGCGGGGCAAAAATACATGCCCTCCAATAATGAAGGCAAATAAAGTAGAGCTGTAGGTTTGTAAATTTCTTGTTCGGTTTCGGTTTTGGTTTTTCAGGTGGAGAAAAACCTCGGTTTGGTTCGGTTTTCGGTTTGTTCATGTGGCCAAGTAAAATTCAGTAAAACTCATTCTTATGTCCAGAGTCCTAACTGAATGGTAGTGAAATTGAGTGAAACTCAATGAATGCCCGAAATAAGCTATAATACATGAAGAATCAGGAAGGCCAATATAATAATTACCTAAATATACAGAACTTTTATTGTGGTTGGCCATTTTTCGAGGCCTGACACCTACACGCAACTTGAGGAAAGCTGCAAACACAACTAAACTGAAATGTCGGAAATTCACAGAATGTAGCCTTCCCAGAGTAGTGAGAGTACCCAGACACTGCCAATGGCAGTGTCTGGGTACTCTCACTACTCTGTGAAGGCTACATTCTGTGAATTTCTGCAGCAAGAGCTGGCAAGAGAGTATTTAATAAAAAACGAAAAACCTTAGATTACGGGATGTCGACGGTTTCGGTTTCGTTTTTTTTAAAAAACTAAAAACCTCGGTTCGGTTTCGGTTAACCTACAGCTCTAAAATAAAGACCCACAAACTTCTCTTGAACAAAACTGAGTCTACACCTCAAAAGGAAGCAGCACACCACATATCGAATCTCTGTTACTCCTGGTTCATGGGAAGATTTTTTTAAGATTTAGGCAAAATTTTGGGGCATGGCCCTACTGGGGGCAGGGCAACTTGATTTAAGCAAAATCAAAATACAATGTCAAAACAAACAAGCATCTTACATTTCACTTAAATGATTAATCAGTTCAGCAGTTTTGGAGAAGACGCAAACACCATGTTCACGGACGACAGACGGCAAGTGATCACTACACCTCACCCTGACTGAAAGTCAGAAGAGCTAAAAACTCAGTGGACCATGAGTGCTGCAGTTGGGCGAGATGCTTGGTTCAAGGAGAGAAGAAACTTGTAGCTGCTGGCTTTCGAATGTGTTGTTAAAACCCAATAAATAAATAAACAAGAGGCCCCACAGGGCCTGAAGCGCTCACCTTGAACAGAACACGATGTAAACACAGAACACAACACGATATAAGAGTCCAAGAATGAATCTACATTAAGCAATCCATCTCCATAGGATACACTGCAAATCTTTGAGCCCCTCAGGAGTGACAAAAACAGTCCAAGCATCATGCCTTTCCTTTAGTTGATTATGATGTAAAATGTGGAGCTCCCCTCTCAAGCACCTTGATACAACCTATGTAGATTACTCTTCACCTCCTGAGGGTACTGAATAAAAAATGTCTAATTCTTCAGCTACTTGGCCAATTCCAGCTCAAATATCAACCCAGGCACTCGATTTGAACAAAGTTGAATCTGATCTCCTTAGAGATGCTGTATACCAAATATGAAAGCATTCTGACTGGTGGATCTGAAGAACAAAATTTTAAAGAAATTTCCTCATATTGCACAAAGTTAAAATTTGCGCTACCATAGTGAGCCCAAACTTTAACCTACAGACCCGATTTGAACAAACTTGAATCTCACCCCCACCCCCACCCCTCCCCCCTTAGAGATGTTGTATACCAAATACGAAAGTATTCTGACTGGTGGATCTGAAGAAGAAGATTTTAAAAGAAAACTTCCCCATACAGCCCCAAGTTAAATTTGGGCTACCAAAGGAAGCCCAAATATTAACATAGGAACTTGGTTTGAACAATCTTGAATCTGACCATCATAACAATGAGGGTACCAAACATTAAACAAGAGGCCCCAAGGGGCCTGAGGGCGCACACCTGACATGGTAGCCTAAATTTATATCAACCCAGAGAATTGATTTCAACAAGTTGCATCTGCTCCTCCTAAGAAAAGCTTATACCAAATATCCAAAGATTCTGACCAGTGGATCTAAAAAAAAAAAAGGATTTTTAAAGAATATTCCTCATATTGAACTAAGTTATAATTCAGGCTCCCACAGGGACCCCATATATGAACCCAGGGACTTGGCTTTAACAAACTTGAATCTCAGCCCCCCCCCCCCCCAAGGATGCTGCACACCAAATATCAAAACAGTCCGACTGCTGGATCTGAAGAAGAATTTTAAAGAAAAGTCCTCATTTTGAACTAAGTTACAATTCGAGCTCCCACAGTGAGTCCAAATATGGACCTAGGGACATGGCTTGAACAAACTTGAATCTCACCCCCTAAGGATGCTGCATACCAAATATCAAAACATTCCGACTGCTGGATCTGAAGAAGATTTTTAAAGAAAATTCCTCATTTTGAACTAAGTTATAATTCGGGCTACCACAGTGAGTCCAAATATGGACCTAGGGACATGGCTTGAACAAACTTGAATCTCACCCCCTAAGGATGCTGCATACCAAATATCAAAACATTCCGACTGCTGGATCTGAAGAAGATTTTTAAAGAAAATTCCTCATTTTGAACTAAGTTATAATTCGGGCTACCACAGTGAGCCCAAATATGAACCCAGGGACTTGGCTTGAACAAACTTGAATCTCACCCCCCTAAGCATGGTGCATACCCAATAGCAGAAGATTCTGCCTGCTGGATCTTGAGAAGAAGATTTTCAAAGAAATTTGCCTGAAATGCACTAATTTCAAATTTGGGCTCCTATACTGAGCCCAAATATAAACCCAGGGGGCCGATTTGAACAAACTTGAATCAGATCCACCCCACAATGTTGCATACCAAATATCAAAAGATTCTGCCTGCTGGATCTGGAGAAGAAGATTTTTTAAGAAATATGCCTGAAATGCACTAAGTTAAAATTTGGGCTCCTATACGGAGCCCAAATATAAACCCAGGGGGCCGATTTGAACAAACTTGAATCAGATCCACCCCACAATGTTGCTTACCAAATATGAAAAGATTCTGAAGCTGGATCTGGAGAAGAAGATTTTTTAAGAAATTTGCCTGAAATGCACTAAGTCCGAATTCGGGCTTCTATATTAAGCCCAAATATGAATCAAGGGGGGCCGATTTGAACAAACTTGAATCAGATCCACCCCGCAATGTTGCATACCAAATATCAAAAGATTCTGCCTGCTGGATCTGGAGAAGAAGATTTTTGAAGAAATTTGCCCGAAAAGCACTAAGTTTGAATTTGAGCTTCTATAGTGAGCCCAAATATGAATCCAGGGGGCCGATTTGAACAAGCTTGAATCAGATCTACCCCGCAATGTGGCATACCAAATATCAAAAGATTCTGCCTGCTGGATCTGGAGAAGATGATTTTTTAAGAAATTTGCCTGAAATGCACTAAGTTCGAATTCGAGCTTCTATAGTAAGCCCAAATATGAATCTAGGGAGCCGATTTAAACAAATTTGCATCAGATCCATCCCACAATGTTGCATACCAAATATCAAAAGATTCTGCCTGCTGGATCTGGAGAAGAAAATTTTTTAAGAAATTTGCCTGAAATGCACTAAGTTCGAATTCGAGCTTCTATAGTGAGCCCAAATATGAATCTAGGAAGCCGATTTGAACAAACTTGAATCAGATCCACCCCACAATGTTGCATACCAAATATCAAAAGATTCTGCCTGCTGGATCTGGAGAAGAAGATTTTTTAATAAATTTGCTTGAAATGCACTAAGTTCAAATTTGGGCTCCTATACTGAGCCCAAATATACACCCAGGGGGCCGATTTGAACAAACTTGAATCCGATCCACCCCACAATGTTGCTTACCAAATATGAAAAGATTCTTCCTGCTGGATCTGGAGAAGAAGATGTTTTAAGAAATTTGCATGAAATGCACTAAGTTCAAATTCGAGCTTCTATAGTGAGCCCAAATATGAATCTAGGAAGCTGATTTGAACAAACTTGAATCAGATCCACCCCACAATGTTGCATACCAAATATCAAAAGATTCTGCCTGCTGGATCTGGAGAAGAAGATTTTTTAAGAAATTTGCCTAAATGCACTAAGTTCGAAATCGGGCTCCTATACTGAGCCCAAATATGAACCCAGGGGGCCGATTTGAACAAACTTGAATCAGATCCACCCTACAATGTTGCATACCAAATATCAAAAGATTCTGCCTGCTGGATCTGGAGAAGAAGATTTTTTAAGAAATTTGCCTGAAATGCACTAAGTTCGAAATTGGGCTCCTATACTGAGCCCAAATATTAACCCAGAGGGCCGAGTTGAACAAACTTGAATCAGATCCACCCCACAATGTTGCTTACCAAATATGAAAAGATTCTGCCTGTTGGATCTGGAGAAGAAGATTTTTTAAGAAATTTGCCTGAAATGCACTAAGTTCGAATTCGGGCTTCTACAGTAAGCCCAAATATGAATCCAGGGGGCCAATTTGAACAAACTTGAATCAGATCTACCCCACAACGTTGCATACCAAATATCAAAAGATTCTGCCTGCTGGATCTGGAGAAGATTTTTGAAGAAATTTGCCTGAAATGCACTAAGTTCGAATTCAAGTTCCTATAGTGAGCCCAAATATGAATCTAGGGAGCCGATTTGAACAAACTTGAATCAGATCCACCCTACAATGTTGCATACCAAATATCAAAAGATTCTGCCTGCTGGATCTGGAGAAGAAGATTTTCAAAGAAATTTGCCTGAAATGCAGTAAGTTCAAATTTGGGCTCCTATACTGAGCCCAAATATAAACCCAGGGGGCCGATTTGAACAAACTTGAATCAGATCCACCCCACAATGTTGCATACCAAATATCAAAAGATTCTGCCTGCTGGATCTGGAGAAGAAGATTTTTTAAGAAATTTGCCTGAAATGCACTAAGTTCGAAATCGGGCTCCTATACTGAGCCCAAATATGAACCCAGGGGGCCGATTTGAACAAACTTGAATCAGATCCACCCTACAATGTTGCATACCAAATATCAAAAGATTCTGCCTGCTGGATCTGGAGAAGAAGATTTTTTAATGTTTTTCCCATTGCCTACAGTGTTAAAAAGTGCTGACTCAGCACTTTTTCAAAGTCCCGAAACTGTACCCTATGATAAAACCGATGGCAATTTTTTTTACCAATCCTTTCTGTTGGTCCTAAGGAAGCTGCACACCAAATAAAAATTCTCAGTGCCGTGCAGTTTTGGAGATATGGGCGTTTTAAATTTTTTCTATTTTTAGCTCCTGCAGTTCCCACGGGGCTGCGGAAAATTTTTTTTTTGCATAAATCAAGTACTCATGACCCAATAAGCCCTCACATAAAATTTGGTTGAAATCAGCCTCTCGGTTTGGAAAATAGAAATTTTGGGCAGGGCAAAAAATTTTGCCCCTCCCATAACGACGCCAAGTATAGCCCCACAAACTTCTCTTGAACAAATCTGAGTCTACACCTCAAAAGGAAGCTGCACACCAAATATCAAGTCTCTGCTACTGCTGGTTCATGAGAAGAAGTTTTACAAATATTTTGGTGCCCCTTGGGGGCGTGGCACCACCCAGAAGGAGGGGCAACTTCATTTGAACAAATCTGAATTGGCATTAGGTAATAAACATTTAGCCAACATTTGAATAAAATTGGGCTAGTGGTTTACAAGGAGAAGTCGATAATGTAAAGTTAACGCCGGACGGACGACGCCGGACGCCGGACGACGGACAGAAAGTGATTAGTAAAGCTCCCCTTGAGCTTTGCTCAGGTGAGCTAAAAATTCTGACTCGTGGTTCTGAAGAAGATTTTTAAAGAAAATTCCCCATAAAATTTGGGCTCCTGCATTGAGTCCAAATATGAACGAATGGGCTTCATTTTAACAAACTTGTATCTGACCCCTCTAGGGATGCTGTATACCAAATATCAAATGATTCTGAACATTTATATATTGAGCCCAAATATAAACCCAGGGGGCCGATTTGAACAAACTTGAATCAGATCCACCCCACAATGTTGCATACCAAATATCAAAAGATTCTGCCTGCTGGATCTGGAGAAGAAGATTTTTTAAGAAATTTGCCTGAAATGCACTAAGTTCGAAATCGGGCTCCTATACTGAGCCCAAATATGAACCCAGGGGGCCGATTTGAACAAACTTGAATCAGATCCACCCTACAATGTTGCATACCAAATATCAAAAGATTCTGCCTGCTGGATCTGGAGAAGAAGATTTTTTAATGTTTTTCCCATTGCCTACAGTGTTAAAAAGTGCTGACTCAGCACTTTTTCAAAGTCCCGAAACTGTACCCTATGATAAAACCGATGGCAATTTTTTTTACCAATCCTTTCTGTTGGTCCTAAGGAAGCTGCACACCAAATAAAAATTCTCAGTGCCGTGCAGTTTTGGAGATATGGGCGTTTTAAATTTTTTCTATTTTTAGCTCCTGCAGTTCCCACGGGGCTGCGGAAAATTTTTTTTGCATAAATCAAGTACTCATGACCCAATAAGCCCTCACATAAAATTTGGTTGAAATCAGCCTCTCGGTTTGGAAAATAGAAATTTTGGGCAGGGCAAAAAATTTTGCCCCTCCCATAACGACGCCAAGTATAGCCCCACAAACTTCTCTTGAACAAATCTGAGTCTACACCTCAAAAGGAAGCTGCACACCAAATATCAAGTCTCTGCTACTGCTGGTTCATGAGAAGAAGTTTTACAAAGATTTTGGTGCCCCTTGGGGGCGTGGCACCACCCAGAAGGAGGGGCAACTTCATTTGAACAAATCTGAATTGGCATTAGGTAATAAACATTTAGCCAACATTTGAATAAAATTGGGCTAGTGGTTTACAAGGAGAAGTCGATAATGTAAAGTTAACGCCGGACGGACGACGCCGGACGCCGGACGACGGACAGAAAGTGATTAGTAAAGCTCCCCTTGAGCTTTGCTCAGGTGAGCTAAAAATTCTGACTCGTGGTTCTGAAGAAGATTTTTAAAGAAAATTCCCCATAAAATTTGGGCTCCTGCATTGAGTCCAAATATGAACGAATGGGCTTCATTTTAACAAACTTGTATCTGACCCCTCTAGGGATGCTGTATACCAAATATCAAATGATTCTGAACATTGGTTCTTGAGAAAAGATTTTCTAAAATGTTTGCAAAAATGCTCCACCAACATTATTCTGATGCCCTCTGCAGAACTCTCTAACAACAACAGAGGGCATTTTTTTTTACCATTCAATTCTACTGGTTCTAAGGATGCTTCATACCACATAACAGTTCTCTGTTCCAAGTGGTTTGGGAAACATGGGAGTTTGAAAACATTTCTATTTTTTGCTCCTGGGGTTCCCATGGGGATGCAGGGGTTTTTTTTGCATGAGGTAAGTACTTATGACCCAATATTACCACGATACTGAATTTCATTCAAATCGGACCATCGGTTCGGAAAATAGAAATTTTGGGTGGTACCAAAAATCTAACCACTGCCATTACAAAGCCAAATATTGCTTCACAAAGTATGTTTGAACAAGCGTGATTCTACACCTCAAAAGGTAGTTCCATAACGAATATAAAGTCACTGTACCCACTGGTTCATAAGATTTTTTAAATATTTTGGGAGCATTTTACCCCACCCTCTCCCTATGGGGCTGGGCATGTTGAGTCAAACAAAAATGTAATACCCATTTGGTACCATTACTCACACAAACTTTAACTTGAATTGACCAAAACATGGTGTTGATGGATGACAGATGGATGGACAATGGATGGAGAGTGATTAGATAAGCCCTGCTTGACTTTGTCAAAGTGAGCTAAAAAAAAAAAAAATTAAACGGTTCATGTCCGATATTTTACCCATGTTATTAAAATTGATAAATTTGTCCCTGGAGTGCAACAAGGTTTATGCTATACATGTAGCATTGCAAAGCCTTCTTGCACTCAAGTGATGGAATACACCTCCATTCAAGCTATTCTGTAGATTATGAGGCCTAAAACAAACCAAGAACATGAACTTATGCATGAATATTATTACAATGAATACACTGTCTTACACAAAGGAATACCACACAATCCAGTGTAGACTGATTTCAAAAAGTCTTCCGTAGTGGAAGGGCAATTTTAACAAACATACAGGCCCAAATAAGCTTCATACACAGTGTAAAAATTCCACAAAATTAATAAACATTCATATATGTTTAATAGGAATTAGGAGTATTGTAATTAAAAGTCAACTGTGTGGTTGTTTATAAACTTATATTACTTTGTTATCAGGTGTTAAAAAATATGAATATTTGTAAACACACCCACTCATTTAGATTAGTCCCTGCTCATAGCAGTGACACAGACATACAGTACAGTTGCTGGTCATAATCCTTGCATGGGCAGTGCATGATGTCCATGCATGTTTTTTCCAGGTAATAGAAAATCATCATCAATAAAATTTTAATTAATGAAGCACCGAATTGTATCCTGTGGTTCATTAATTAAATTTTGGACGATTATTGCTGTAAACAATGTTTGAAAACTAATATCATTGCATCCACAGAAATATTGCCCACCCACAGAAAGTGACCAGTACACAGCAGCACAGAGTCAAGGTAATTGTGTTTTACTGTCTTGAATTTCAAATTTTGTTGTTTTTTTTTGTTGTTTTTTTGTTGTTTTTTTTTTTTTGGGGGGGGGGGTGCACCAGACCCCTCCACTGATGAGAGGGTCACACACCCTCTTGTCCTCACCCCTATCTCACTGCTATGTGGCTCAGGTGATTCTGTGCATCATATTCTTTATGACTCCCACTAGATACATGTATTACTCTTGCCCCTACATGTAACTTAGATATCCTGGCTTAGCACCAGTATAATGGTAAACTAACATCAAATTGTGTGCTTATGTACAGTAGCTAACATATTGGAATAGTATAATGAGCTTTGTCAGAAACCTGATCAAGTATTGATGACAAACAACAATTTTCATTACCAGTACCTGGTGCCAGTAATAAAATAAGATTTGCAAATATCACCCTGCATTTTTTTCAGCTATTAACTAACATAAAATTGTGCGCTTCATGAAAATTATTTCGTAACTACCTGTTAAAAATTACTGTTTCTTGTTTTGCTCTTTTAGAAAAAGAAATCACTCCTTTTCTGGTGGGCATACTAAACACCGAGGCAACCGAGGGATACCAAGGTGAAGGAAAACAGGAGAGAAACGGGTATGAGGTGGTGTGTTCTTTTTATTATTTATTTATTGGTGTTTAAGGTCACATTTATCTGCACAACAGCTTATTGTGACCATGGCAGTTTTATGGACGGAGGAAACTAGAGTACCCAGGAGAACCACTGAGCAATGGCAAGCAACTGTGAGCTCCCCAACCTACTACACAAGCACGGTTAGCCTTGTTTGAAGACAGGTGCACCAAGAACATGCAGTATGCCTTAGTACACAGCATACATTGCCCCCACATGGGTAGTGGGGGGTGAAGTGTCTTGCCCAAGGACACAAAGCTGTTGCCGTAGGTGGATTCGAACCGAGGATCTCTCGGCTTGCAGTCTGCATCTCTGCCTACTGAGCTAATGCACCCCTGATGGTGTATTCTGATTATGTGAATAGATTTAAGCAGTATAAGTATGGATTGGTTTTAATGTCATATTTGAGAATTATGGGCACTGAAGTAATAAGAGTGCACTGAAAAATCTTCCCTTTGGTATTTAGTAGATAGCTTGGTAATGGTAAAGTGACTTCACCTCAGTAAGCAACAGTGTGAAAGCCGGCAGCCATCTTTAATTTCGGGCCGCACCCAAAAACACTTGTTCTCATCCCAAGGTGATAACAAAGGTACCCAAGAAGTTTCATGAAGATCGGTTCATAAATACAGCCTCCAGCCTTAGCGTATTGACATGTGCACTTACAGTGTATAAGTAGCACTGAATAAATCAAAGGTCATCTAATTTGCATAATTTCTGCAAGAGAAAAAAAACCTGTATTATACAGTATTTTTTGTGATGTATTCCATGTTACTAAACATTCATACAAATATTTATTCAAATCAGAACTTTCATACAGAAGTTCTGTACAAAAAACTGATTGCACTAATTTTGGTACAAAATGGCTGCTAGTGGCCATCTTGAATTTCGAACTGCACCCAAAAACACTCGCTCTTATCCCACGGTGATAACAAAGGTACCCATGACATTTCGTAAAGATTGGTTCATAAATACGGGCTCTAGCCTCTAGCCTGAGCTGTATAGAAGTTGTGTACAAAAAACTGATTGTATCTAATTTTGGTACAAAATGGCCTCTGGCAGCCATCTTGAATTTTGAATCGCACCCCAAAACACTCATTCTCGTCCCTAGGTGATAACAAAGGTACCCAAGAAGCTTGGTGAAGATCGGTTCATAAATACAGCCCCTAGCCCGAACCGTATTGACATGTGTACTTACTGTGTATAAGTAGTACTGAATAAATCAAAGTTTGTCTAATTTGCATAATTGCAAGAAAAAAACCTGTATTTTATGTGATGTATTCCATGTTACTAAACAAGCATACACAAATTTATTCAAATCAGAACTTTCATACAGAAGTTCTGTACAAAAAACTGATTGCAGTAATTTCATTTTCAGTACAAAATAGCTGCCGGCGGCCATCTAGAATTTTGGTCTCCCCCCCAAAACACTCATTCTAACCCCATGGTGATAACAAAGGTACCCAAGAAATTTTGTAAAGATCGATTCATAATTACGGCCTCTAGCCCAAGTTGTATAGAAGTTCTGTACAAAAAACTGATTGTACTTAATTTCGGTACAAAATGGCCACTGGTAGCCATATTGAATTTTGGACCGTACCCAAAAACACTCATTCTCATCCCAAGGTGATAGCAAAGGTACCCAAGAAGTTTCATGAACATCAGTTCATAAATACAGCCTAGCCCGAGCCGTATTGGCATGTGCACTTACTGGGTATACATGTAAGTAGCACTGAATAAATTAAAGTTCATCTAATTTGCATAATTTCAGCACGAGAAAAAAACCTGTATTATATGTGATGTACTCCATGTTACTAAACATTCATACAAAAATTCGTTCAAATCAGAACTTTCATACAGAAGTTCTGTACAAAACACTGATTGCACTAATTACTGTACAAAATGGCTGCTGGAGGCCATCTTGCATTTTGGACCGCACCCAAAAACACTCGTTCTCGTCCCATGGTGATAACAAAGGTACCCAAGAAGTTTCGTAAAGATCGGTTCATAAATACAACCTCTAGCCCGAGTCGTATTGAATTGTTGTTCCCAAACAGACGGAAGCCTGAGTCGTACTGAATTGTTGTTCCCAAACAGACAGACAACAGGCTATGACACAACCTTAAATATGACTTTGTCAAAGCTGAGCTAAAAATGGGGAGTATCCAGAGTATCACAAAACAAAAACCTATTTTGTAAAGGACTACACCTTTCAAGGACAATGGGACAACATTGGCATTCACCACCATGCTGCCTTGAGGCTGCCTTTTGAATTCCTGTGTTTGTTGTTCTTATGAAATATTATTTTATTATTATCAATTATGGTACAAATATGGTACCGATAGCACACTTTCAGGATCCGCTGATGTCTGATGGCGACTGTGTGTCAGTGTGTGAGATGCACACATACTATACACCACATCCTTCATTTTGCTATATAATTTGTCTAAATTTATTTGGAATTTATAGAATTTCAGACTTGGAAATTTCATAGTATTGTTTTTGCCTTAGTTATGGTGCTTTATAAGTAATGGGCAATTTAGTTTGAAGAAAGGGGTTCCTGAAGATTCAGTCACAGGAAGATTCAGCCCTCATACTTTTTCTTAGAATATTCGGTCTCAGTCGTGGTCGAATGTCATCACCTCTTGAGGTCAAAACCTCACAGAATTTTTTTTTTTTAAATATTCTATGCATTTTTTCTATTGTTTTATGTTAAGGATTTATGATTACTAATTATGATAAAATTACAAGTGCGATATGAAACAAACCTTAATGAAGCTGGAACAAAAAAAACCTTCCCAAAACAAGCTGTGAGAGGTTCTCAGCTCGAATCCCAATTGCGGCAACTGAAATAAGGCATACTGCACATCGATGGTGCACTTGTCTTCAACCAATGCTAACCCTGCTTGCTTGGAGTTACAATGTTGAGAAGCTGACAGTTGCTTGTCATTGTTGCTCGGTAGTTCTCTCTGGGTGCTCTGGCTGGGTTCCTCCCCCAGTAAAACTGTTGGGTGGCCCTGGCTGTAAAAATTGTTGTTAAACCCAATAAATAAAGAAATCAAATTTGCTGAATCCAAGACCTTTGAATGATGGTTTTGATTGGGGGGGTGTGTGTGTGGGGGGGGGGGGGGGGGGGGGGTTATACAGTTTTGCCCACTTAATTGGATATATCTTAATTGTATACAGTTGAAACTAGAAGTCCTATCCCGAATTGTGTGCTTATCTAGGCTTAATTGCGCGTAGGAATTGCGCGCAATTGCCATATCGAATGGCATCCAAAGCATGGCAGGTTCTCCTGATTACTCATAGTAAACACAGGCAATGTTTCTGCCAATGGACCTCCGGGTTACCCGGAGGTCCATTGGCTGAAACATTGCTTGTGCACAGGCGATATGTACATAATTTGATAGCCTTACTATGGTCATAACGCATAGATTAACGCGCAAATCGACATGCTATTTATGCGCATTTCATGTTAGGACTTCTAGTTTTAACTGTATCCCTGTTAATAGAATATAATTTCCCAACACAAAACCATTTACCTCCAGTACAAATTTGACCTGGTAATTGAATATAGGTTATAGAGTAATCTCCTGTTAATTGAATAAAAAATCTTGTAACATGTTGAGAAATTGCCCTGACTCTTCCCAGTTTTCCTTTGGTTATAGACCAATTTGGCCTCAGTACATTCAATACAGGCATTTAATCTATTATATCTTGTTTGACAGAGCTCATGGAGCTCTGTCAAACAAAATATAATAGAATAAATGCTAAGTTTATCTCTGGAATACAGGAAAGTGACACAATCCCTGTTAATTGAATACTCCTGCTAACTGAATAATGTTATTGGCAAAGTGGCTCTTCAATTAACAGGGTTCCACTGTACAGCAAAAACAAATATCACAAACTAATAATGAAACTATGTACCTGTGAAATTTTCATGTGGTCATGCTACAAAATGTTTTAGCTGGTACTATACAGTTTTGAAGGTTAAAGGGCTCTGTACTTAGAGGTGAAGACTGCAAGCCAAAGGGTCCTCTATCAAATACCACCTGTGGCAACCACTTTGTTTCCTTGGGCAATACACTTCATTCCCACTGCCCACGTAGTGCCATTGCATACCAAGGCATACTGCATGTCAATCGTACACTTGTCTTCAACCAATGCTAACCCAGCATGTGTGCTGTTTGTACGTTAGATGTTTGTAATTGCTCTGTGGTTCTCTCTGGCTTTTCCCACCTGTAAAACTGTCCGACATGAAGTGACCCTGGCTATCGAAGTGTCATTAAACCCCAATAAATAAATCAATAAGAATCATGTGTCCCTATTCTGGAGAACAGTTTGGGGCAAATTGCCAAAGGATGGTTTGGGTTAGATTAGTATCCAGTTTGGGTCAAATTGTTGGAGGACAGTTTGGATGCAATTCTCACAAATTCCAGTCACTTTGGCCCCAAGTCATTTTGGCCCCAGTCATTACAGCCTCAGGTCAATTCAGCCCCAATATACCAGGTCATTTCGGCCTCTTTAAATATTTTCAAATATTGTTTGAATTTTAACATTTTTCTGTTTAATTTTGTTTCAACATATATATCTCTCAATTAGATATTCAGGTATACATTATATATGTCTAGTAGATTTTCTTTCATGATGAATAAATAAAAGAAAAGTTTCAGCATGTCGAAGATGCGCATGGACTATGTGGGATTTGAAATCACTTGTGACCTGAATAATTTTATTTGCTTATGAATCTATGAGAGCCAGAAGCGAGGGTAAGTAATGTGATTTGGTTTAAGTGTACGCCTTGGAAGTGGGGCACTGGGATCAGACCCCCGTGGACATCGAACTGGAAGGGGACTAGGAATTGCGCATAACTACAAGGATTCTGCTCTGTGTTTTAGAAAATGTGGACATATTTATGGTAGTATCAAAATCGCAGTTTGGTGGTCGTTTCAGAAAAAAAAAAGAAACCCTGTGAACCTCAAACTGGAAGATGACTAGGAATTGTGCATAACAATATGAATAAATGACTGCATATTCCGGTACTTTGCAAAATTTCAAAGTAAAATAATTTCTCTTACTTATACAGATAGCATCTTAAATGTATGTAAAATTGAACACATGGATAATTTTTAATGTCATGTATAACTGTTCTGTACACTATGTAAATACAAATAACTGAACATTACTTAATAAAGGTAATTACCCATTATTTCTAAACATGAACTATGCACTGAGCACTGATCTTTATAGATCTGTACACTTAAAATGGTGCCGATATGACCAAGGGACCAAAGCGACTAGGACAGAGATGACTTTGAGGTCGAATTGACCAGAGGACGAAATGACTTGGAGCCAAAGTGATTGGATATCATTCTAACAGATGAGAGACGTTAATTAGGCCCTATTACAGAACACATTGAATGCGAATTTACTGCAGAGATAATTGCTCGACGATATATTATATTAATATTTTTTCAATTAATATCGAACAATCTATTAATATTTTTTTTAAGAATTATTTTCAGGAGTTAAAACGAATATCGTAGCGTATCTAAAATATCCTAACAGATGTGTACTGCTTTTCTTTTGGATGATTCTTCCCTGGGCCTAGTTCTCCCCAGGCTGAAGATTCCCCCAGTTCCCGAAAAAAGATGACATGCCATTTTCAATGGCGGTAAATATCCAAAAGGGTTATTATTTTCCATTTTTTAGTTTTTGAAACTACGAAGCACTGTTCAGAAATACAGATGCACCAAAAAGTAACACATTATTACTTTGTTTTGGTTTCTAACGGGACTGAAAGCAACCTATCAGTATCACTTTTTTGAATTACACCCATTTCGTCTGCTAACCAAATCGTCCGCTGCAATTTTACCCAAGTCGTCCTCTACAATTATACCCAACACGTCCGAAACTCGTTCGCTGGGGGAAAGTATTCAAGTATTGCATTTTGAATCATTTTTAGCTCAACTTTGACGAAGTCAAATTTGAGCTATTGTCATGGCCCGTCGTCCGTCGTCCATCTGTCCGTCCGTCCGTCTGTCCGTCTGTCCGTACGTCAACAATTGGCTATGGCTCGGGCTAGAGGTCGTATTTATGAACCGATCTTTACGAAACTTCTTGTGTACCTTTGTTATGACCCTGGGACGGGAACGAGTGTTTTTAGGTGTGGTCCGAAATTCAAGATGGCTGCCAGTGGCCATTTTGTACCGATGATGCAAAAATCAGTTTTTTGTACAGAACTTCTGTATGAAAGTTCTGATTTGAATAAAGTTTTGTATAAATGTTTAGTACCATAGGATACATCACATATAATACGGGTTTTTTTCTCGTGCGTAAATTATGCAAATTAGACTGACTTTGATTTATTTAGTGTTACTTTCAGAGCTGTAAGTGCCAGCTGCTATGGCTCGGGCTAGAGGCCGTATTTATGAACCGATCTTTACGAAACTTCTTGGGTACCTTTGTTATGACCGTGGGACGAGAACGAGTGTTTTTGGGTGCGGTACGAAATTCAAGATGGCTGCCAGCTGCCATTTTGTACCGACGATGCAGAAATCTGTTTTTTGTACAGAACTTCCACATGAAAGCTCTGATTTGAATAATTTTTTGTATGAATGTTTAGTACCATGGGATACATCACATATAATACAGGTTTTTTTCTCGTACGTAAATTGTGCAAATTAGACTAATTTTGATGTTTTTGGGGGTTACTTTCAGCACTGTAAGTGTAAATGCCAATACGGCTCGGACTAGAGGCCGTATTTATGAACCGATCTTTACGAAACTTCTTGGGTACCTTTGGTATCACCGTGGGACGAGAACGAGTGTTTTTGGGTCCGGTCCGAAATTCAAGATGGCCGATGGCAGCCATTTTGTACAAAATTAGGTGCAATCAGATTTTTGCACAGAACTTCCATATGAAAGCCCTGATTTGAATAATTTTTTTGTGTGAATGTTTAGTACCATGGGATGCATCACATATAATACGGGTTTTTTTCTCGTGCAGAAATTATGCAAATTAGATGAACTTTGATTTTTTCAGTGCGACTTACACACAGTAAGTACACATGTCAATACGGCTCAGACTAGAGTCTGTATTTATGAACTGATCTTCACGAAATGTCTTGGGTACCTTTGTTATCACCTTGGGACGAGAACGAGTGTTTCTGGGTGCGGTCTAAAATTCAAGATGGCTGCCAGTGGCCATTTTGTCCCGAAATTAGGTCTAATCAGTTTTTTGTACACAACTTCTATACAGCTCAGACTAGAGGCCATATTTATGAACCAATCTTTACGAAACTTCTTGGGTACCTTTGTTATCACCGTGGGATGAGAGCGAGTGTTTTTGGGTGTGGTCCGAAATTCAAGATGGCCACCAGCAGCCATTTTGTACCAAAATTAGTGCAATCAGTCTTTTGTATAGAACTTCTGTATGAAATTTCTGATTTTAATAAATTTTTGTATGAATGTTTAGTAACATGGAATACATCACATATTGTAAGGGGGTTTTTTTCGTGCAGAAATTATGCAAATTAGATGAACTTTGATTTATTCAGTGCAACTTACACAATGTAAGCACACATGTCAATACGGCTCAGGGTAGAGGCTGTATTTATGAACCGATCTTCACAAAACTTCTTGGGTACCTTTGTTATCTCCTTGGGATGAGAATGAGTGTTTCTGGGTACGGTCCAAAATTCAAGATGGCTGCCAGTGGCCATTTTGTACCGAAATTAGGTCCAATCAGTTTTTTGTCACAAGTTCTATACAGCTCGTATTTATGAACTGATCTTCACAAAACTTCTTGAGTACTTTTGTTTTCACCTTGGGACAGGAACGAGTGTGTTTTGGGGTGCCTTTGTTATCACTGTGCTATGAGAACAAATATTTTGGGGTTCAGTCAGACCCACTCTGGGACTCAAAGATTTTTTCTAG
This sequence comes from Pictodentalium vernedei, assembly GCA_031216915.1. Lineage (NCBI taxonomy): Eukaryota > Metazoa > Mollusca > Scaphopoda > Dentaliida > Dentaliidae > Pictodentalium > Pictodentalium vernedei. Next base: position 17,817,510 of record CM062292.1, read on the forward strand.
TTCAGCATCTGACTGTCACCCACCTTTACAATACTTTACCTATACATTTGTTACAGGCAACGGTCAGTATTTATGTAGAGACCGTTACAATACTTTATATGTACCTTTGTTATCAGGTCATTACCTAGATGTTTGTCATTGCTGTGTCACATACTATACATGTACATGTCTTTGTCTTGACAAGTTGAGCTACAGTGTCATTGACACTTTCATTTATTTATATAATAATTTTATTGTATAATTTATTGTATATTACCTATTGTAATATATCTTAATGTACCTCCATTGTAGTACGCAGCACATGTTTACTGTGGTAAACCAGTTCCGCTTTCCTAGTAAAATAGGACCCAGTCACCAATGCTTGGGGTGAAAGTCCTCTAAAATGGGCAACATGTAGATCAACGATTGACTAAACTTGACTTCTTCTCCATGTTGTGTCACGATTAGCCATGTTGCATAAATATGTGACGTTAACCACCAACAAACAAACAAACAAACCTCCATTGTAATATATCTTAATGTACCTCCTTGCATTAAATTTCATATATGTGTATGAAATTCTGAAAACAGAAATGTCAGAACAAAATAAACTATCCAGCCATCTAATAAATTTTAATTACTGTTTATTCAATGGATTACCAATAAAAATTATATTATTACAGTAAAAGTTCTTAAAGTACAGTTAAAACTAGAAGTCCTGTCATGAAATGCGCACAAATAGCACGTTGATGTGCGCGTTAATGTGCGCGTTATGGCCCAAGTAAAGCGATCAAATTCTGTACATATGGCCTGTGCACTTGCAATGTTTCAGCCAATGGACCTCCGGGTAACCCGGAGGTCCATTGGCAGAAACATTGCATGTGTTTGCTATGAGTAACCAGGAGAACCTGTCGTGCTTTGGATGCCATTGGATATGGCAATTGCGTGCAATTCCAACGCGCAATTAAGCCTAGATAAGCGCACTATTCGTGACAGGACTTCTAGTTTTAACTGTATATGTACGGTATATTAAGTTCCACTACATAATCTTATAATTTTGCAATTTTTCATTGAAGAGCTCCACCGGCACCTTACAGTGAATAATTGCAAAATTATTAGCATAAGTATTATAAGAATTAATTATATTAAGAAATGCAACAAAATTTGTTATATTAAGTTCTGCAACATAATCTTATAATTTTGCAAGTATTCATCGAGGCGCACCGTCGCTTTACAATGAATAATAGCAAAATTATTAGCAAATGTATTATAAGAATTAATTATATTAAGAAACGCATCAAAATTTATGGTTAATTAAAATTCTGCAACATAATCTTATAATTTTGCAATTATTCTTGGAAGAGCATCACCGGTGCTTTACAATGAATAATCACGAAATTATTAGCAAATGTATTATAGGAATTAATAATATTAAGAATTTTTAGAAACGCATCAAAACGTGTTATAATTATATTAAGAAATGCATCAAAACTTGTTATATTAAGTTCCGTAACATAATCTTATAATTTTGCAATTATTCCAGGGGGAGGGGGACCAAAAATTTGCAAGACGTGATGTGGGGGTGGGTGAGTCTCTTGAGTGCACCAAAAATGTGCATTTCCAACTTGTGCAATTTTTTAAAAACATATCAATATATTTGCCAATATATGACATCATTTGTGTTTCAAACCTTAAAGATGATGTTGTACATCACACTCTTAACACAAATACAACATCAGGAGGCTTTATATGTGAGAATATTGGGCTTAATCTGGGGAAATGTCACACGTTAGTAGGGGGTGGGTGTCTTGTTCGAAATGTAGAAAACGGGCAGACAATATTTTCCTTGACAAGCGGACGACTCGGCTTGGGGACGAAACGTCCGTATACCCTTTTTTCAAGCAAACTTTTCCTTACTTTTACAACACGTTAACATTCGAATAATTCAACAACTGAGTTTCTGTTCATCTTGATATTTCACGATGTGCGTGTGAATGCATATCTGTATACAATCGCACCAATATAACAACAATTATCAGTTATATTATCGGTTATATGTACGTTTTTTTCGATTGATGTTATCACTGGCAGACAAGCTGCAACGAAATCAGGACTGAGAGTTCGATCTGAAATGACGAGATCATCAGCTGAGCATATTGACAAACCTCCAGAAGGACAGAACTCGAGTAATAATAGTAACACTTTGGCCGGCCGCTGATTTGTCGCGGTACTCGGTTGAGAAGGCCTGGTTATCCCCTGAAGTGTAGATATGTAGGCCAATGTATCACGCAAAGCTTTGAGGCGAAACAAAAAACATTTGATTCTCAGAGGGGGCCAGGCCAATTGCAATTGCATGGGCAATTCGACACCGGAAGTTACGTGGTTTTTTCACTGAAATTTACTGTCCACTTCAAAAATCACATTGACGGCTATAGAGAATTCTGTTCTGGAACACATTTATCTGACTGGGTATGTGGAGCCCTTTGCGGGCCTACGGCCCGCTTGGGGTTCCTAAAAATACATTTGAGACATTGGTTTCAATTATTTCTGCTTAGTTTATTTCATGTTTTTGGCCTCCCAATCTTCAGATTACAGTTAAAACTAGAAGTCCTGTCATGAAATGCGCACAAATAGCACGCTGATATGCGCGTTAATGTACGCGTTATGGCCTAAGTAAAGCTATCAAATTCTGTACATATGGCATGTGCACAAGGAATGTTTCAGCCAATGGACCTCCGTGTAACCCGGAGGTCCATTGGCAGAAACATTGCATGTGTTTGCTATGAGTAACAAGTAACCAAGAGAACCTGCCGTGCTTTGGATGCCATTCGATATGGCAATTGCGCGCAATTCCAACGTGCAATTAAGCCTAGATAAGCGCACTATTCGTGACAGGATTTCTAGTTTTAACTGTAGCATGGGAAGTGGTGTATTTCTCCCCTTGAGTGCAAGAAGGTTTGGCATACTAAAGTATTGCAAAGCCTTGTTGCACTGAAGTGACAAATTTATCATTTTCATTTTTTTTTAAACTTGGGTAAAATATCAGACATAAACCATTTAATTATTTTTTTTTTAAGTTTACATTGTTTATAAAAGGGAGCATGCGGCAGCCAAAAAGACCACGTGGAAGGCATGAGAAACATATTTTTAAGTTGTTTAGGCCTAACTGTTTTGTGTTAGAAAGATATTCGACAGAACTGACAATTTGAATATTTAGTGAACTCTTGCTATATCGGGTGATTTTCTTCCATACATTCAACTATCACACGATGTACGCTTAACACCTGCAGATAAGTGTCCTGTGCAACTTAATTGCAGAGCGTGTAACGTGCATAATTTATGCCTTTATCTTCAATGTGACATACGCTTTTCACTTTTCGCATAAATTGTTTCAACAAATGGTTGTTCTCCGACTGGAACATTTTAATCACCTCAGTGTATCGGCTTAATAGAAGTATTGAACACAGATGGCGATCACCAGGGCTCCACCTAAGACGCGAATGGCTAACAGAAGATTTCACTTTCCAGAGCACCAGCAGTTTTGCTAGCGATTAAGGGTCCTAATATCATATGAACATACATGTACAAATATATGATTACGTCGGTGCATGACCGTTGTTGTGTATAAACTCCGTTGTAGCAACTGCTCAGTTTCGCAAAAAATGTAGGAATGGTTGGGCTGCGACCGTGTAAAGGTGTCTGTTACGACTGCTGTAAATTGGGTATCTGATTTTTTTGTGGAGGGAGACCTCATTTGACTGGTTGAGTACTAGAAGCTAATATCAGGGCTCTCACAAAAACAAGAGAGTGTCAGAGCAAAAGCCAGAATTTTCCTTCCTTATGTTTCATAGTCAGTCAAACGTAAATACTATTTTGTTTATATAAATTTGTTTTATTACAAGTTACTAATGAGTGCCTGTCGGAACTCTCCAATATTTTTTCATAAAACAAATTTTAAACACCAAGTTCAGACCACCAAGATAATTTAGCGCTCAACCAGTTAACACGACGAAAAATACACCGACCAAGCCATTCTATACATCAACTGGTGAATTTCACACATTTACTTTTCATCTTAATGTTTAATCGAAAAGAATTGGCCTAAATTTACGGGAGATGTCTTCATCCTTTGCCCAACGTAAAGACTATGTGCAAACCAATCTACAGTTTCATGATTCCTTTCAATCCTTCTCTCCCCAAAACATGCCCCCCCCTCCCCCCAGTTTTGTATTTTCAGAAACGTTATATACTACTCAAAGTTAGATAAGCACCAAATATTTGACACATCATTGTGAAATTTGCTTGTGACATATTTGCGATATTTTTGGTGGATGTGATTGCGGAATGTATTTGGATGGTCGCCAGTGTTTACATTAGCTCTGTTGACAGGCAGACTTTTCGTGACTGTCGCGGAAATCATGTACCCCTTGATTTTCATGATGTTTTCGTGTACTGTCTACATGTACATGACATGTGTAGTGTATTCAGTCTTCATTTCAACACAAACCCTTGTGATTTAATGATAGAATATGGCAAATGCAAATGTAAGAAGACATTTGTCTGAAGCAGAGATGTGGCGGGCTGTAGGGATGGTGGGGCAAGGGGCAAGGGGCTACCGATCGCCAGGTTGGTGAAGTTCTTGGTGTGCACCACACGGTGATCACCAGAGCCTGGGCAAGATTTCAGCAGTATGGCACACCAGTAAGACGGCATGGTGGTGGCAGAGACAGGGCAACATCTGCAGTTGAAGACCGGTTCTTGATCATTCTGGCCCGTAGGAACCGCTTTGACACAGCAACCCAGCTTCGCAGTGACCTTCAGAATGCATCCGGGGTAAGTGTTGCGACGTAGATTATCCGGGCATGGTTGCACGAAGGTGGTCTCATATCGAGAAGACCCATGTATTCGCTTTCCGCTGTCCCAGAACCACCGCCATGCACGATATGAATGGGCCATGGACCACGTTGGATGGGCCAGAGAAGATTGGCAACCTGTCCTTTTTACAGATGAGTCAAGGTACTGCCTAGACCACATATATAGGCGTTCTAGGGTATGGAGAAGACCAGGAGAGCGATTCCATGCAGCCAACATTGCTGAGCATGACCACTATGGTGGAGGGTCAATCATGGTCTGGGGCGGCATCAGCTGGGATAGACGTACAAAGCTCTGTGCCCTTGAACGTGGTACATTGACTGCACAACGGTATATTGATGAGATCCTGGATGTCCACTTCAGATTGTATGCCCGTGCAGTGGGTGATAGATTCATTCTGATGGGCGACAATGCCCGTCCTCATGTTGCCCATGCCGTCGGAGAGTACCGACAGAGGAAGGAGATTGAGCGTATGGACTGGTCAGCAAGATCCTCTGACCTCAGTCCAATCGAACATATCTGGAATGAGTTGAAGCTTGCAATTTCAGCCCGTCCAGTTCAGCCAAGACGTGTCCAGGAGCTTGGTACCATGCTGATCCAAGAATGGAACAACATCCCACAAAGGACCACCAGGAACCTGATTGGGAGCATGCGAAGGCGTTGTCAAGCTGTAATTAACAGTAATGGGTCTCATACTCCATATTAAAGCCATACCAGTTCGCTCCGTCAACTTTTTGGCATATTGAAAAAATTCCTCTTTTACCAAAAATATCCATTTTCCATGGTTATCGAATTCAAAAGCTAAAAAACAACGCCAAACACAAATAAAATCTTAATTGCAGTACTTAAATCATTAAAGATATAATTAAATAAAAAACATATATACTTTTCATTACAATAATTCAACTAAAACGTAAAACAGGTGGTTGGATGTATTTGGTGATTAACAAACTTTGAGTAGTATATTAGGCAAAACGTCAAGGCGACTCGATCGACAGACGAAAAAAATTGGTTAATCAATTAGCAGAGAACTTGCAAAAAAATTCTTGAATAACTAAATTTTTATACTGTACCAATAACCCAGACTTAGCTGTTGCTACATGTAACTCTAAAATATCTAGGGCCAAACGCAAATTTCCCTCCCCCAATCTCCAAAATTTGCATCTAAAACGGAAAATTACATGTCCTATGTGGTCCTCCATACTTTTACTCCACTTCCCATGCGCAGTGTCAAGGAGGTCTCAAAATTGGCGCAATTATCATTCTTTGTTTTTTATTGTGTTCGTTTTTTGGAGTATGAATATTTGGATTACTATTTATTTATTTATTTATTTATTTATTTATTTATTTATTTATTTATTTAATTTATTTATTTATTTATTGGTGTTTAAGGTCAAATATTTTTGCACAATGGCTAATCATGACCACAACATGAGTGTCAACTCAAGACCAGGGATGAGCTTTAATAAGCCATGTTGCCCATTTTAGAGAGGGTTTGCACCTCCTAAGCATTGGTGACTGGGTCATATTTTACCAGTAAAACAGAGCCTGTTTACCGCAGTGAACAGGCACTGCTTCACTTCCCGGGGTTCCCGCGGGAAGAATATTTGGATATGAGTTCTAAATTTCTGTAATTTTTTAATTGTTCAATAAATCCTGTGTAGGTAGGTAGATTATTTTTCACTTTGCAGGAATAAATAAACGCTATGCAGATAAACATATAGATGTCCGTTGTGTTATTAGAAGGGGTATGGGCATTTTTGTAGCGTAAAATAACATATTCTGGGGTTAATGGAAACTCAACATCGCACTTGTTCCTCAAATGTTACCAAAAATTCAGAAGAACTGTTGTCAGAACAGAACATTAAAAAAAACAAGTGAAATATTGTTTCCTTTGTACTGCACCAAAAAGTGGACAGTTCCGTTAAAATGTCGAATGATAACGTTTTGGGAAAAGCTTATAAATAATAACCCGAACAAATTATGTCACATAATGTATACATATTTGTTAACTTTGTATAACAGTAACCAATATCGCAACCCATGGCTAAGATCAATCCATGATATATTTAATTAATGTAGACTGACCTTCATCTGGAAGAATCAGTCGTGTCTCTGCTGAAGTTTTAAAGGAAACGGCCAAACGAACCCTTCAAGACCAGTGTCAGCAGATGTGACCGTCTGAAATATTCCAGTCCTCAATTTGCGACAATCATATCTTTTTCGAAGACAATTTCGGTATTGAAAATTACTTCAGCAAATTGCCTCCTAAGTTTTATTTCAAATTAGTCAAATTCAGAATTTTTAACCCTTTACCTAACGCAGACGATTTCAGAATTAATTATTTTAGATATCATTTTTTTATATTTTTCAAAACATTTTAACAAAACCATATCATGTGATCCCTCTTTGGAACGAGCTCGACGAGCTCGTTCCAGAGAGGGGTCACATGATAGGGTTTTGTTGAAATATTTCGAAAAGTAATATTTTTTCAACTGCTGAATTTGCATATTATGCGGACGGATGCGGGCGATTCGTTGGGTAAAGAGTTATGTAGATTTCCTGAACTGGGCGAAGGTCAAGAAAGGCACTCTGTACTTTAGGAGACTCCACAAATAAAAACAAAATAAAAAATCTTAGATATCTTGCATTTTTTTTAATTATCCATATTAACCAGAAATCAAAACTAGTCAAATTAATTAGAATTAAATTACAAATAGATATGAAATTTGTAGTAAAATGAACACTGGTATATGCTGCTGGCCGCATTTTTAGTTGTCTGTAATGGCTGTCGTTCAGAATGTCACCCTATTGGGGTGAGTTTTCGCTTTTTCGTCCATATAAATTACTGAATGTGATTTAATAAAAAAATCGGCAATTATTCAAATAAAAAAAAACTGTGATCCGATAAAAATTCGGCTATTATTAAGCGGGTACATCATTAATATTCGGGAATGTGGTCATGCCATATTTTATCAACAAAATGCAGGTACACAACGCATTCTCGCGTATTATCTTGTTTTTATATAGGCATTTGTCAGAGAAAGGTCTTGAGTTTTGTACAAAAATAAGCATTTTACCACAAAGTTACGCTATGGTCATAGCTGCTGATAGTGGCACATAGAAAAAATGGCGTTCAAAAATTAATTTTGACATCCACTGTAGTATGGTTCAATGAATTAGATTTCATTTCGATTTGCGCTGTAAGGGGAGTGGTAAAACCTAGAAAAAAAAAAAACAACAGCTTGAACGCAATTAGTTTCCACCCATACTGTATCGGTGAGAGAGAGAGAGAGAGAGAGAGAGAGAGAGAGAGAGAGAGAGAGAGAGAGAGAGAGAGAGAGAATTGAAACGTTTGTTTTGATCATGGTGGGCAAAGGGTCGGTCGGAATGGCGTAGTTAGATTCATTAAACATACTAATCGGCGTGTTACATCAGTAACTATCATATATTTTTACTCAATTGAAAAAAAGATATATACAGATCTGTAAACCAGCTGCCTTTATTTAGAATGTCTGCAGAAAATATGCTATTTCATTACACCCGGACATCAAGTTCAAGTTATAATTAAATGTGACAATTTTACGGGTAGACTCCGGAATATCCAAAGAGAACCACAGAGCAACGACGAGTAACTGTCATCTCACCAACGTCGGAAATCCGCACAAGCAGGGTTAGATTGTTCTAAAATATGCGTATCACCGACGTGCAGTACACCTTATTACACGCCGTCATCGCGCTCCCATGTGGATAATCGGGGTAAATTAACTTGCCCAAGGACACAATGCGGGAGTTCGAATAGTGAACGTAGCTTTGGTGCAGCTCTAGGTGGGTTATATTTTCCCAAGTCTCGCAAATTTGGGTGGCTAATACAGAGTCGCATATCCTTTTACCATTTTCTTTTTGATCGAGTAACAGCGCTTTTCAACTATTAAAATGAGGGGGGTGAAAGTACTGTTGGCTGGGCCTGTTATTATAGAATTGTTGTTTTTTTCATTTATTTAACGACAGTTGGAGCAATCCGGAAAAAACCATCGTGCAGAGGCAAACAACTGTCAAAGTTCTACACAGGGTTATCATTGGCGGAATGTAGTACGCCCTAGTTCACAACGTTACCGACCACCCCACCCCCACATAGGTAATTAGATAATATTAGCTCTTTCATGCTTTTACTTAGATGGGTGGGTTATTCTTCAGTGAACGTTCAAAAATAAATCATACGGGTTAGTAATAGCGCGGGTGTGATTTTTCTATGATTAAACACAGTCCGTAGTGCTATCACCCAAATTTTTTCATTTTTAAACGCACTGGTCCACAATTAACTGTTAAACACTTAAGGGCTGTTTTGATAACCGACTATTTATTTATATTTATTTATTGGTGTTTAAGGTCTGCACAATGACTAATCATGACCAAGACAGTTTTACTGGTGGGGAAAGCCGGAGAGAGCCACCGAGCAACGGCAAGCAACTGTCAAGATTCTACACAGGGTCTGCATTGGTTGAAGACAGGTGTTCCATCGACGTGCAGTACGCCTTAGTGCACAGCGTCACCATGTCCCCACATGGTCAATAGGGATGAAGTGTCTTGCCCAAGGACACAACCGACAGACATTCCTGAATAAATCGATACGCGTATTTCTGTCAAACTAATCCGCCATTTTGTTTTTTTCGACAAGTGTCTTGTGGAATGAATTATTTAACGAAAATTATTAATATATTATATCAAATGAACATACGCTATTTATTAGGGGGACAATCTCATAGTAAATACGAGTTAAGAGAGTGGTAAGTTACGAGAGGAGACTAATCGGGGTAATTTGATCGCTCAAAATTGTGGGGAAGGCGTATTCGGGGGCCTGACATGTCCATTACATTTAGAGAACTGAACTGGGGTTCGAGATAATTTAGCTATTGTGAGGGCTGGGGGAGGGGGGAGAAAGGTTTCCAAAAGCTTTTTTAGTATTGGATGACCTGGAGGAGGGGAGTTCATGAAAGTTTTAGGTACTGTGAGGGGATACAGGGGTGTGACGGTGAGGGTGTGGGATAATGGAGGTGTCTGATTGGTTGAAAAAGTGTGTGTTTGTGACAAAGCAACTCTTTTTAAGATTATGGTGGGGCGGGGGGAGAGCGGTTTCCAAAAGTTTTTTAGTATTAGATGACCTGGAGGAGGGGAGTTCATGAAAGTTTTAGGTACTGTGAGGGGATACAGGGGTGTGGAATAAAAAATGAATTATTTAACGAAAATTATTAATATATTATATTAAATGAATATACGCTATTTATTAAGGGGATTACGTCATAGCAATTAAGGTTATTAAAATTTTAAACATATGACCGCACACTTGTCTCCTTCACCCCTCCTCATAACCTCGTTTGACCCCCCTTATTTGATGAGGAACGTCTCCACCGGCCAATCGAGTTGTGCATCTCTGCTACTTGTGGCGCGATGACGGTTAAGTTGAGTCAGCTGAAACCCGCAAATCGCGCAGTTAAATGTCGAGTTTTGACATTTCTCCATGTTTTTTTCTAATGTATCTTTCCTAGTATAGGATTTCAGACAAAACGTCCAGTGGAACATCTTGACATCGACGTCTGTTCGATGTACACTGCCTCTCTCTTTTGTTGAATTTGCTATTGAAACACAAAATTGACAGTTCAAAGCACCTTCTTGGTGGGTTTTCAGATGATCCGTTAATTCATCAAAGTATTGGGACATAAAGTACAGCCATGTATAGCCTCTCCCTCGTGTACAGTAGTCTCATGGCGATTTCTCTTGTGATTTTTTTTTGAGAACCCGTCAAAACGTAGAAATCGGACCGTTAAAAAATTACTTTATCGCGTGAGGCGTAAAATCAGAATATCTTGGTCTATGAGAGTTTTTCGACAGCCATAAAAACGAGAAGAATAAACTTGCATTATTAATATGTACGAATCACGCCAAGTTATTAAATCAAATTATACCTATAAAAATAGCCACAATGGAGTCGTTCACAGTCTTCAGTTAAAAGCAAGACACATCTTGTCACGTGATATCATCATTGATTTTTAAATACATGATAGCATGTCCAGTCTAACGATATTTATGACCGGTCGTTAAAGTGTGACAATAGATTTAATTGCTTCAACATCTGTCAGAAGTTGGTGTTTGAAAAGAAAAATCGATTTAATGATACCCAGACACGCAGTGTTCATCTTTGCGGGTCAGTCAACCGATAGCATGCACATATGTCCAGTACGTCAATATTAATTCATTTATTAATATACTAATTATTATAATCAACCCTAATTACACTCATTAATTACATTAATTATGCAACATTCATTAATTACATTAATTATTAAAGTGATTAAAAAAAAAATCATTAAGTAATATTAATTACCTTACGTAACATTTTAATTATGATGACGTCATCGACCCCTCTCGTCCCCCCCCTCGGCCCCTCTCCCCCAGAATAGGGTCAAAACCTCTACAATATACTACTCACATGAGTGATAGTTACTGCTTTTTTGTACAGTTGGTAGAGTCACTTGAGGATATTCCATGGTTGGTCTGAAGCTTTTTGTAAGTGCTTGTGAATTAGATTATGGCAGATCTTCATTTGGATTTTACAGGTTTTTCCTTCCTCCACAGTGCTAGTAATCATAAACTTACGACAATAAATGACGGGCAAACTCTTTTGACAAAATTAAATTATGGGTGAAGCCAGACTGCTCGCAAAATTTTCGTATACTGCTCCTCGTGATAGCAGTCGCGAGGTTCACTGTTGATGTGCAGAGTTTACTATTGGCCACTAGTAAATTACAGTAGTGTGTACTTGTATTATCCAACCACGTTAAGTTCGTATTAATCGTCGAGTCTCTGCACAACCGTATATCTGGAAGGTTGGCCAAGTTAGCATGTCCTAATCGCCACAAAAATTGCTCGAGTGTATGTATAATATTGTTAAAACATACAATTTCGACTACTGTCGCGCTTTAATGGTTACTTCCCACCTTAAGTATAGCCATCTGTCTTTCCGATTTTCCGCATATAGATTAGAAACGGTCGGCTTGTGGATCGACCTCTGCCCACCCAATCGAACCTATGTGGGTACAGGCCCGCCCAGCCTGGTGGATTGGGTTATATCCTTAGCCAGACTGATTTATAAGTACACCCTTACTATCCTTCATCATATTATTTTATGTGAATATCTTCTTCTTCTATGTACCTCTAATATCATATTAATGATCTAGAGCGATGAATAAAATGTCAAAATGTCAAATGTGTCAGAGAGTTTGCATTTATAAAGTTTTGAATGCGTATATACAATTTTATGGACTATTTTGAAAAGCAAACTTTGTAAATATGAATTGTCCGTGATTGTAAATGGGATTTTATATATACAGTTATCCGAGAACAGCCGATTTATATCTAGATACTCATTTCGTTTATTATTCGTTTGAATAGGACGTGTTAGGGACCCGATGACGTTGAGGTAACCGGTTCTTGTCAGATCATTGAAGTTAAGCAACGTCGAGCCCGATTAGTCCTTGGATGGTTGACCATCTGAGCGATCGAATCGGACTCCCCTGTTGTGTCCTTGTGCAAAGGCACTTAACCCCGATTGTCCACATGGCGGCACGATACCGCCGATGGTGTGCATGTATTCCACCAATCTAACCCTGCCTGTGCTGCAGTGCGGAATTACGATGTTGGGGAGCTGGCTGCTGCTCGTCGTTGCTCGGTGGTTCTCTCCGGGTACTCCGGCTTCCTCCACCCGTAACACTGTCACCGACACGATATGATCTTGGCTGTTAAAACTTACTAAATAAATCAATACATAAATAGGAGGTGTTGTGTGCAGTTCTAAAAAAATAGAATAAAAGGCTCGGGAGCCTTTAATGGTCGATTTTAACAGGTCAACGTTTCTGTCCTGAATAATGGGCAACTTTTTATTGGATTTAATCGTAGTTTTCCAGGATTTGGGCAACGCATTTATAATACCCTGAAGAACTGTAAATGGGGTGTTGATGTTATACTTACTGGAGAAGTCAGAGAGGGTTAGGAGGCCGTTATTGTCAGATACTAGGTCATTTACGAAGTAAATACCATTATTACACCAAGTTTTATTGAAAAAAAGTTTGTCCGTTAACTTTTATTTGATTTGTAGGAAAATAGCTTCACCTAGTATTTCTGCAGGGGTTTTGGTGCTTTTATTGCCCAAAAGGGCCCAGGCTAGGAGAACACCCCTCCAGAATGGGTTCACGTGTTTCCAAACCACTTTTAAACCTTCTTAATGTACAGTTAAAACTAGAAGTCCTGTCACGAATAGTGTGCTTATCTAGGCTTAATTGCGCGTTGGAATTGCGCGCAATTGCCATATCGAATGGCATCCAAAGCACGGCAGGTTCTCCTGGTTACTCATAGCAAACACATGCAATGTTTCTGCCAACGGGTTACCCGGAGGTCCATTGGCTGAAACATTGCCTGTGCACAGGTCATATGTACAGAATATGATAGCTTTAATTGGGTCATAACGCGCACATTAACGCGCATATCAACGTGCTATTTGTGCGCATTTCATGACAGGACTTCTAGTTTTAACTGTAAGTACTAAAGCTTGTAAGTTCTAAACATTTCTAATTCGTCAATTAAAAGGGTTTTACACACAGCCAACGAGGATGAGTCCAGTAGTTTCTTATCTCAAATCATTTTTAGAGCACCATTAATAGTTTCAACATGGGGAAATATGATTCGGCCGTTTTCAAAAAGGACAATAATAGTTGTACGTTAATTTCTTTAGATTTTGCCAGACCACAAGAAATTATAAAAAAAAATGTTTTAATTTTGTTGTACAATACATGGAGAGTGGATTGTAACTAAATCACCCGTGGAGTGGAGCTATCACCCAAGCTATAACTTTTAAATATTGTACATATCGACAAAAAACACAAGCAATGTTCCAGCCAATGGACCTCCGGGTTTAACCCGGAGGTCCACTGGCTGAAACTTTGCGTGTGCTGGTTATGCTTTGCATGATATTTGCAATTATTGCTTGGGTGGAATCTCCACTCTGGCGGGTGATTTAGTGATAATACACTCTCCACGTACTGTATCTCTTTTAGTGGGTCTCTTTTAGTGACAACCATAAGACAATGTGTCAGAATTGGTAAAGCCAAAGTTTTTATAATGGTATTTTTTCCAATTAATATTAAGTTACGAGTAAGTTTTAAATATTCGGCATTTTTGTTAGTATAATTATTTAGTATATAATTGTCACTGAATAGATTGAATTCAATTTCCAGAATTTTGAATGATCTGGAATGATTTCAAACGACTTGTTCGCGAGTTGGGAGTGTTTCACCACAACCCCGCTTTCAACCTATCCATACAGTTAAAACTAGAAGTCCTGTTACGAATAGTGCGCTTATCTAGGCTTAATTGCGCGTTGGAATTGCGCGCAATTGCCATATCGAATGGCATCCAAAGCACGGCAGGTTCTTATGGTTACTCATAGCAAACACATAGGTCCATTGGCTGAAACATTGCTTGTGCACAGGCCATATGTACAGAATTTGATAACTTTACTTGGGCCATAACGCGTACATTGACGCGCATATCAGCGTGCTATTTGTGCGCATTTCACGACAGGACTTCTAGTTTTAACTGTACAACTTCCGTTTTATAAAAGTTAACCCTTAAGCCAGAGATTAGTGTGAATTGTTTAACCACATTCAGGGCATTGTGTAGAGAGTATCCATCGTCGCTTAAATACAGGGTGTATTCATCAGCGTATTGACTTAATAAGTATTCTGAATTTTTTTTATCTTTATTCCATTTATGTTTGGGTTAACTGTTAGGAACGAGCTAAGAATTTCTACACCAAGAATAAAAAATACGGCGATAAAGGGTCACCTTGCCTTACGTTTCGTTCTATATTGAATCTTTAAGAATCTTTCAGTGGATTACTACTCATCGCAGCGCCATATATAAAGAAATACTTGCAACCTTTTAGCACATGGAGCATCGGGGGCAACCCGGAGGTTCATGTGATGGAAGTTTACAAAAGATCCTTGTGTTTTGTCCTTAGAAATTGTAAATAATTACAAAGGGAAAAATCTGTACCACAGCGATTTACTAGTACATGTAATTCTAACTCCACATACTGTAGTCTCAATATTTTCTTACTGTTTGATCTGTTCAGTTCGTGATTTCACTACCGACCTCGCCAATAGTAACTAGCGTTATATTTTACTTCTTATGTTTTGTGTTCAACCGATTACCGGAAATTGCTGCTGACCGATTACCTGTTATTTGAGCTCACAATCGGCCAATTCCGATGCCGATTCCTATTGTAATACCGTGCACTACAAGACGAGTTGAGACTTGAAAGAACTACATTAAACTGAACATATTTCACAGTGTTAAACGTCGTCGACTCGGGTAGCAGTAAAATCACCAGTCGGGCACACATGGGCAGTATACCACGTATACCGCCCAAGTGCGCGTGACTGGTGATTTTACTGCAACCTGGGTCAATGAAGTGCAACCTCCACTTTTCCGGTATGAACTGGCGATTATGGCAAGTACGCTCAATTGTAAGCTTTACATGTCGTTCAACTTGTATATCCAGTAAAGGAGCGTCTTGAGAAATTAAGAATACACATTGTGGTGGTCTTTCAATTTTATTGAATGGTGTCATTAACATCATTTTACATTAACAATTGAACAATTGCAGAAGATAATAAAATGTGGTTAATGAATCATCACAAAAAAATGCTTGGCAACAATCGGTTGAACCGATGTTCCAGGAGCTGTTGCTGTTGTTAATGTAAAATCTGTGTTGCGGTAATTAGTTTCTACATTAAAGTTTTACTTAAGTCATATTATCAATCAATAACAATATTCAACGCGTTCAAGGCAATACATGAAATAATAAAACATACGTACCAAAGGAATATTTCAAATAATGTGATGAATGGTGAATAAACAATCTTCAAAACATCAAAAAATGAACATCAAAAAACATACATCTGAACACGCTGAAATCCGGAATTCGTCTGCCGTAAATGTGCTCGGTACTTCCGGTGACGACAGCAGACATCACGTGACATTATCTGTCTGGCAATGTCACAACACCACTCCCTTCTTCTTGAAAGGTTCCGTCGACGAAAACAAAAACTGGAATCCTCACAGTTCCTCAAATTAAACTTGGTGTTGCAAACAAAAAATTAAAAGGGAGTCCGCCCATGAAGGAATGGACCAGCTGCCTAAACCTGAGTTGCCTTGATGCTGTACACAAAACGAGCGTTGGAATTCGCTCGTCGCAGCACATCATCCGGACGACAGCCCAAAATTTTCCCTAATTCAACTGCTATTTCCCCGACCACAGCAGGGGTAGTTCCTGCTCGACCTTTCGAGCCAAAGTAGGGCGCATCCGATTCAATCAGAATTCGCTCAGGGCGAACTGCCCTGACACCCTCCTTCTGAAGCTCAGAAAAGCTTGCACATGCCCCTGTGAAACCAAAATATGTATTTGGTCGCGCCGAGGTCCAAGCATGGACTGTTTCCTTTGCTCCCTTAAAGCAGTGAAAATGAATCACTTGCTCCTTGTGTGTTTCACCTAGAACTATCTGCAGCGTGCTGTTAGCAGTTTCATAACTCATCGGGTTACCAGAGGACCCCCGACAATGGTTGATGTAAGGTTTATTTGTCACTTTGGCTAAACCTAAAAGTTCTCTAAAAGTGTTATCTTGCTTAATAAATTGATCCTCTGACAAGGAACTACGGTCCACACCAATTTCTCCAACTGCGACTACAGCTGGGTGATGGATTAAATCGACAAATCGGTCAAACACTCTCTTATCCTGCAACGGGTGATAATTTTTTGGGTGACACCCCACTGCGACTTTCCACTGGGGGTGCCAATTTAGTTCCCTGACATCTGGGTAGGTGTGCGGGTCGCAAAACACTTGCACCCCACCCTCAATAGGAAGGTTCCAGTTTACTGGGATATTCACCCTCCTAATCATCTCGGGTGGTGAGACGCCGAGGGGAATTTTAAAAAACTTGCATGTTCTGTCCTTGTGAAAATGCGAGTCTACACCCACAAGGGGTTCAGTCACTCCGGCTGTTGAACTGCACTTAACATGAGCACTGATAAATGACTCAGTGTCACCACCACCAACTGTCTTCTTTGAAGACGAGCCACCAGACGCTTGTTGATTATGGGAACGTTTACGTTCAGCAGCT
The DNA here is from genome assembly GCA_031216915.1 of Pictodentalium vernedei. Taxonomy (NCBI): domain Eukaryota; kingdom Metazoa; phylum Mollusca; class Scaphopoda; order Dentaliida; family Dentaliidae; genus Pictodentalium; species Pictodentalium vernedei. Next base: position 17,834,595 of record CM062292.1, read on the forward strand.
TTTTGAGTCACACTTGAATCTTTACCCGCACCAGTTTTGTTACCTGGGGGCGCATCCACACGCTCTTCTGCCGGAATGCTTGAAGGGTTCATTTTTCCTTCAACTTGTTTTCCTTTTCTCTCCTTCAGGATAGCCTTGTGTTTCTTGACACGTTCCTTCCGTCTCTCTGCCCTGGATATCTTAGTTTTCTCTGGGGTGGCGATCCTGGACTCCTTCCCTACAATTAAATTGGAGGATAAATTTTGGTTTGCCCCAATGTCTGCCACAGGCACTGCATGCGTGATCTCGCCAACAGTGGCTACCCTCCCGGGTTCTGATGACGCACACGGTTCAACGCCTGTGAGGGACAACATTTGCATACATGTACTATCATTACATTCACTGGAAAATTTACTAGGGGGGCTGGAAATGTCCATTATTTCAGCACAAGATGCTAACTCAGAGTCGCTATCAACTCTGGGTGGATCTTGTGGAATGGAGACACCAGCCGTCTGCCCAATCAGAGCATCCCTAATCCCCTTACTATCCAGCATATTTAATTCACCTGGAATATTCTGGCTCAAAATCGCTGGCGCATCATCTGCCAAAACCAACTCATCTACACCCATGTTACTGGGCGCAACAGACAACCTCTCTGTGTCTTGAAAAGAGTGGTTATCAAGCAAATCGATCAAACCAACAATATATGTACCTTTATCTGTATTTGTTTCTGTATTTCCACTTTCTAGTGCTGGTGTTCCAGGGTTGGACTGAAGAAGAAGGCTGTCCTCTATGTCACTCATGATCTGAAAAAAATGGAAATACAGGTCAATGCTCCATCAACAATTTGGACAGCGGTAAACATCAATCTGGTCTGCATACTCTTGAGTGATGTTCACACATTCACCGTGGTACCATTCATCACAGTAGTCACACTGAAGCATAAATCGGCCACCGGATTTCTGACGGCAGATACAATAAACTCCAGTTTGTCCCTCAACTACAATGGTACCAGTTTCTTTAAATGTTCGTAAGCATCTGGTGAGCCACGATGGAAGGGTCCTGTCATGACACAATTTCAACCGATCATGGTTCACCACACTGATAGATTTTTTGAAAAATACTTTATAGAGGTAGGGAGTATACACCTCTCCAATTATACCTGGACCTTTCCAGAAAGGCGATAACTTCCTACACTTTCCCTTCTTTGATGCGGTGTCTAGCTGTGTAACTGTATTTGTTAACCTTAACATCGTAATCCCGCTTCATTTTTTGACAAGCGGTCTTAAGGTTATTTCGAGCAATTTCGTGAGATCGCTTGTATTCCCGAACTAAACACTTGACATACTCACCTGCGGTTTCATATTTGTCAACCTTTGGCTGGAATTGAAATACCAAGCCAGTCGGGTGGTTCACCTCACGACCCAGCATCATTTTATTTGGGGTAAACCCTGTAAGCCGATGCACAGAGGATCGAATGGCGCCTGCCAACTGGGGAAGGTATTTGTCCCAGTCTTTCTGGTTCTTACTGACGTAGCAACGGATTGCATTCATCAGTGTACGGTTCTGTCTCTCGGCCTCGCCGTTGGCTGACGGTCGGTACGGCGTGGTCCGTGATTTGTGTATTTGAAGAGCTTCACAGATAAAGGAATAAACTCGACCCATTTTGTGAACTGACAGACCATTACACATATATATTTATTTCCATCGTTACTTTGTGGTAATGGTCCTAAGAAATCTATATGCACACGCTCCATGGGAGCCCCAGCGTGGTAGCTTATTTGTTCCCATTTGGCGTGTCGTACCGGTTTCTTGCCCTGGTTACACTGAGGACAAGCCGCAATGTATGTTTCTATGTTCTGTGAAATACCATACCAGTAATAATTCTGGCGTACCCTCTCCCGAGTTCGAGCTATGCCTAGATGACCTGAAGCTGGTATGTCATGTGCGAGGTTCAAAATTTCTGCAGCAAACTTACCTGGAACTACAAAGACCTGACTACCATCCCTTTTAATTTTATACAGGAGGCTGTCTTTTATCAGAAACCGGCTTCGGTTGATCCAAAAATACTTAGTAGCTGCACTACACCTAAAAAGTTCACCCTCGCTCGGTTCTTGTCCAGTCTCCAGCCATCCAATAACAGGCATCAAGTCAGCGTCTTTACGCTGAGCATCCGCTAGCTCTTCACGGGATCCAATGTCGGCTAGTTTTAGTTCACAGGAATTTGGTTGAGTCAGTCGTCGAACTCTTATCTCACATGATGACCCTGGTATGTGTTCAAGGTCAATATGCGTCCAACCTGTCTCTGAACAAATAAAACCCAAATCATTTGTTGGGTTCTCCCACATTTCACCTGGATTCCAGGGAGATGTACAAGAGACAGGGCGGTAAAAAACCAGTACAACCAACAACCCTGTTTATAGATGGCGCTGCTTCAGATGCAAATTCAACAGTGCCCTTTGCCAGTGGGACCACGTCGTCAACATCTGATTCAAACTTCGCCCAACTTTGGTGAATTCTAGTGCAGTATTTGCATCCACCACAGGGAAGTTTACTCAGGTCACATCCTGGGAAATACTGTTCACATTGATTTTCCACAGGAATCCTAGACAGAGCATCAGCATTGTTATGTTGACACCCCTTTCTGTGCTCAACAACCATATCAAACATGCTCAGTTCCTCGAGCCATCTTGCTATTTGGTTTTGCGGCTCTCGAAAATTCATGAGCCATCGCAGGCTGCTGTGGTCGGTTCTTAGAATAAATTTTCTTCCCAGCAAGTAATGTCGGAACTGTCTGGTAAACCGAACCACCGCAAGTAATTCACGGCGAGTTACGCAGTACCGTCTTTGCTGAGGTGATAAGACAAAACTACCATATGCAATTACCTTCTCTTGCCCACCCTGGACCTGAAGTAATTCCGCACCTATTGAGAAATTACTTGCATCTGAGTCCAGGATGAACAAATCAGTAGAATTGGGAAATGACAAAACAGGCGGAGATGTCAACATCGCTTTCAACCTGTCAAATGCCTCCTGCTGTTCTAATTCCCATTTAAACTTGTTCTTACCAGTGACTGCATACAACGGTTGGGCTACTTTGGCATAGTCCTTAATAAACGATCTGTGATAGTTGGTCAACCCACAAAAACTTTCTACATCCCGGGAAGACCGGGGTGTGGGCCAATTCTGCACTACCTCGATCGATGTATCTAACATTTCTATGCCATCGGCACTAACCGTTCTTCCCAAAAATTCAATGTTTTTCTGAAAAAACTCACACTTGCTTGGCTTTAGCTTGAGGTGGTAATGCCGAAATCGTGACAACACCCTCCTAAGATTAGCAAGATGCGAGCTCTCTGAGTCTCCCAAAACCACTAAATCGTCAATGTACCCCAAACAAATGTCCCAACTCAGACCCTGTAAGACCAGGTTTATTACCCTGCACCATGTAAATGGCGATCCAAACAAACCAAAGGGCATCTTCAAAAATTGGAAGGTACCATATTTAGTGATAAATGCAGTTTTCGGGCGGTCTGATTTGTGAACAGACACCTGATGGTATGCTGCCAGACAGTCTGCTTTCCCGAACCAGGTATTGCCGCTTAAAGTGTCAAGGCAGTCATCAATTCGGGGTAGCGGATACACTTCTTTTTGCGTAACTGCGTTTACCTGTCTATAGTCAACACACCAGAGCATGGTGGAGTCACGTTTTTTTACCAGAACGGGGGCCGAGGCCCATTCTGACATGGAAGGCTCGATAACTTTAGCCTCCAACAATTTCCTGAGATGACTTTCCTCCTTGTCCGCAAAACAAGCAGGTGTGCGACGCATCGGTTGTTTAACAGGACGGGCACCTTCCCTCAAGGGAATGTGGTGTTCAATTTCGGTAAAATTCCCCAAATCAAACTCGTCCTTGGCGAAGACGTCGCTGAATTCAATTAACAACTCCTCCAGCTGCACTTTCGTATTTGAAGTTATCAGCTTGGAAGAGCGATCAAATAAATCTTTCAGATGTTTTGGTAAACCAACAGATTCAGAAATCATGGTGTGTTCGTCACTTGACATTTCCGGTTCCGAACTTTCAAACAGTTGGCGCACCCCAAATGAACGATCTTCGTCCACTGTAGGGGTCTCTTCACCAGAACTGCTAGCTGGGTCACCTGGGAATATATCGGTAACTTCATAGGCTTCCCCTAAACATTCCTGCTTCTCGAGTTCAATGTCACCATCTGTCGCATTGATAAAACACACAGTCGGAGTTTCATAACTATTATGGACAGTTGGCAATACTGTTGAGGAATGTTTTTCATTTGGTTCAATGACAAAGTCTGATAAATGGGGGACAACCTTACATTTCAGTAAAACAATGGAATGTGATGGAACAATGGTACACTGCTCCGTGATAACACGAGCCACTTTCACACCAACAGATGGCAAATTCATTCTCCTCACTGTAGGAAGCTTATTTTCACCCAAGAAAATGTCACCTTTGTTGACATTAATATGAGCGTTATGTTTCCTCAGAAAGTCCATTCCGAGCAACATGTCATCTTCTATTGGCGCAGTGTATATGTTTTCATCGAATTTCCGGTCGCCAATAGTTATGTTTACAGGACCAACAAGACTACCATGCATTTTCCCGTCTATTGCTGCAGTGTTAAATTTCAAATTTTTCAGCACTGGGGGGATTTGTTCAAGCTGGCCCAATAATTTGTCAGAAAGAATTGTAACGTCAGCGGCGGTGTCAATAACAGCTTGAATTTCTACACCGTTGACGGTCAGAGGGACTTCAATACTAGATAAAGATTTTACCCTCTGGATGACTATCTCTTTTTCTTCTAGGGTGGTCAAAAAGTCAGTTTCAGTGAGGTCGTTGGGGGTTTCCGGGGCCGAAATCAGACCTCCAGATTGGTCCCTGTGGAGTTTAAATCCTGCTCAAACCTCACCTTCGTTCCTTTGTTTGACCTGTTACCAGGATTGAGTGATGGGCAATCTTTTTGAAAATGCCCGTAACCCTTGCAGGTGAAACAGGCACCCCTGGAAGGTGATGGTGATCTTGAACGGTCCCCTGTCAGAGCACGTTTGCTGTTAGAACCCTGAGAATATGTAGGTTTAGTCTCATGTATCTTACTAGATAATTTGTCAACAGTGCTGGCCAACTTATCAAGTTTATTGGTCAAATTTTCTAAATTGGTTTCCATGGCCAGTGTGCGCGCTTTCCAAGCCGAAATCTCACTAAAATTTTGACTGGTGTAGGACTTACTAGAAGCGTGGTAGGAAGTGGGGCGACGACCCGTGTCTGAATCAGACCCGTTTTGATACATTTGCGGGTCTTGTTTTCTACCCCGATTCTTTTCTTTAGACTTAAAAGCCCTGATCTGCCTCACGTCTTCATCTGAGTCGTCTGACTCAGACGCAACGCGACGAACTTCCCTACGAGGCTTGCTGGCACTACCGTGGATGGCTGCGTAGTTGTGTTGGTGCCATCGAACACGATTTATTGCCTGTTCCAGTGATTGTGGGGTTTCCATACTAACCAGTTCTGCCGCTCGTGTTTCCACGCATCCCTGACAGAACTTGAGTATGGCCTGTCTTGTTGTAAATGCTGGCGAACATTCCTGAAAAGCGCGGGTAGCCAGAGTTAACACCACCTCGGCCCATTCTTCAAGTGACTGATTCGACTGTTGTCGTGCTTGCTGAAATCTCAGCTGCGCAGTCTCAGGAAGATCCCGGTAGCCAAAGCGATTCTCTAGGCTCCCTAGCAACTCAAAAATATCTATGTGTGGGTTCCTTTCTGTTAGAAGCGTGAAGTATTCACTTGCTTTGCCTGTGAGACACCAGCACAGAGCCTGTTTTCGCTCCTCTGCTGTCCATCTTTGTGAGTCACAATATTGTGTAAACTTCATTTTGAATGGATGCCACTGGTCGGACCCATCATATCGAAACCCTTTTGGCATATTTGAGAGACAAAATCTACGATTATTCTCAACATTTGGTGGTTGCCACATAGGTGGCTGCATGCCCCACCATGGGTAAGGAAATGGGGGTGACAAATGCTGAACTGGCATAGTCGGCGCAGAAGACTGTACTACCGACACTGTAGGAACTGCATTGACAGGTGGTGGCAGTGGTGACTGCACCCCAAACCCTTGAAATGGTTGAGTAACAGGCAACTGTTGCCCTCTACCTGAACAGTTATTACCTAAACTCACGCCAGCTTGTTGAAAACTTGTCGCCTGAGACCCAACTCCGCCATAACCCAGGTATGAAACACCATAACCAGGCTGAAGAGGAGTATGAGTAGGCGCTGTGTTTCTTGACATAACTGGGACCGATGAGCAACTTGAATTACCCATGCAAATTCCTCCCTGTTGGACATTTGGTTGAGGATTTGCATAGTTATTTGACCCTGGCCAGTTAGATGCAGTATTCAAGTACAAACTGCCTGCATTGGTACATGCAGGGCCGACAGGTGTATTTTGCAGTGGGGCCGATGCCTGGTTCCAAGGCATTACTTGACCCTGTGATACATTTGTTTGCACTTGAAACCTACTTGGTGACTGTGTATCACCCAAGCCCGATACCTGCGATTTATCGAAATGTCTCATTTGTTGTACAGTATTCAACAGATTGGATCTTTCATCGCCAAAAAGCGACGCACCAACTGCAATGTTTTGTGCACTTTTATTCCCTACACTGGGGTCACCATACAATGAATTCCAATCACTTTGTGTGCTCCTGGCCTGCACCGTGAGTTTGTCGCCATAACTCACAGCGTTCAGCACCTGTGTGGGTACTGCTGTTGCACTTGGCACACTAAATTTTGGATCCCCTACACAAACTGGGATTTTCGATAGCCCCATCTCAGATGTCTGACTTTCATCTGAGGTAGCTTGATCTCCCCAGTCGAATTTCACTTTGATGTCGGCATCGTATGACATTGGTGGTTTATTTCCTGGCAAATCATGCCGCACTACTGACATGTCTGCGTCATACAGTTCTGTCTGAGCAGGAGTTGACTTTGTATCGGATGGGGGTGGTGTATCCGACATGACCGAACTGACTGATTGAATAGGGTCACCAGTTTCTGTAAACATTACCTCTGACTCAATCGGTGGTAGCCAATTGTCAACAATTTGTCCTGGCGTTGGGGGTGCGAACTCAATCACTGCCCACTGATCCTTTGTACCACGGAAGTACGGGATGTCTACCAGGTCTTGTTTACACAACAGGCCCACTTCTCGTCTCTTTTTCACAATATCAGTGGCCACTTTTGGCCCAACATGTGGAATGGCCAATAACTCTCGCACCGATACGGTGTTTACATTTACTTTCTGGCTCATTTCGTACATTCAAATTTGGAAATCCCTAACCAATAACCTATTCTATTCCCTACTTTTTCCAAAAAAAAAAAAAAAAAAAAATATTATTTTTTCTTTTTTTTTTTTTTCAAAGATTTCTGATTATGTCCCTAGAAAAAAAAAAATATGTGTCAAAAATGGTAATATAGCAATGATCCTACATCGTATAATCAAACGTAGGTCAAATGACACATGAAATTTTCACAACACAACAGCCTGACAACCCTCGGAAAAGTATCCTAAAATTGCCGAAAGTAACACAAATATTTTTAGCATATCAATACGAAGAAAACATGTAAGACAACCTTCGGAAATTGTCCAAAAATTGCCGAAAAGTTACAAGTTTAATAGCATGTGAATGTTAATAAAATTTACAGCTTTCAGAAATGTGCCTAAAAACTGTCGAGAAAGTGACATCAATACATGTGTGAAAAATTTTATCATCAATGAATTTTAGGCAATGGAGATACACAAAGACATAATGACATTGAAAATTTGCAATACGAAAATAGTGGATGCTTGTCGCAGCCGGTCAGACGAAACGAAGTTGAAATTCAAAAAGCCCGCAAATAAAATTTACGGACGACGCCAATAATGTAAAATCTGTGTTGCGGTAATTAGTTTCTGCATTAAGGTTTTACCTAAGTCATATTATCAATCAATAACAATATTCAACGCGTTCAAGGCAATACATGAAATAATAAAACATACGTACCAAAGGAATATTTCAAATAATGTGATGAATGGTGAATAAACAATCTTCAAAACATCAAAAAATGAACATCAAAAAACATACATCTGAACACGCTGAAATCCGGAATTCGTCTGCCGTAAATGTGCTCGGTACTTCCGGTGACGACAGCAGACATCACGTGACATTATCTGTCTGGCAATGTCACAACATTGTCATCCGATTGCCCACAATCGGCCGATTGGGGTGGCCAATTCCGATCATCGGTTGAACACTACTTATGTTTTGTCCTCAGTAATTGTAAGTAATGCATTAAGTGAGAAATCTATGCCACAGCGATTTATCAGTAATTCTCCCTTCAAATACTATAGTCTCAATATTTACTTTCCGTTTGATCGGTACAGTTGGTGATTTCACTACCGACCTCGTTAATAGTACATTAAATTTTGCATTGCACAGATCAAACGCTGTTGTGTATTTCAGAATATTTCATGCGCTAATTTTGGCACAGGGTTCCTGCACCAAACCTCTAAGCAAATTCCAGGAGTTTCAAGGAGGTTTTTATTGCTTTTTCAAGGAATTTCAAGGAGAAAAACAGACAAAATTCAAGGATTTCCCAGGAAACATTTTCCACTTGCATCCAAGCGACAGAAAATATAACTCGACCCTTTACTTAAACTAACGGAAACAAGATGCCCATCGGGGCCTGAAGCGCTTATCTTGAACAAAACACAATTTAAACAGAGTCCAAGAATGAGCCTACATTAAGCAAGCCTTTTCCAATATGAAAGCATTCTGACTGTTGGATGTGAAGAAGAGAAATTGTAAAGAAATTTCTTCGAATTGCACTAAGTTCAAATTTGGTCTACCATAGCGAGCCCAAATATTAACCTATGGATCCGATTTGAACAAACTTGAATCTGATCCCCCCCCTCCCCCCTAGGGATGTTGTATACCAAATGTGAAAGCATTCCGACTAGTGGATCTGAAGAAGACGATTTTTGAAGAAATATCCTCATATTGTACTAAGTTAAATTTCATGTTCCCATACGGGGCCCAAATATTAACCTAGGCACTCGAATTGAACAACCTGGAATCTGACCCCCCCCCCCCCCCCCCCTAGAGATGTTGTAAACCAAATATAAAAGCATTTCGACTGGTGGATCTGAAGAAGAAGATTTTTAAAGAAATTTCCTCATATTGCACTAAGTAAAAAATTGGGTTACCATAGTGAGCCCAAATATATACCTAGGGATCTGATTTGAACAAACTTGAATATGACCCCCTTAGAGATGTTGCATACCAAATATCAAAACATTCTGACTGGTGGATCTGAAGAAGAAGATTTTTTTTAAATTACCCTCCATATTGAACAAAGATCAAATTTGGGCTTCCGTCATATTAACCTAGGGACTTGGTTTGAACAATCTTGAATCTGACCCTGATAAGAATGGTGTATACCAAACATTAAAAGATTCTGACTGGTGGTTCTGAAGAAGAAGATCTTTTAAAGAATATTCCCCATATTACCCTATGTTAAAACTTCGGGCTCCTGTAGAGAGCCCAAATATGAACCAATGAGCTTTATTTCAACAAACTTTTATCTGACCCCCCCCCCCCCCCCCCCCCCCCCCTATGAATGCTGTGTACCAAATATCAAAAGATTCTGATGACTGGTTCTGGAGAAAAGATTTTTTTAAATTTTTGCAATTATGCTGACTCAGCATTTTTCCGATGCCCATTGCAGAACACCCTAACATAACCTATGGCAATTTGTTTCCCATTCCATTCTACTGGTCCTAAGGATACTTCATCCCAAATAACAGCCCTTTGTTCCGTGTACATTGGGAAATATGGGCGTTTGAAAATATTTCTATTTTTAGCTCCCAGGGATTCCATAGGGATGTGAATTGTTTTTTTTTTTTTTTGGCATGAGTCAAGTACTTATGACCCAATAATACCACATACCAAATTTGGTTCAAACTGGACCATCGCTTCAGAATATAGAAATTCAATTCTACTGGTCCTAAGGATACTTCATACCAGATAACAGCTCTCTGTTCCATGTGGTTTGGGAAATATGGGCGTTTGAAAATATTTCTATTTTTAGTTCCCATGGGGATGCAGGAATTTTTTTGCATGGGTCAAGTACGTATGGCTGACCCAATAATACCACAAACCAAATTTGGTTCATACCGGACCATCGGTTCTGAAAATAGAAATTTTGGGCGGGGGCCAAAAATCTTGCCCCTATTACAAAGCCAAATATTACTTTACGAACTTCGTTTGAACAAACTTGATTCTACACCTCATATGGAAGCTCCATAGCAAATATCAAGTCAATGCACACACTGGTCTTGAGAAGAAGATTTTAAAAATATTTTGGAGCATTTTCCCCCACTCCCTCCCTACGGGGCTGGGCATGTTGAGTTGAACAAAAATGAAATGCCGCTTTGGGACCATCACTCACACAAACTTTCACTTGAATTGGCCCAGTGGCTTTGGAGGAGAAGACCAAAACATGGTTTTGACGGAAGACGGACGACGTACTGAGAGCGATGAGATTAGCTCAGCTTGACTTTGTCAAGATGAGCTAAAAACCGGCCAGCGCTTTCCATGAAAATCACTGTTCAATCTTTTCATATTTTCATTTTTTGCTTCTCACGCTTTTGCGTATCACGCTCGTTCCAATGAGAGGTCACAACCTATGTTTTGGAAAAAATGAAAATGTTCAAATGCACAGTAATGTTTTCACAAGTGTCGTCTCCTACTAGGTGAAAAGGTAAAAGAATGGACATCAGATGTACAGTATTTTGAAACAGCACACTGTCCATGCATAGCCGACTCCATTTCCAGGAGTTTCCAGGATGGCCTTCAATATTCAAGGAGTTTCCAGGTGCTTGGGAGGGTGTTTTAAGATTCAAGGACTTTCAAGGAATTCAAGGAGGTGCGGGAACCCTGTGGCAGGACTTCTAGTTTCAAATGTAGTGGCACGACGTTAGGAACGTAATCGTATCTCAAGCCAAACTTTGAGAAATAAATAGACAGAACCGCACAAGCGTTTGAATGGGTTAATGTTTATCGCACGAGTTTGGTTGGGCGCAATAATACCACGAGAGGCGAAGCCTCGAGTGGTATTCTGCACCAAACCAAACGAGTGCGATAAAACATTAACCCATTCAAACGCTTGTGCAGTTCTGTATTTATTACACACCTTCGCAAATTTCTAAAACAGGCCTTTTACAGTAATACTAAGTGAGAATTAACCTATCCTTCTGAGAAGTAAAGGAAATAAAATAAGACAAAATTCCAAATTATTCTTCACAAGCAGGAGACCAGTCTTATTGTTATTTCGTTCGCTGATTGAACTTTCATTCATAGTTTCAACTTGCAAATTGTAATGCGTCACCACTTCGATCGATGAAACACTGTTCATCTGAAATACAGTTCACCGTCTTTTTGTGCCTCAATTTTACTGCGCGAATTCTGAACAGTTGATGTGATCCCCACCAAAAAAGTTACCACACATTCACAAAAAACAATAGGTGTAAATTCGGAAAATCCATCAATGAGAAATTCTAAAAAAAACTCACATGTTTATCTGACTTCCAAATTCCCTGAGACTGTTGTTACTCGACTTGTTGACAGACCGGTTAAGATTTTAGTCAAGATTACAGTAGCCATTGTCAATTCATCCCACGTAAATTAAATTTATATCCTTATTGTCCAAGAGAAATTATCGTATTGTTCACTATTCCTGCTCAAAATGTATTAAAGTTCATGTTATAGCCTTTAACAGGGGTACAGAATCCATACGAATTCAAGTGAATATCGACAGGCAATTTGTTTTGTATTTCGATTTGGTGACCTAGAAACTTGCTCGCGCAACGTCATTCATTCGAAAGGACGTCACTCATAGACGCTTTCGCTGTCTACATTGTTCTTTAGTTTGAACTGTATGTGAGTCATTTCCATGTCATACTTTTTAACCCATCGGGTTATTTAGTCAGTCAGTATTGTTCACGTTAAGAAAATAAATTAGAAAGTTTCTTTTGATGGTCGGACAGTCATTACTACATGAGTTTCTTCAGAAACAATATAAACGCAGATACTATAGACTGCGAACATCCACTTTACAACATCAAAATAAATGACCCATCGCATCGGAACGGGCCCATGTACTGTATCCCCAGAAATATGACTGGTTCCATTCTTACATTAAAAAAGTGCCAAAATCTGTATCCCACAAGTGTGCAATAAAAGTTTATTTTTATCACACATCCTAGAATGCCGTGAACAAACCTTAATTTTAAATGGGTGTGTAATAAATCAATGTAAATAACACGTCGAGCGATTGGTTGAAATTTGATATTCAACCGTAAATAGTTGGTAAAAAATGTCAATCGAAACTGTAAACGAGCATTGTTGAAGTAAGCAGATTTACGTACATTCACTTTGTTTATCTGACCGTATCCCCCTCCGAGGCCTTACAGGCATCGGCAACTGTTTCCGTATACGGAGAGATCCATTTCTTTTTTCGCCCCACAATTTGAGTTTAACCAGTAGAAAGCACCTTCATCATGGCGACTCCTCTCTCCCCACCGCACAAAATTAAAACTAGTAAGCATACCAACATTCTTTCTTTTAATGCAAACATGTATATTCTTGGATACGTTCTCCTCCACTCCTGACGATTTCAGCCTCGCGGCTCTTACCGTCTCGAAGGAGTGGTGATTGCATATTTATCCGATAAATGGCCGTTTATTTGAACAATAAAGGCCTTGGATAAATTTTTGCTTTATTCACCAAGTAGGGTGATAATTTTTCCCTATATGTTTTACACTGAGAGAATTTATTTCCCTAGTAGCGACGGACTTGTTGACCTCTGGCCTCTACCACATTTGTCTATCATAATTAATAGTTCGATTGTTGATTTTTTTACATTTTACATCTTTGTGAAAGTATTACACAATGCCAGTAGAAAACACCACTGACTGCTCATATAATAAAGTATTTTTGTAAACTTAGCTCAAGTTTGTAAGGGAATTATTTTTAGACAGAAATGTATTACTGCGCCTTGTTTATTTTTGCCAATTTTGCTGGTCGAGCGAATTGGACCAATGTGCTCCTCACTTCTCCCTGTGTTGTGTAGCGAATTATAGCACGATTTTGCCGCGACTGCACTGTAAAAGATTTATGGGATAAAAAAAATGTATTCTACTCGTAGAATTAAGAATGAAACCGACTCGAGGCGAGTCGGTTTCATTCTTAATTCTACGAGCAGAATCAAGTTTCGTTTATTCTATATGTGACCCTCTCTCAAGCTACGTACAGTACAGCCGACATGGACTTGTTGTAATCCATGCGTGGACAGTAATGACACGCATGCGTTTTCAAGGTAATAAATTTCATCATCAGCAAACTTTTAATTGATGAAGCACCGGGTTTTAACCGGGTCGTCATTAATTAGTTGTTTTATGATTATTCCTATTGTGTTTGGAATCTAATATTATTTCATCCGTGGAAACATTGCCCACGCGTGGAAAGTGACCCGTCTACGGCTGCTGTACTGGATATACATTCAAAGCACTCAGCACTATACACAATAGATATTCAACCTCTCTATCTTTAAAAGGGTTCCTTGTACCCAATGGTATTGTCTAAAAATACCGTGATACATTAGGAGGGCATGTGGAGTATTTTGGATCAATGCAGTGGACCATGGTAGGTGTTTAGAAGAGCTTGTTCAACTGGAAGCCGAAAAAGTGAAACAAAACTAATTTAAATTATATGCCACAATTTCCAGATTTGCAAGGTTTGTTTAAATTGTCCAGTTAGATAGTTTGATGAAAAACTCCCCAAATTTGTTTGTAAAGGGGTAGTGCTTAATTAAAATGCGTGACATACAGTACGTGGAGAGTGGATTGTAACTAAATCACCCGCGGAGTGGAGTTATCACCCGAGCTATAACTTTCCAATTTTGTACATATCGTCAGAAAACACAAGCAATGTTTCAGCCAATGGACCTCCGGGTTTAACCCGGAGGTCCATTGGCTGAAACTTTGCTTGTGCTGGTCAGGCTTTGCGTCAAATTTGCAATTATTGCTTGAGTGGAATCTCCACTCTGCGGGTGATTTAGTGATAATACACTCTCCACGTACTGTAAATTTAGATTTTCCATACATCCAATCTCTCTTGCAATCTCAACACAGTGATATCTTTCAAAAGCATTGGTGCCTTGCAGACAACTAAACAGTGAAAAATGGAAGATATAATTTAGAAAAATGGTAGAAAAAGTTTAGAATAAAAGTGTCGATGACACTGAAACTTCAACATTACATCATTGTGTGTGCACAGCGTCAGAGTAATCCATGCATTTTTTCAATTTAAACTGTAGGACTGGCAAAAGGAAGAATGTTGATACACAAATGCAGTTAGTTTAAAAGTCATTGTAAATTATTTCCACAGAAATGAATGCTAATCGATAACTCTTATCTAGAGGTCTCGCCAAATGAGCATACCGTATTAAAAACAATCATATGATAAATGCGCCCTGTAGGCCACATGAAAGATGTTGATGCACAAATGTACTACATTCAAAGGTCGTCGCTAACAGCGACAGTTTTTGATAAAAATCAAAAGAAAACCGATAGCCGCTATCTTAGTCACCCTGACTAAAAGCATACCAAGTTTCAAAACAACCCTATTATGATGCTCCCTCTGAGGCGTGAAAAAGGAAGTTGTTAATACACAAATGTACCAAATCTGAAGGTCGTTGCTAGTGGCAATGTTTTTTTTCTTCTCTTATTTTGGATGGAAATTCATAGATATTGCCTGCAGGGAGTGCAAAAGGGATATTGCTGCACAAATACACTGAGTTCAAAGGTTGGCGATAACGATATTTTTTGACGGAAGTGGAAGAAATCGACAGCTTCCACCCCAAACAAGCATACCAAGTTTCAAAGCAATCCTACATGTGCCTCGTAGGGCGTGTCAAAAAGAAATATTGATGCATAACTAAACCAAGTCCAAAGGTCGTTGCGAACTGCAACTTGCTTTGATGAAAATGGAAGAAAATCGATAGCTCCCAAGCAGAGGTCATCCCAAACAAGCGTACCGAGTTTCAGAGCGATCTAATCATAAATGTGCCCTGCAGGGTGTGCCAAAGGGAAATATTAATGTATAACTGCACTAAGTTCATCAACGATCATTGCCAACAGCAACGTTTTTCGACGGAAATGGAAAAAAAACCTGAGAGGTCCCAACTAGATGTAACCTCAAAACAAGCATACCAAGTTTCAAAGCCATCGGATCATACATGTGCCCAGCAGGGGGTGCCAAAACGAAATACTGATGGATAACTGCACCAAATTCACCAAAAGCTGTTGTCAATGTCTTATTCTTTTGACGGAAATGGAAAAAAAATCGACAGCCCTCATCTAAAGTTCGCCCCAAACAAGCATATAAATGCTCCCTGTTCCCCGTGGGAACCCCGGGAAGAAGTAAGCAGCACTTGTTTACTGTGGTAAACCAGTTCCGCTTTACTAGTAAAATAGGACCCAGTCACCAATGCTTGGGGTGAAAGTCCTCTAATATGGGCAACATGTAAATCAACGATTGACTAAACTTTACTTCATCTCCATGTTGTGTCACGATTAGCCATGGTGCATAAATATGTGACGTTAACCACCCGCAAACAAACAAACAAACAAATGCTCCCTGTAGGGTGTTCCAAGGGACATTTGTACATGCTAAAGCCTCGGGAGATAATGGTCGTTCTGGGAGACAAACCGCATTGTTACCCTCAAGCTCAGTCATTATTTTTATATGATCCAGTTTGCGATTTAACTTTGAAGCTTTACATGCATAAGAGAGTTTTCTTTCTACCAATTCGCAGAGCCGTTTCGTGATTTTGTATATACACGTGCCTGCTAGATATCGAATTTTTACTAATGCAGCAGACAATGTGTCAAGTGTCAAATCACTTGCAGCTGGTTTTGACCACTGGATTTTTTTCCGATTGGATTTCAATCAGATGAAACAAATATGGGGAACTCAAAATCAGTCAACCAACTTTTCTTACTACAAAAACGCTCAGTTCGCATAATTAATAACGCACGTTTCAATGCCCAGTGCTTTCGGGTTGGAAGATGGTCGAAGTAGCAGAAACGGGCCGAGGCGATTGAAGGTGAGATTCCTTGGCCAATTGTTGTTTGGATTTGCAAATAATATATTATGTTGCGGAATTAGGGTTACTCTCAATATGGAACTACAATCGTCACTTAGGACTTAGTTTGTTGTGTTAGCGGGTAGAACCGCGAAGTCATACCAGATCGTGGCTTCTGGATTTCTGTTACAGACCATATTGGACGCAGGTTCCAGATAGTTCTCAGCTTCCAGTAACTTCACGGATCTTGTCATGTACCAGTTGAGTCAAGTTATCTACGTTTAATTTTACAACATTTCGACTATAATGTCGTTATCTCTGGCTATTTATCTAATATATAAATGCGAACGCCTGTATCTCTCTCTCTCTCTCTCTCTCTCTCTCTCTCTCTCTCTATCTATCTTTGTTTCGGGTGAACTCCTCCGTTTCTCGACCGATCGATCTCAAATTTTGTACACGGGGGTAATTCGTCCCTGCGAATAACATGGGATGGGAGCCGTGCCCGTGCGGGGTGACCTTGACCTTGAAATTGATGACAATGACCTTTTATTTTGAAAACAGCTGGGTCGATCGGGATAAAATTTCATATGTGCGGGTATATTAGCCCATCGATCATTTTGACTTTATCGGGTTGCCCGTGCGGGGTGACTTTGAACTTGAAATTGGTGACCATGACCTTTTATTTCGAAAACGTCTGGGCCGATCGGGCTAAAATTTAATATGTGCGGGTATGTTGTCAAATCGATCATTTGGACTTCTTCTGGATGCCCGTGCGGTGTGACCTTGACTTTAAATTGGTGACCTTGACCTTCTATTTCGAAAACGGCTGATATAACCATCTTCTCCTGTGCAGGGCCGGGTATCACTCGCTAGTAGTGTATAAAATTAAGAAAATTTATACCTTAGTTATACCAGTCAATAGAGGCGTCCATTGAACAAAAGGCGCGAAGGTTCTTGCGCGGTGATGATCCAGGCCTAACACCCAGAAAACGGTGCTTATATACACCATTTTCTGATTTTCAGCTGAAAATTTAGGGGAAGTCTCATAATGTGGTTGCATGCAGTCCATGGCATTTCTACATCAAAATGTATTCTGTCGGGTATCTGTTAACCGGCAGAATTGGCCGGTGGAACGTACAATTTGCAACCCAGCATCAGGTGATATCTGCTGATGTTCCACCAGGTGCATGTTATGATTAGGTGACAGAGAGAGCAGTAACATTCTGAAAACTACTGCAGAATGTTATTATAATTTCTATCAACAAATCCTACAATATTACTGTTAGTTACTTTACAGGTCTACAATGATAAGCCTGGTATTGTCAACAGAACATCTGGCGTCCACTCTCATGTGGCAACTCAAAGTACTCTTGTACTCTGATCGCCATTTAATGCAATTCAATGTAATTTCGAATTCCATTTAAATATTCATAAAATACGAGTCCAATTCGCCAAATATAAATTGTTTATTGCAATTTAATAACCAATTTAATAACCATGATCATAGCCCTAACGCCGAAGAGCTATATCCCGAGCTTGATTAACTCATGTGGGCGAACTTCGCAACAATTACAGAAATAGCTGTATATTAGCACGTTTGCATGCGCGAATTTTGAATATACTTCTGCCATAAGTGCTGCGAAAAATAAATATTTCTCTCGGTCACTCATGAGATAATTTTCGGTATCCACTCAAAAACACTAGATATCCTCTATATATTGAATCAATAAGATAAAAATGTAAACAACTTTTTTATGTAAGCGAAATTTATTTTCGGAACGTTAACGCTCTGCAGAAAAGATTTGTGAATGCTTTGAAGAGTGCAAACAAAGATATTTCTGGATTCTCTCGACCAGTTTGATCCTCTTGGTGGGGTAAGACAGCTGAAATGGTTACCTAAGACTTTGCCGCCATTTGTGAAAGTTATTGTGTCTACTCTTCCCGGAGAGATCTATGAATTTTATCCAATGCTACGAGCAAGTTTAGTATAATACTGTTACTTATTACTAAAGCACTCAGGCTACCAGTTTGATTATGTAGGGAATTCAACACCGATATGTCCTGAAATCAGCCTTTACAGGTCGGTCACCGTGGACTGGTCACTTTCTACGGATGGGCAATATTTCCATGGATGATTAAAGGTTTCAAACAATAATTATATAGGAATAATCATCAAACATGTACCACCCGGTGCTTCATTAATTAATTTTTTGCTGATGATGATTTATATTTAAGGAATAGTGCATGGCTTGGAGTTGACTACGCCCATATAGCGCCCAGTGAGGTGGTGTAGTTCCCGCTGCGAAGCGGAGGGAACTACACCACCTCACTGGGCACTATATGTGCGTAGTCAACGACAAGGCATGCACTAATCCTTATATTATATCGAACACCCATCAAGAAAAACATCTGTCCTATTTATTAATCTATTACCAAGGTAGCAGCCCTACCAACCAGCGTTATATAGAAAAAAATACCATGTAGTTTTTAAAAAAAATTTCTTCTTCCAAAACATGGCTAACTTGGATTATTGATATGAGCAGAAGACAGATTTTGAATCGGTCGGCAAGGGTAAACAAAACATTTCCCCCAAACGGAACTGTGTATTCTAGAATCGCGCAACTCGCGAATGAAAACTAAAATTTTCGAAATTTGACAACGCAGTTTGATAATTTCCACACATTTGTCACACATATACATTACCGAATGAGTCAGTACTGGATACCAAACGCCGAAGATTCAAATGAATTCCATTATTTATTCGTTTACTGCCCAAAACATACAATTGAATAACGAAATAATATGAGCAGCGAAACAACGATTTTTCATATCCTCGAGCCTGATCCGCGTCATCTGCGTTGTGTCCTTTTAATTATGTACCCACCAAGCGCAAATCAAATTATGGACGATTCTGGAAGAACCACCAATGCTAGACACATGGGAAGTGCCATCCATTCAAGTTTCAGATGTCTGACGATTGTAATGTCCAAGTGCTTAAAGCATTGCACTTTTAGTGTTAAAATCAAACCCTAAGAGTTTGAATGGGTTTAACACCTTTAAAGTGTCAGTTTTAACACTTTAGTTTTTAGTGAGAAGATACCCTGGCGCAGTTCGGACGGTCTTCGACTTTAATCTCTACCAACTTGTCCTCTGGAAGTTAGTCAAATTGAGAGGAGTCATCGTTCTGGACCCTCAGGTCTCGAAAGAAACCAGCCTCGAACTATCTTGGTGAAATTTAGTAGTTACCGTACTCGTGATCAATTTTACAGGGCACGTAGAAAACTCTCAACAACCACAAGCACAAAGAAAGTTCATGTTAACGAACATTTAACTTCAATGCGTTCTCAGCTTGCAAAACGATGCCGTGGCCTTGTTAAAGAGAAGAAGATCTCCCAAACATGGACATTCGATGGGGTAATCTTTGTGAAAAAGAGAGATGACTCTGTCCGACGAATTACCACACCCCAAGAAGTTACCAAACTCGAGAAGGAACTGAACAAAGTGTTTGGTGCTGTTCCTAGTTGATCGCACCCAAGATTATAGGTTAATCAAGACTAACAGTTCGTCCACTGTCCTATTTTGGGTTTGTATATTCATCTGACTGACTGCTATATTAACTTCCCAAGTAAGAAACTGGTCATAAAAATCGTTTTAATTTGAATTTTTGGGGAGTGCCCACGCTGCCCCCCCCCCCCCCCCCAAACAATCCACATTGGGGCCGGATTGGGTGTACCCTTAACTGTGATAGTACTACAGTTAAAAAACATGTTTAATATTAAATTAATATTAAATTATATCCCTCATTATATCCCTCGGCAGCCATGGCCTACCATAACAAGCCATATATTACCAGTTCAAAGCCATGCTAAATATTTAATGGTTCAACTGAAACAGCCTTACTCTACATGTATGTACAGAGTTATTTTCCTATGTGCTTCCTCGGAGCAGTCATGCCCATGTGTAATGATATTTTTTCATGTTGTGATTGTACAACAGTGAAAAAACATACTTAATATTAAATGATATCCTTGGGGCAACCATATCCTACCACATCCATCCATATACCACCAGTTCAAATCATGATTAACAACTATTTGTGTTACTGAAACAGCCTTATCCTAAGTACAGAGTTATTTCACCAAGTGCTCCCCCAGAGCAGCCATGTGTATGTGTAATGGTATTTTTTTCCTGTTGTGATTATACAACAGTTAAAAAACATGTTTAATATTAAATTATATCCCTGAGGCCGCCATATCCTATCTCATATCCAGCCATATATCACCAGTTCAAAGCCATAATCAATAACTATTTGTGTTACTGGAACAGACTTGTCTTGTGTACAGGGTTATTTCACTATGTGCGTTCTTAGAGCAGCCATGTCCATGTGTAATGGTATTTTTAACTGTTGTGCTTGTACAACAGTTAACAGTCATATTTAATACTAAGATATATCCTTGGGGCAGCCATATCCTACCATATCCAGCCATATATCACCAGTTAAAAGCCACGAGCAGCCATGTCCATGTGTAATGGTATTTTTAACTGTTGTGCTTGTACAACAGTTAACAATCATATTTAATACTAAGATATATCCTTGGGGCAGCCATATCCTACCATATCCAGCCATATATCACCAGTTCAAAGCTATGATCAATAATTATTTGTGTTTCCCTAGAGCATCCATGAGTATGTGTAATGGTATTTTTACATGTTGTGATTGTACAACAGTTAAAAAACATGTTTAATATTAAATTAAATTATATCCATGTGTAGTGGTATTTTTAACTGTTGTGCTTGTACAACAGTTAATAATCATATTTAATACTAAGATATATCCTTGGGGCAGCCATATATCACCAGTTAAAAGCTATGAGCAGCCATGTCCATGTGTAGTGGTATTTTTAACTGTTGTGTTTGTACAACAGTTAACAATCATATTTAATACTAAGATATATCCTTGGGGCAGCCATATCCTACCATATCCAGCCATATATTACCAGTTCAAAGCCATGATCAATAATTATTTGTGTTACTGAACAGCCATATTTTGTGTACATATTTATTTCACTATGTGCTTCCTCAGAGCAGCCATGTCAATGTGTAATGGTATTTTTGGCTGTTGTGATTGCATAACGGTTAAAAACATGTTTAATATTAAATTATTTCCTTGGGGGCAGCTATATCATACCATATCCAGCCATACATCACCAGTTCAAGGCCATGATCAATAACTATTTGTGTTACTGAACAGTCGTATTTAGTGCACAGATTTATTTCACTATGTGCTTCCTCAGAGCAGCCATGTCTATGTGTAATGGTATTTTTAACTGTTGTGATTTTACAACAGTTAAAAAACATGTTTGATATTAAAATATATCCTTGGGGCAGCCATATCCTACCATATCCAGCCATATATCACCAGTTCAAAGCCATGCTCAATAACTATTATGTTAGTGAAACAGCCTTATCCTATGAGCAGAGTTATTTTACCATGTGCTTCCTCAGAGCAGCCATGTCTATGTGTAACGGTATTTTTGTTGTGATTGTACCACAGTTAAAAAAACATGCTTAATATTAAGATATGTCCTTGGGGCAGCCATACCCTTCCATATCCAGCCATGAATCACCAGTTGAAAGCCATGGTCAATAACTATTTATGTTTCTGGAACAGCCTTATTTTGTGTACAGTGTTATCTTACTATGTGCTCCCAAACATGTTTAATATTAAATTATATCCTTGGGGCAGCCATATCCTACCATATCCAGCCAAATATCACCAGTTCAAAGCCATGCTCAATAACTATTTGTGTTAGTGAAACAGCCTTATCCTACGTGCAGAGTTATTTTACCATGTGCTTCCTCAGAGCAGCCATGTAGATGTGTAATGGTATTTTTAACTGTTGTGATTGTTAAAAAAAAAACAAAAAAAAACAAAAAAACAACTGTTTGGTATTTTTAACTGTGTGATTGTGTAAAAGTTGAGAACACATGTTTAATATTAAATTAATGGTATTTTAACTGTGTGATTGTACAACAGCTAAAAACACATGTTTAATATTAAATTAATGGTATTTTTAACTGTGTGACTGTACTACATGTATGTGCTTCCCCAGAGCAGCCATGTCTATGTGTAATGGTATTTTTGGCTGTCGTGATTGCACAACGGTTAAAAAACAGGTTTAATATTAAATTATATCCTTGGGTCAACCATATCATACCATATCCAGCTATATATCACCAGTCCTAAGCCATGATCAATAATTGTTTGTGTTACTGAACAGCCGTATCTTGTGTACAGAGTTATTTCACTATGAGCTTCCTCAGAGCAGCCATGTCTATGTGTAGTGGTATTTTTAACTGTTGTGACTTTACAACAGTTAAAGACATGTTAATATTAAATTATATCCCTGGGGCAGCATATCCTACCATATCCAGCCATATATCACCAGTTCAAAGCCATGATCAATAACTATTTGTGTTACTGAAACAGCCTTACCTTGTGTACAGAGTTATTTCAATATGGGTTTCCTCAGAGCAGCCATGTCTAATATCTAAATGTAATGGTATTTTTGGCTGTTGTGATTGTACCACAGTTAAAAAAAAACATGCTTAATATTAAGATATGTCCTTGGGGCAGCCACATCCTACCATATCCAACATATATCACCATTTCGAAGCCATGATCAGTATCTATTTATGTCACTGTAACAGCCTTATTTTGTTATTTTACTATGTCCTTCTCTAGAGCAGCCATGTGTAATGGTATTCTTAACTGTTGTGATTGGTCAACATTTAAAAAAAAATTCTTAATATTAAATTATATCCTTGGGGCAGCCATATCCTACCATATCCAGCCATATATCACCAGTTCAAAGCCAGGATCGATAACTATTTGTGTTAGTGAAACAGCCTTATCTTGTATATAGAGTTACTTCACTATGTTCTTCCTCGGAGCAGCCATGTCTGCGTGTAATGGTATTTATAACTGTTGTGATTGTGCAACAGTTAAAAGGCATTTTTAATATTAAGATATATCATTGGGGCAGCCATATCCTACCATACCCAGCCATATATCACCAGTTCAAAGCCATGATCAATAACTATTTGCGTTACTGAAACAACCTTACCCTATGTACAGAGTTATTTTATTATGTGCTTCCTCAGCACAGTCATGCCTGTGGGTAATGGTATTTTTAACTGTTGTGATTGTACAACAGTTAAAAAAACATGTTTAATATTAAATTATAGTCTTAGGGCAGCCATATCATACCATGCCCAGCCATATATTACCAGTTCAAAACCATGATCAATAACTATTTGTGTTACTAAAACACCCTTATCTTGTGTACAGTGTTATTCCTCTATGTGCTTCCTCCGAGCAGCCATGTCTATGTGTAATGGTATGTTTGGCTGCAGTGATTGTACAACGGTTAAAAAACATGTTTAATATTAAATTATATCCTTGGGCCAGCCATATCCTACCATATCCAGCCATAAATCACCAGTTCAAAGCCATGGGCAATAATTATTTATGTTACTGAACTGAATCAGCCTTATACTATGTACAGAGTCATTTCACTATGTGCTGCCTCAGAGCAGCCATACCCATGTGTAATTGTATTTTTAACCGTTGTGATTGTACAACAGTTAAAAAAAACATGTTTAATATTAAATTTTTATTCATGAGGCAGCCATATTTCCTACCATATCCAGCCATATATCACCAGTTCAAAGCCATGATCAATAACTATTTGTGTTACTGAAACAGCCTTATCCTAGGTAGAGAGTTATTTTACTATGTGCTTCCTCAGAGCAGCCATGTCTATGTGTAACTAAATGCTGTGATCAATAATTAACTGTGAGAAGCCATGTCAATGTGTAGTGGAACTTTTAGCTGTTTTAACTGGCCGCCGGCAGGAATGTGGCTGTGGTACAGATTACAGTTAAAACCTTAGTTTAATATTCAAGTAGCATACCCGAGTAGTTACTTACATAGCTTTTAATAATGACTAATAATTAATAACCTGTAATTACCCTGCTATTACTTGGAAAACCACACATTTCACTGAAAATACATGTACATCCATGGAATTTCTCCAGTTAGAAATTTTGCCACAGTGAACTGATGCTACCCTCTTTCATAATCTTTAAAACTGAATTATACGAAAGCATGTATCGTGATTAGACATGTTCTCTCATTGGCTAATGACACAGTGACACAGAGAATACGATCTCAGTAAACAAACCAATTAACCAACCACAAACAAAACGATTTTCAACACAGAAGCGAGATATCGCCCACTGGTGATAGCTTGATGAACGGTGATGACTTTTTATCCTTTTTAAGGTCTTATCGAACGATGTTTTTTTTCATAGCCAATCGTTGATATCACAAAAGTTATCTTCATATGTAAGCTTTGTGCGGCAAACGTGATATATTAGGAAGATGATTCAGATGGCCCATATGGCTAATGACACAGTGACACAGAGAATACGATCTCAGTAAACAAACCAATTAACCAACCACAAACAAAACGATTTTCAACACAGAAGCGAGATATCGCCCATTGGTGATAGCTTGATGAACGGTGATGAGTTTTTATCCTTTTTTAAGGTCTTATCGAACGATGTTTTTTTTTTCATAGACAATCGTTGATATCACAAAAGTTATCTTCATATGTAAGCTTTGTGCGGCAAACGTGATATATTAGGAAGATGATTCAGATGGCCCATATGGGGATAAAATTTAATTGCGAATATACTTATTTATTTGGTCGATTTACTTCTACACAAGTAGGAGGACCCGGGACACTGAGCTGATGATGAGACTGAAGGGTATAGTTATCCCTTAGTCCTGACTGTGCCATGTGTCCTAGTATCTTCACTACTGATCTATTAGTTAACTTATCCTGTACTACAGTTAATATGACTTAGTTCATCGGTTATGCAATTTTTTAACAGGATGTATACAATCCTATCACCCTTGCAGATACCATAATTATATAACCAGTAATTTCTTCTCACCGGACAGGAGAACAGAAAATTTCACCCCACCCCTCATCTTGGAAATTAATACATTTCTCAATTCCCTAATGTTCTTAAAGCTTATTCTGTGTTACGCAACATTGTTTTTTGTTGAATCGCCTTTGAATTATGTCCAATTGAACAGTTTATCGGAGTTTGTCATATCCTCAAGATTCCAGAATAAATATGTATTTTTTGATGAACTTCCAATTGTGAATGGTAATATCCATTGTGTGTGCTATTGTGATGCCCGTGGTCGGTCCATATATCATGGCGGGTAGTACAAACTTGGGCGAGATCCAGACGAACCCTGACTACGACTTAGGTAATCTACTGATTGATAAAACAGATGAGGACTCGGCAGCCATATTTACTAAGACTGATTGTACATATTTCAGCCCCGGCGAGGTGCGAGCCGAGCTCGGAGGTTTACATAGGTCCTTCTCGGCATTTCATATCAACTGCCAAAGTCTCAATGCTCACTGGGAGCCTCTGAATTATTTACTATCAGAACTGAATGATAAAGAGAACACTTTCGATGTGATTGGCCTGACAGATATTTACAAAATCCCTACCAATATGTCCTATACCTTAGAAGGATATCACCCCCTACAATATAATTCGAGACCTGTTGATGATGACGGTCGCGGTGGGGTCGGTCTGTTTGTAAAAAGCGATATTTCTTTTAGTATTCGACAAGATCTTTCCATGTTTATACCTCACGTCTTTGAGTCTATCTTTGTTGAATTAATGTATAAAAACTCTTCTAAGGTAGTTGGCGTAATATATAGACCAAACACGGCCCCTAGAGCAGATATCGATCTTTTCCAATCAAAAATTAACCAAGTGACTGATATACTCAACACGGAAAAGAAACCCTCCATTATTATGGGCGACTTCAATATTGATCTACTAAAAGTAACGTGCCATACCAAAACCGAATCATTTGTTGACATAATGTTTAGTGAGGGCTTCCAACCAGTTATTACAAAACCAACTAGAGTCACTGGTAGCACAGCGACACTTATTGATAACATATGTTCCAATGAGGTCTCTAAACTTGAAAAATCTGGAGTAATCCTTACCGATGTTTCGGATCACTTTGGAATTTTTTATACCCAAATTTCACATTCCAAACCGGTCAGGTCAGATCCGATTTTGACCAGAAAAATAAACTCCTATTCTGTCGAGCACTTCAAGTGGCTGTTATCCCAAAGTGATTTCAGTCCGGTGATGGAAGCTAACTGTCCTAATGAAGCGTATGAAACATTCCTCAATGTTTATTTGAATGCCTATGAAATGGCTTTCCCCTTACAAAGCCTACACAAAAGTAAAAGATTCATAAAGCAACAACCGTGGATGACAAAAGGCCTTCTCGTCTCAGCCAACAACAAGAACAAATTCTTCAATAAAAAGTTAAAAGCTCCAACAGAGGTCAATATCGGAAATTATAAAAATTACTGTCGGATATTTAATAAATTAAAGAAACGATGTAAAGCTATGTACTTTAAGAAAATTCTTCTAGAAAATAAGAACAACATGCGGAACACGTGGCAAATCCTAAATAACGCACTGAACAAAAATAAAAACAAACGGACTTTACCGTCGTTCTTCAATCATGGTGATACGAAGATATATGAGCCAAATGAAATTGCACAAGAATTTAATAATTTCTTTGCCAACATTGGAATTCAGACAACAACTCATATATCCCAACCTCGTAAGTCATTTGTCGAATTTTTAAACGCTTCCTTTACAGGAAACTTTTTTATAAGACCCACATCGCCTAATGAAATCCTAAATATTGTAAATTCAATGAAACCTAAGCCAAGTCAGGATTGTGAAAATATTACGTCCAGTATTTTGAAACAATCAATAAATCTAGTCGTCACCCCACTTGCTCAAATTATGAATAGCTCATTCAGTCAGGGAATAGTTCCAGACAGAATGAAACTTGCCAAGGTAACTCCTGTTTTCAAAGCGGGTGATGAGAATAATTTTACAAACTATAGGCCAATCAGTATTTTGCCAGTTTTTTTCCAAAATTTTAGAAAAGCTCATGTCTGTAAGGCTTGTTAATTTCTTAGATAAATTCGAAATCCTCTATCATCACCAATATGGCTTTAGAAAGCGCCATAGCACACTACATCCTGTTATGCATTTACTGAAATATGTCGCCACGGAAAACAATGCAAACAGCAAAGACACTACATTAGCTCTATTCTTGGATCTTTCGAAAGCCTTTGACACTATTAGTCATGATGTGCTACTTCAAAAATTAGAATATTATGGAATAAGAGGGGGTGCGAACAACTGGTTTAAGAGTTACCTACAGAACAGAAAGCAGTATGTCTCTTTTGGTGATAGTAAATCTGACCTATCTGAACTAAGCTGCGGAGTACCACAGGGCTCAATACTGGGACCTATTCTGTTCCTCATATACATAAACGATATTTGTAATTCAACTAAGTTAAATATACTCTCCTTTGCGGACGACAGTCCACATACAAGGCTGCGGCAGAGTTAAATATGCTGGTGTTGGAATTTAATGAAGAAGTTGAAAAGATATTTGATTGGTGCACAGCCAACCAGTTGGTACTAAACCCCAAGAAAACAAACTACATTGTTCTTAATCCATCCCAAAATAAGAATGTCATACTTCAGGACATTAAAATTAATAATCACATTATTAATGCTGACAATTGCGGAAATGGAGGAAATCTATAAAGTTTCTTGGTATTACTATTGATGAAAAACTATCATATAATGCTCACATATCACAGATTTCCTCGAAAGTTGCTCTTGCGAATTATGCCCTTAATAGAGTAAAACATATTTTACCACACAAAATCTTGAAAAGCCTATACTTTACACTAATACAGAGTCATTTTATCTATGGAATTCTATTATGGGGTGCATCAAAAGCCTGCAACCGTCTCTTTAAATTACAAAAGAGATCGATACGAATTATAAATAATAAAAAGTACAGTGCCCACACAGACCCTCTATTTATCAATGATAAAATACTAAAAATAAAGGATTTGTATACCCTACATGTTTCCTCATTTATGTTCGATTGGCATAATGGTAACCTTCCAAAGTCCTTTGCCGATTTTTTCTCTGTTACAAATAACGAATTTATGAACACGCGGCAAACGGGATTAATTCGTAGGCATAGAACTAGAACTAAAGCGCTAGACAGCTTACCCGTGTTCGCTTTCCCAATACTATGGAATGGCCTAGATAGGTGTATCCGAGAAACCAAAAATAGGAAAGAATACAAGACCAAGCTCATAACAAAAATTTTTGCGACCTACTCGGAAAATGTTTCCTGCTCCAACCCCTACTGTCCAGATTGTGCCTTCTAGTATACCGTTGAACCTAAAATAATGTCTCTTACTATTCCCGGTTACTACTCACAATGCATTTGTAAACTGTTGACTCAACAAGGAATATCCGGATAATAAAGGCATTGCAATGTACCACCTGTACCAACCAGTCTTCGGTCAGTACATGATCTATCTTCAATGGGAACAATCGTCTGGCATCTCGTCCTATGTGGTCTCCCGGCTTGGTCTCTATTACTTCAAAATATGGAGTTGTTACTTTTGTAAAATCAGTCCTTTTCTGTTCTAATTAACCGCAATAACTCTAGAGACCAATCGGAGAGTACTGTGTTGTAACCTACGCTGACCACCTAACATATTTTGCACAAAAGCCATGATTTATTAGAAGAACTTTGGATTGGTAGACAGAGAAAACAATGTTGCCTCCACATACCCCTTTTGGGTTATTTCCGCCATTCTAGGGATTCTTTGGTTTTATTTCCCCTACTATAGGGAAGGACAGGAAGACAGCCAATCTGGCTA
Organism: Pictodentalium vernedei; assembly: GCA_031216915.1. Taxonomy (NCBI): domain Eukaryota; kingdom Metazoa; phylum Mollusca; class Scaphopoda; order Dentaliida; family Dentaliidae; genus Pictodentalium; species Pictodentalium vernedei. The sequence continues at coordinate 17,863,686 of CM062292.1, forward strand.
TGCCTTTCCCTACTGGTATACAAAAAGAAAATGTGTCATACCATTGTATGGGTATTGAAAATACCTTATTGTACAACGAATTTTGTTATGCTTGTAAAACTATTATGTATATATCTATACTTTTTGTATACTGGTGAATAAATACATATCATACAGAGCATTGGTGTTTAAATTGGCGTTTAAATCAAACATTCCCCATCCAAATTATACTGATATTACAGGAGTCAGAACAATATATAAAAAACGCGTTAGTTTACATGCATACAGTACTGCAAGCGCAATCGAGGAGAAATCCTCTCTCCACTTTTTCTATCAAGGTGTCATGTGACATTACGCGCACAAGTTTAACATACTAGAGTATATGTAGCACTGAGCACACGATTCTAACAAGTGTCAAAAATGGATTTTGAAAATTTACCGGAACAAATTCATTTCATGATTTATTTATTTATTTATGTTTAAGGCCACATATTTATGCACAATGGCTAATCATGACCGTGACAGTTTTACGGGTGGAGGAAGCCGGAGTACCCGAAGAGAACCACCGAGCAACGACGAGCAGCTGCCAGCTCCCCAACATCGTGACTCCGCACTGCAGCACAGGCAGGGTTAGATTGGTTGAAGACAGGCGTACCATCGACGTGCAGTACGCCTTAGTACACGGCGTCATCGTGCCCCCACATGGGCAATGGGGGTGAAGTGTCTTGCCCAAGGACACAACGCGGTTGCCGCAGGTGGGATTCGAACCGAGGACCTCTCGGCTTGCAGCCTGCACCTCTACCTACTGAGCCACCGCGCCCCCTTTTCATTTCATGATTGAGTCAAGACTATTTATTCCTTAAGCACGCATACAGCCACAGCCTGTCCACTTTATACTGCTCCTTGGGAAACCTACTGGTAGGGAACATTTATCTTGACATCAGTTTGCTGGCAGCCTGTATGGGGTAGTTATTTATGTAAACTTAATCTGAGTACTTGCGGGTAAAATAATTCTCGTCTCTTGGGAACATAGTGACTCAGTGCTTACGGAAATGGTCTGTTACATGTGCAAGGGGTGTGGTGGCCCAGTGGTTACGGCATTGGACTTCAAACCAACCAAAGGGTTCACAGCTCGATGTCCGAAGGTGTAACTGCGTTGTCCTAGAGCAAGGCACTTAATGCCGATTGCCCACCTGGAGGCACGGTGGCGCTATGTACTTAGGCGTACTGCATGTCTATGGTGCACTTCTCTTCAACCAATGCTAACCCGGCAAGCGTGGGGTTAGTACAGTTAAAACTAGAAGTCCTGTCACGAATAGTGTGCTTATCTAGGCTTAATTGCGCGTTGGGATTGCGCGCAATTGCCATATCGAATGGCATCCAAAACACGGCAGTTTCTCTTGGTTACTCAAAGCAAACACATGCAATGTTTCTGCCAATGGACCTCCGGGTTACCCGGAGGTCCATTGGCTGAAACATTGCTTGTGCACAGGCCATATGTACAGAATCTGATAGCTTTACTTGGGCCATAACACGTATATTAACGCGCATATCAACGTGCTATTTGTGCGCATTTCATGACAGGACTTCTAGTTTTAACTGTACGTTGGGGAGTCTGTTAGTTGCTCTTCGTTACTCTATGGTTCTCTGCGGGTACTCCGGTTTCCTCCACCCGTAAATCTGTCCGACACGGGATGATCCTGGGTGTCGAAAGTATCGTTAAATCCCAATAAATAAATAAATAAATAAATAAATAAATAAATAAATAAATAAATAAATAAATAAATAAATTTATTATACGCTAAACGATAGATTATCGAAGATATTGCAGAAAGATAGAAATCGTATCCCCCACTGTGGTAATATAGAAATGTTCACTTTCACGGTATCAATCAAAATGGCGGCTTTCAAAGCATCACTTCAAGGTGAATACGAGTCAAATTATCACTGGAAATGATCAATTAGTTCTAGAAACGTATAATGAAAAGAAAATCTAGTGGTTTTGAGTGGATACCGCTTATTTCCACCAATAATTCAACACGTATTCACCCTGAATTGGTGCATTAAACCCGCTAGACCAAACATGGCCTGAAAGTCCATAGTATAAGTTTTTGGTTTAGTACGTCCTTCGAAAGAATGTACCAAACCAAAAATTTATATCACGGACTTTCAGGCCACGTTTGAACTAGGAACCAGCAAGCTGAATCAGATCGCAAATCATGATATATTCAAATCACTTCCGCGTATCAATGATTTAATGCGCTGTTTACTTTCATGCATCAATTCAAGGTTGAAACGAGTGAAATTATCAGATTCTTATAAAAAGCGTATAATAGAAAGAAAATCTAGTGTTTTTGAGTGGATACCAAAAATTATCTCACAAATGAAAATAATAAGAAAACAATAAGAATCTGATAATTTCATTTGTCTCGGTCACTCATGAGATAATTTTCGGTATCCACTCAAAAACACAAGATATCCTCTACAAGTTCTCCGAGCTGTGGTTCTCTGCAGGTACTCCCTCCACCCGTAAATCTGTCCGACATGATCATGGCTGTAGAAAGTATCGCTAAATAAATAAATAAATAAATAAATAAATAAATAAATAAATAAATAAATAAATAAATAAATAAATAAATAAGTTCTCCTAGCTGCAGTTATCAGTTATTCGGAACGTATTGCTGATATAGCAGAGAATATGTCATTATACTTCTTCACCTTAATTTCAGCTCATACTCAAAAAAGAGGATTCCTTTGTGGAAGTACCGCGACATCCTGAACATGACGTGAATGGTATTTTGGATTGCTGGTTGAGTTTTGCAAAGCGGAGCTTGACAACACAACAAAGAGAAACTGTGTTAAATGCCTTCAAGAAATGTCCCATACCTCTATTTTTGAAACTGTCATTTGACTAGGCATGTAGAGGGGCATCGTTCACACCAATTGATCAGACAGGCTTACAGGAGACCGTGAAACAAAGTATCGAGACACTGTTCAGTAAATTGGAGATTCTTCATGGTCCGCTTCTTGTATCAAGAGCACTTGGGTATCTCACTGTATGTAAGTAATTGTTTTCGTCTCCATTACAGCTAAAACTAGAAGTCTTGTCATGAAATGCGCACAAATAGCACGTTGATATGCGCGTTAATGTGCGCGCTATGACCCAATTAAAACTATCATATTCTGTACATATGGCATGTGCACAGGCGATGTTTCAGCCAATGGATCTCCGGGTAACCCGGAGATCCATTGGCAGAAACATTGCATGTGTTTGCTATGAGAAACCAGGAGAACCTGCCGTGCTTTGGACGCCATTCGATATGGCAATTGTGCGCAATTTCAGCGCGCAATTAAGCCTAAATAAGCGCACTATTCGTGACAGGACTTCTAGTTTTAACTGTATTTCCATCATTTGGTTACCTGGGCGACAGTGGCAGTAATATTGGCCCTCGTGGTCTTGTGATAAAAGGGGGCGCGGTGAGAGGGCACCCTTAACAGAATTTTTTTTTTCTCCGACAAATTGCTAGTGAAACAATCAGGAGTAGTACATAGAGCATTTATTTCTGGAAAGATTATCGCGGCGGCTGACCCTTTAACCCTTCGAACACTGGTGGTATCTTCCATGTCAGTTAAATGGCAGAAATTGGAAGAGTCCATATCCATTATTAGGGGTAGTGCAATTAATATTTACAACGTCCAGCCTGAAGGCTGCACGTTGAAAATATTAATTGTTCTGACACACACGTTAACTTAGTAGCATTCCACCTAATGGAATTATGACGTATCGTGTTCCTGGATCTGAAAAGCGGCCTCTTGTGTTGAAAAAGTTAAGGAAGCTGCAAAAGTAACAAAATATAATATAACACAAATGCAGAAACACATAACTCAATGCAAATTTAATAGATAACATCAATAGGTTTGTTTTCATCCTCCAGTTATACGCCAATGTAATATACTTTCAGGTACGTTTACGATTTTAGTACAGTTGTCAGTCGACCAATGAATCGGGAGAAAATTATGTCCTGAAATCCAGAAACCTGGCCATCGATGTCCTTGCATCTAACTAGCCCATCCCCTCCCCATACATATCTTCACACATAAACACAATCTCAAATTAACGCGGACCGCCGCGTTACTGCAAGTAATATATGTGACCTGTGATTTTTTGTTGTAGGAGGGCAGGGGTCTCTAACCAGGATAGAAATTCTGCACTGCAGATATCTCACCCAGGACTCCACATCGAACATTTCAAAATTCTGGCGGCTATATTGCAGACTCAGTGAGACCCACAAAGCAGATATAACACTTTCTGTGACATAGTAAACGTTTCGTAGCGTCCCGAGTCCACTACACTGAACAAAATGTCATGAAATTGGGTAATGAGGAACACATTGGGATGATCTGAGAGAAAATATAGTTCTGTCTTTTTCTCAACAACTTTTACCACACATTTCGTGAAGGACCCTATTCCCCCACCTGCAGATCTTGTGATCTTTAATATTCCTTTAAGTCAGCCTCTTGGTTCGGTCATTGACTTACTCGGACTTCTCCCAAAATATTCACTTAACCCCTGAACCCTCATGGTTTCTTCCAGGTCAGTTCAGTAATAACAACTGAGTGATTATTTTAGGATAAACCAATTAATATTTTCAGCGTGCAGCCTTGGGGCTTGAAAATGTTGATTGTTCAAACCCATCACTGGTTAGAATCAAACTGATAAAGTTGTGAGATATCCTCCCTTTTTATACCTTTCGCAATTGAAATACCCGGATGTATCAGAGAGGCGCCTACTTTTACACATATTCATTGTAAGTACTTGGATGCGGGATGTGTTCCGGTATGTGCCTAGCATGAATCCTCAGATAACTATCCTTCAAAATGTATCACCCAAACCTATATCAAACATTAAAGGCAGACGACACTTGTAATTAAAATTATTGAATTTGTTTAATTGTTTTATATTTTGCTTCAAAAACTGAGATTATGACCCCTCATTGGAACGAGCTCAGCGAGCTCGTTCCAATGAGGGGTCATAAGCTATATTTTTAGGACAAAAAAAAAAAAAAATTAAAAATATAATGAAAATGGTATGGTGATTTTTGTGAATAGCGCCGGATGGTTTTGACCGTTACCTTCTAAAGGGTTACAAATAAATCCTCCAATGTTGAATCGTCATGACATATGTATCTCCCAATATTCCGATGAGCATACGAGTCGTGGAGTCACTCGTTGATTAATTACTCGATAGGTCAATCGCTCGATGGGATTCTAGTAGTTCGAGCAATCTGAGATAGTTAGCAAGCCTGCGGTTGTGCTAAAATCAGTAGTAATAGTACAAGACTGCACGGATGGAAAAAGACTATAGTATTGGGTGACTACACTAGAAGCTAGGTCTAGATGCAAGGAACTGAACAGATGCTAGGAACCATGACTGTCTTCTGACAGATATCCTCTAATAAGTATTCACTAAAAGATATCATCAAGAGGTATCCTCAAATAGTACACTACCATGTATTAGATATTCTCAAATACCGAGAAAAGTTATAGAACAGTATGTGGAGTCACTCGTTCGAGGAATTGCTCGATAGCTCATTTGATCGATTGGATTCGAGTCGTTCGAGCAATGATTTTTTTCGAGTCGAGTCGTTCCAGTAATACCTATCCCTGCTCGATCGTCTTTTGGGTCTGAGAATCATAGATGATTTGTTGTACACAAGGAAGATAACTCTGTTTGGGTATGTACAGATTGCGGGAAATGAAGCAATCTGACTGGTGATTATAAGTCAAGGACGGGGGCAGAGGTCAGAAGCAGAGAGCTAAGATTAGATAGACTGCTAAGAGAGCCCGAATAGGGGAAAGTAATACCAAAACAGGCCAGATAATAGAAAAACAAACCACTTGTTAGATCGGGATAGGTAGAAAAAAAAACCGAGGATTCTGGTGATTTGTTTCGGTGTTTTTTTTGTGATTTGGAGTAGTTATCGGGTTGTTTGAAGTAATTAGATGTACTCTAGTTCAATCGAAAACACCCTGCACAATTTAGGGACCTATAGCTCAACCAATATTCTTATAAGTCGGATTCGTGAAGAATCGATGGTTTTGAAGTTTTGGGGTCATTGTCGGGTCTATTTGGGTATTTCCACGAAGTATCTGAACTAGTAATCTACTCTTATTCAAGCAAACACACTATTAGAATATACTCTTATTCTATTAAGGATCTATAGCACTATCTGTTACTCTAATTGGAGGGAGTGTCAGGTCTATTTGGGTAATTCCACGATGTAACAGAACAAGCAGACTACTCTTGTACAAGGAAACGCACCATCCGAAAATACCCGTGACCTATTGTAGGCCATTGGGTCGAATAGTAAGCACGTACTAACATATAAATCAAGATGGCGCCCCCCCCCCCCCCCAGTGTAAAAATGTACGACGGAAACACATATCACACCCTTAACAACACGCGTTACGCATGCGCAATAAGACAAAAATTACTATGGGGGATGTCAACAATCAAACACGACGTAACTAGGTCGCGTAACTATGACGTTACGTCCGAGGTCCCGAGCGAGTTCCGGCTAATATGGCCGTATCAGACGTGTTGTGAATGACATTTCCGTAAGGAGCTATTTGATGGTGATTATGTGATAAAATGTATTTCGACTGATAGACTTTCTGTATTCTCCTTCTCGAAACTAAAAACCTTTCTTGGATCTATGACTGGTACTCGTGTCTTTGTATTACATGAAGCTGGATACAACGTCCTGGTACTGATGTAACCACCAACTCTTCACCACCCCCTGCACAACCCAGCAAACACTGATTATTGTGTTTGACTTGATTTGGTTTAACTGGTGGAGCGCTAAATTATATTTAGTCATCAAAATTTGTTCTCACGTCTTTGCCTTGTTACTCGTTAACTGGTAGAGTGCTAAATTATTTTTGGTCCTTAAATTTTCTCTGTTCATATCTGCCTTGTTACAATTTATGGGAGAGTGCCTAGGCACGCCGAGAGACACGCCTATAGGCACTCTCCCATAAATTGTAGCAAGGCAAATCCTAACAGATAAAATCATATCACTTCAAGGATAATATGAAGAACATCCACAGAATATAAAGCCTTTAAATTGTGGTACCGGCACTTCAGAATAAAGCCCAAATATGGGCTTCCAGCACTCTACCTACAGGCACTCTCCCTTATCTACCTTAAAATGTAACCAGGAAAATCCCTACAAACTAAATAATTTAGATTCAAAGATAATATGTAGGGTATCCACAGAGTTTGAAGCCTTTGAGTTGCAGTACAAGCACTTTAGAGTAATGCCCAAATATGGGCTTTCAGCACTCAACCAGTTAATCGAAGCAACGGAAAATGCGCAAGCGGCGACAGAAAATCTCAATGTTTTTCCGCCCGTGCCTACGACGACACACTCATATTGGCTCTGTGAACATTCTCGGTTGTACTTTTCAGTCAAACCCACATGTTCTGAATTGGAGTTTTTATCTCGTTCAACTAACCGTAGATATTATATTTAGTTATGTATTTATTTATTGGTGTTTAAGGTCCCATACTTATGCACAATGACTAATCGTGACCGTGTCAGTTTTATGGGCGGAGGAAGCCAGAGTACCCGGAGAGAACCACCGAGCATCGACGAGCAACAGTCAACTCCTCAATATTCTAACTCTGTTCAAGCTCCGCTCAAGCAGGGTTACAGCGGTTAAAGACATGTGCACCATCGACATGTTGTACGCCTTAGAGCACGGCGTCATCGTGCCCCCATGTAGGCAACCGGGATAAAGTGTTTTCCCCAAGGACACAACGCGGGCCGTCCCGGATGGGATCGAACTCGGGACCTCTAGCACAGAAGTCCAACAGTCTACCACTGAGCCACTGCGCTCTTCCCTCGTAGACATTAATTAGAGTGAGGTTAGCTGGCAGAGAAATGTATCAACACTTAGAACATGCATTTCCGAATTTTATGTAGGAATTTTATGCAACATTCATACAGGAATCAAACGATGTCATCATCTCCAGTCTGTGAAGTACGCGTACTGAGTAGTGCGTTGCGATACTTTCAGACACGTGAACTTTCATTGTATTCAGAATACCTGTGTTGACTTGCAGGATATAAAGTGCACGTACGATCGCTCGCCTGAAAATGACCTGCCTGAAGCATTTCACTCATTCAAAATTTCAGGTGATCGTCTTAAAACCAAAGCCTGCACGAAATCTTTTGGAATAAACCTGAAATAATTCCAGAATACTACCCTCAGCTGAGGAGAACACTGAACTGACAACTCAATTATAATATTTTAATAGCATCAGGTGGACTCCTGTAACAATGAACAGCTATTTGAAAATTTCCAGGAGGTCCATTGGCTGAAACATGGCTTGTGTTTTTTGTCGATATGTACAAAATTTGAAAGTTATAGCTTGGGTGGTAACACAACTCCACGGGTGATTTAGTTACAATCCACTCACCACGTACTGTATTACTGGTGCACAATGAAAAGTATGTTTTATTACCCCAAAAGGTAGTCTGCGCGCAAATTTACACAAACGGCCGTAAACAAATGACGAATTCCAAACTGAAATAGAATGATGACCTAAGAGCTTGACAGTCTTCAAGAAACAAATCGACGTTTAGATTAAAATATAAGCGGACAACTCAGATGAACACAGACAATGTATATCCGCGTTCAAAATGGGAAACGAACTACCAACTCAAAAACAATATTGTGAGATATTTTTGGATAAAAATGGGGTATTAGACCAATTGTGACTAGATAAGGGAACCAATCCTAGAACACTGCAATGTGGAGAGCAGGGTGTGGGATCCAATTCGCAATTTGTGTCAGGTTTTTTTTTCGCTTACTGCATTTCCCACTCCATTCGAACATTCCAATTTATGACTAAGTCTATAGCCCTACATTCACTCCATTGTGATCAAATGCCTCCACAGAAGCCAAGATGGCTGCACCCATCAAATACAATGGAGAAGGAATATATGTATTACCACACCAACACGCTTTGATATCAGTCATCATATCGTAGCAACTTCGGGCAGCATAGGAATATTGTATAACTTATATTGCGAATATTGCATTTTGGACATGGCCTTAAACAAAAATAAATAAATAGCCATACAAGCCGGTTAATAATCAGCATTATACCCACCAGGCACTGATACTTAACATCACATGAGGTACAGATGCTTCAGTCTCAATGTCTTCGCTTTCCGAGTTCATTATGCCAGTTACAACATCCAGAAAAACGAACATCTTCACTATAAACAAAAAAAAATAGCTTTCAGTCCATTTCACATCCAGAGTATATTGCACTGCTCAAGACGATTGGGAAAGGTTTGATCGGAGAATGGATCCAAATTGAAAGAATTTTAAAAGCAGCTTAACGAAGATTTCCCAGACCATTGTAATTCCTTATGCCAACAAAATAGTGCGTTTCTGGAGAGAAATTTACATTTCACGGTTTAAAGGCTGAGCAATAAGTCAATTGGATAGGGATATCGACATTGAATACATGATATGTTTTTTTGATACGTTTGATTTTTTATTGTATTTTGTATTATTTCTCTTTTGAACATTTCACATTAAAAATGTTGAGTGACAATTCAGTGGAATACATGTTGATACATTTTTCCATCACAAAGCATTGAATAATATATATATTTATCATATGACTCGTCCATTTTGTTCACGTTAAAACATTTGATATTTTGCTTTCATATTAATCAGTGATAAATAAAGCCTTCCGTTGATTTCAGTGCACAATTTCAAAACTAGACAATTTGATTGGTTGAACAAAATACAACTGGGCCATATTTTCATAATTTGCATAATTGGGGTTGAAAGATTTTATTGGTCAATTTCAAATATGGACAGTTTGATTGGCTGAACAAAATACAACTGGTTCACATTTGCATAATTTGAGTAGGGGGAATTTACGTTATCTGTCCTATTCAGGTTAGGTTATATTGCAACCGGCCAGTCCTATATACAAAAAACATTCATTGTTTGCTTCCAAAACAAATGAAAATTTTTTGTTGCATGATGATGTTTTTTCCAAGTGTCGTCTACAACACACGTTAGGTAAAGGGTTAAACAGTCATACTACATGTAAGTCGTTAATTTATGCATATGTGTGTCATATGATAAACAGAATATGAAATAAGTGTTTTTCTCATATGATATTTATGAAACTTGTCCGAATTTTCCGTTTCATAAATATCATATGAGAAAAACACTCATTTCATATCCTCAATAAATATATTCGTTTTGTTGGTTTGTATTTATTTATTTTTTTTAATTATTTATTTATTTTTTTTTGGCGGGGGGTGTTTTTGTTGTTTTTTTATCGCGGTTGTTTTGTTTTTTTTTCTTTATACAGCCAGGTGTGCATTATCTGAGTCTGAGTTAGAAGACATCCTGTCATGTGACGAGGATGTACTGAATGACGTGTACATGTACTGGACTACACCAATCAGAAGACTTCCACCTCTTCTCTTGGTCAGGATAAAGACAGATCTAGAAGAGTTCTTGGGTAAGTGTTGCATACAAAGTACGTTTCTCTCTGAAGTCACTCACTCTACACTCTGTTGTTGGAATAACACTAGCATGTTTTTTGGTGTACAATATATACACTGAACTAAACACGTCAGACATGCGATTTGTAATTCTCTATTGGTACTTTACATTTCGACTAATTTCATGCATTTTATCATAATGAAAATTCGCCTCGACGTGACTTGCACCACCCGGTGGGTGGGCCTTTATTCACACATCCACCCAGAGAGGTTGTTTCCTCCACGTATTATCTGTCTGACTTCATGAAAGAAGAAAAGGTGCAAGAAATGTGTAGGTCTATAATCACGAGGACATTTTATTGAAACTTTATTTCACCTTGAATGCTGTTCAGTGTATTGGTGTCAAAACGTGAATGTTTTTTGTTTGAGATAATCCATTTTAATGTACCATACATCAAGCTCCCAGTCCACAAATTTATTGTTTCACTCGTCTGAAATACGTCAGTTGGTCGAAAAGGCGAACCTCTGGTTCCGTTTTCCAAGCAATTGATGTATTCCAGGCAGCTGTACCTAAAATAATATTATTAATATTCATTTCGTTGAAGCAACACAACAAATGTTTATTTAATCTTATTTCTTTTACAGGGATTGGGGAACAAGATATGCAACTTATATTAATGCATCTGCTTGGTCCAATGGCGCAGGTGTGTGGGATGGCCTTCGTAACGGCAACTTCGTGGCCTCACTCTTCTCGTATACTACGAAGGGATCTTTAACCCCACACTTGATGCTGACAAAGAGTGCTTGTACACCTCGAGAACTTTCCCTGACCGGGGATCGATCCCTGGACCTCTGGCACGAGAGAACAATGCTCTTATCCACTCGGCTTCAACTCTCCCGAATTGAAACGTTGCTTCATCCACACTTAATTCGACGGAATGTTGGGCGACATTTATTACGCCATGTTGTTCCAGTAAATGTGAAAATATTTTATGATTTCAGGGAGATTTAAATACCTACTGGTTGGAATACCTATGACTTGGACACGGAGGGGAATCTGTTTAAATCTGTGAGTAAATATACATCACTGTACATCAACGATAGTCTGCATGGAAACTCCACGACAAGTCTGATAAAATACAGATATCGATACCTGTGCAAGGGGTGCGGTGGCCCAGTGGTTAGGGCATTGGATTTCAGGCCAACATAAAAGTCCATAGTTCGATTCCCACTCGGGGGTTACTGCGTTCTTTCCTTGGGCAAGGAACTTTTCACCGATTACTCGCGTGGGGGCACGGTGACACTGTGTACTGAGGCGTACTGCACGTCGATGGAGCACGTGCTTTCTACCACTGTCGGTGCATTGAAAAGTTTGACATTATTCGTCGCTGCTCGGTGGTCCACCCTAAAAATGTCCGACACGAGCTGAACCTGGCTGTCGAACGTGTCATTAAAACCCGTCAATAAATAAATAAATAAATAAATAAATAAATAAATAAATAAATAAATAAATAAATTAATAAGTACATGTACAGGGTTCACCACATGTCCGGCTAGTATAGGAAGAACGCATCTGATTGGTCGTTACGAAATAATAGTGTGACGTCATGTCATGAATAACATGTTTCACCACAAAAACGGCATCAAGCAAGAATGAAAACATACAGTTAAAACTAGAAGTCCTGTCACGAATAGTGCGCTTATCTAGGCTAAATTGCGCGTTGGAATTGCGCGCAATTGCCATATCGAATGGCATCCAAACCACAGCAGGTTCTCCTGGTTACTCATAGCAAACACATGCAATGTTTCTGCCAATGGACCTCCGGGTTACCCGGAGGTCCATTGGCTGAAACATTACTTGTGCACAGGCCATATGTACAGAATTCCATAGCTTTACATGGGCCATAACGCGCATATTAACGCGCATATCAACGTGCTATTTGTGCGCATTTTGTGACAGGACTTCTAGTTTTAACTGTATCTTAGAAGGTGATATTTTTCTTCCAAAATATCAGCCTCATCCGCTTATTACAAATCGAATCGTTGTATAAATGTAGCATACAACTTGGACAGAGTTCGGGAGACACGAATCAACTATTCTTATTCGAACTCTTTCGTATATTCCATGCCCGCCTCTACCTCCGGTCATTCGTACTCCACCCTTGTTGTATTCGGTCTTAGTATTCACACAATGGAAGATCCATATTATCATGTAATTAGCATGTGACACAAGTGGATACAGACTTTAATTTTGTCGTTATTGTTCAATGTTGAAGAAAACATCTATATTCTTAGATAAAGCTCAACATTCATGCAATACAGTTGCCGTTGACTGATTATAATCCACATGTGGGCAGTGATTTCCACGCATGCGTTTACTAGGTAATACAAATCATCATCAGCAAAATTTTAATTAATAAAGCACCAGGTTGTACCAGGTGCTTCATTAATGAAATATTTGATGATTATTCGTATAATTAGTGTTTGGAATCTAATATCTATGCGTCCGTGGAAATATTGCCCACACGTGGAAAGTAACTGCTTCACGACGACGTACTGATTTTGAAATTATTTTTATTGATGTATTTTTTATTTATTATTTAGTCTTTTGAAATTATTTATTTATTTATTTATTTATTTATTGCAGTTGATAGAGGAGCTGATAATATTCAACTGTTTAATTGGTATCACAGGCAGTTTCATGAGAAAGCAAGAGAAAACGATATTGTAGTGATGAATCTAAAACACAGTTGCTGCATTCTGGTGTGGCAGATTTCTTCAGTGGGCGATGGGCCAATGGTCAGTACTCAATGCTTGTATTGTAGAATATGACGAGTGAGTTTTTACACAGACTACAAGATCGAATCATTAAGAGAACATTGCTTCAAAAAAATATCTTTTCAGCTAATGTACCTCCGGCCTGACTTCCCAAGTTCCAATTCTCCGTTATTGTGCATCTAACAACTACCCGGGCAAGAAATGACTAAAGCTTTCTCATGTAACGAAATATTTCCTGGTCTTTATAAATACATAGTGCATGACACCTCATTGGAATGATTTCGTCGAGATCGTTCGTATGTGAGATAACTAACTGTGTTTTGAGGATACAACTGAAAACTATTAGAAGGTTAGTAGCATTTGTTTTAATCAATAACACAGGCCGAATGTTATCATTTCGTTGGGAAACAATACAAATAAGTGGAGTTTATTTCATTTTCTATCAAGGATCTTGCGATTTTTTTAGAGTTCAGTTATAAGCAGGCCCTGATCTGTTGACACCATCATCAGTTCACCTAGTAACACTGTTCTTCATCAGGTGTCTACCTGACAAGTGCATGATTTAAACAATTTTATTAACCTTCGAAAATAATTATTTATTAATTTATTTATTAGTGTTTAAGGTCAAATACTAATGCACAACGGCTAATCGTGACTGTGACAGTTTTGCGGGTGGAGAAAGCCGGAGTACCCAGCTCAACTCAAGCAGGATTACAGCGGTTGAAGACATGTGCACCATCGACGTGCAGTACGCCTTAGTACACGGCATGTTTGTTAAGTTTTGGTGTGTTATGGGGTAAACTCATTTAAAAACGTAATAAATAATTGTCACTTTCATTTCACTCTTCATGAGGCGACGTGCGATAAATTTAGACAAGTTGCATTCAGGTCGACGTCACCAAAGGTCAGCTTGGATGTAGTTCCACTGTAGGTGTAAAGTTTAACTACTGAAATCCCATTGCTGGCATGTTCACCACGGTTGGTGTGTAAAGCTAAAATTTATGTCATAGGCTTTTCATATATTGTAGAATAGGTAATCATGGTATAAGAAACGATTAATAAATATGTTATTTATTTTAACAAATATAATAACTGTCAATAAAATTTCTGTAAGTATTCAACAGCGTTCCCAGTGTGGAGAAAATAATGCCAGTGCAACTCAGAAGAAGAACTAGGTCCCGTCCTAAAATTAAAAAACACAGCCATCAAAATCAGGATGGGTAACTTTATACAAAACACATGTCTGGTTATGTCTCGGTAGTCCATTAGTTCTGAATCGAGATCGTCGTCGAACTCTCCAGTTAAGAAACCTTCCCCATGGGTTGGCTCGGACTGGGTGGCGTCTTACAGACCACCTTTCGTGAACCAATCGGTTCAAGAATACTCTGTGACGATAATAATGTCTGGAATAATAAATTCCTATTGCCACGTGTATTAAATCAGGACAATTTAAAATATTGAGCACTCGAGATCGACATTTAAACATAATGCGGAATGGGTTGGTAGAGTTATATCAATAGACTATATGTCTTTCTATCTCAACTGTGACTGAAATATTCTGAAAATCATAGTACACACATCCAAAGGTATCGTCGAATGTGAAAGTACGCTGGGATTTAAAATACTTCAGTTCATAAGTATTAGGCTGAACCACGTTATTTATAACAGAGGGTGTTCGGCCAGTTCAAGGGCAAACGCTAGGTGGAGATTCGCCATTATTTACGTACTGATAAGCAGCATATTCCCAGGGTAATAAGTATAAACAGTTGAAACTAGAAGTCCTGTCACGAATAGTGCGCTTATCTAGGCTTAATTGCGCGTTGGAATTGCGCACAGTTGCCATATCGAATGGCATCCAAAGCACGGCAGGTTCTCCTGGTTACTCATAGCAAATACATGCAATGTTTCTGCCAATGGACCTCCGGGTTACCCGGAGGTCCATTGGCTGAAACATTGCCTGTGCACAGGCCATATGTACAGAATATGATAGTTTTAATTGGGTCATAACGCGCACATTAACGCGCATATCAACGTGCTGTTTATGCGCGTTTTATGACAGGACTTCTAGTTTTAACTGTAAGTATTCAACAGCGTTCCCAGTCTGGAGAAAATAATGCCAGTGAAACTCAGAAGTCCACATTAAGGCACATATTTTAGAGGGATTCCAATAATCTGTACGGATATTAATGCCGTCACACTACAAAGTAAGAATTATCAAAAAAAAAAAAAATGATGACATGTGAATTCCGGGACTGAAGACCCACCTGTCTATGCTGAAATCGAAGTGAAATCAACCCAATATGTACCGATTATTATATACTGAGTCAAAAAAGAAAGTATAATAAACTTTGAGGGGCATTTTTTTTTTAGTATTATCGACTTTAATCCCAAACAAATTATTGTAAATTCATATTTCGAGTCTAGCTGTATGAATTTGCATAATTTCATGTTCTTACTGTTGCCAGCGTCACGTCAGGATGTCGCAATTCAGACATGGGGTGAAATGAAAAGTTCACACATGCAGTCAATAGCGTGTATGTCATCCGTTTGCCTCTTGGATGATGGCAAGACATCGACGGCGCATGGACCTAATAAGTCTCTGGATGTCACCCTTTGGTACTGCGTTCCACTTCTGCCTTAGAACATCTACGTAAATCGCCTAACGTCTGAAGAACATGAAGTCCAATTGATCCCAAAGATGCTCGATTGGCGACAAATCTGGCGAAAGTGGGGGCCAGGGAAGAAGTTCGATGATCTGCTCCTCAAAAAGTCACGACAGATACGCGCCACGTGACATAGGGCATTGTCTTGCTGGAATAACTGCAATCTGACGTTAGCGTTGAACAACGGGACAACTACAGCATTAAGAATGTCGTCCCTATATCGCTGTCCATTCAGATTACCATCGATGAAGACCGTTCTCCTCGTCGGCGATACACTCTTGCCCCACCAACAGCGCGCCATAGACAAAATCGTGATTCATCACGAAAAAGAACTGTGCACCAACGCTGCAGGGTCCAAAGAACACGCTGACGTGCCCATTCCATTCTGACAGTACGATGACGTTGGGTAAGGATTGGTCTGTGGTATGGACGCCTACTTCGCATGCCGTGTTCAGCGATTTGTTGCGGACAGTTTGTGCACTGATTCTATTGTTAGTTCTATCAGAAGTAATTGCTGCTGTCCACTTCGCCGGAATGAAGCGATCCCGCAAGTGAGACGTCCTGATCTGCCAGTCTTGTGCAGGAGTCGACCTGGACGTGGTCAGTCGGCAGTAGATCCAGTGGTTCTATACCTTCCCATGAGACGGTAAATAGTGGCCACAGTGACACCGAACTCAGCAGCGAGCTCATCTGGAGGTATATCAGCCTAAAGAATACTAATGGCACGCAACCTCTGATTTTCGGTTAACTTTGGCATTTTTTAAAATGTCGGAAGACAAAAACTATAGCGTGTTTTCCCAATAACCCAGGCTCTCTAGCACAACATAACACAAAGACAATCGTCGGTCACCCATTCAATTTGACATTCTCGGGTAGCACGTGCTATTTTGAAATCCGTAGCAAAATTGTATACGGTTGCGTGGACAACAACAAAATGTCATTAAACTCTTTGCACGACTTCTTGTCCACAAACATGCAACATAAGAACTATTATATACTACTCAAAGTTTGCTAAGCACCAAATATTTGGCACATCATTGTGAAATTTGCTGGTGACATATTTCCGATATGTTTGGTGGATATGATTGAGGAATGTATTGAGATAGTCCCCAGTGTTTACATTAGCTCTCTTGGCAGGCAGACTTTTCGTGACAGTCATGGAAAGCATGTACCCCTTGATTTCCATGATGTTTTCGTGTACTGTCTACGTGTACATGACATGTGTAGGGTATTCAATCTTCATTTCAAAACAAACCTTTGTGATTTAACGATTGAAAATGGCAAATACAAATGTAAGAAAACATTTGTCTGAAGCGGAAATGTGGCGGGCTGTAAGGATGGTGGAGCAAAGGGCTACCCATCGTCATGTTGGTGAAGCCCTTGGTGCGTATTATACTATGATCACCAGAGCATGGGCAAGATTTCAGCAGTATGGCACACCAGTAAGACGGCACGGTGGTGGCAGACACAAGGCAACATCTGCAGCTGAAGACCGTTTTTTGATCATTCAGGCCTGTAGGAACCGCTTTGCCACAGCAACCCAGATTTGTAGTGACCTTCAGAATGCACCCGGGGTAAATGTTTCGACGCAGACTATCCGGTCAAGACTGCATGAAGATGATCTCCGATCGAGAAGACCGTGTATTCGCTTTCCGCTCTCCCAGAACCACCGCCAGACACGATATGAATGGGCCATGTCCTTTTTACAGATGAGTCAAGGTACTGCCTAGACCACACAGATAGGCGTTCGTGGGTATGGAGAAGACCAGGAGAGCGATTCCATGCAGCCAACATTGCTGAGCATGACCGCTATGGTGGAGAGTCACTCATGGTCTGGGGCGGCATCAGCTGGGATGGCCGTACAGAGCTCTGTGTCCTTGAACGTGGTACATTGACTGCACAACGGCATATTTATACGATCCTGGATGTCCACGTCGGATTGTATGCAGGTGCCGTGGGTGATAGATTCATTCTAATGGACGATAATGCCCGTCATCATGTTGACCATGCTGTCGAGGAGGTCCGACAGAGGGAGGGGATTGAGCGCATGGACTGACCAGCAAGATCCCCTGACCTCAATCCAATTGAACATGTCTGGAATGAGTTGCAGCTTGCAATTTCTGCCCATCCAGTCCAGCCAAGAAGTGTCCATGAGCTTGGTGCCATGCTGGTCCAAGAATGGAACAACACCCCACAAAGGACCACCAGGAACCTGATCGGGAGCATGAGAAGGCGTTGTCAAGCTGTAATTAACAGTAATGGGTCTCATACTCGATATTGAAGCCATACCAGTTCGCTCCGTCAACTTTTTGGCATATTAAAGAAATTCCTCTTTTACCAATAATATTCCATTTTCCATGGTTGTTTTATTCAAAAGCTAAAAAATTATGTCAAACTCCAATAAAATCTTAATTTATGTACTTAAATCATTAAACATATAATAAAATAAAAAAATGTATGCACTTTTCATTACTATATTTCCACTAAAACGTAAAACAGGTACCTGAATATACTTGGTGCTTAGCAAACTTTGAGTAGTATATTTCATCCTTTATGCTATTTTTTCACATTTGTTTCTATTATACTTTCTTTTTTGACTTAGTATATGTTAGAATCGATCAATACTACAAAAACAATAGTGATTCCACTGCGGTGTTCACACAATGTTGTAAAATGTTAATGATATGAGGGAGGTAACTCGAAACTCAATCTATTACACAAGTTATTATCAACCCGAGAAAAGTAATTCTCACAGAAGCCCTAGGCCTTGGTGAATATTACTTTCAAGGGTTGATATTTCCTTTATCATCCTCAAAGAAAATCAATTATTGTTTTATTACAATGACAGAAAAAATCGTCTGCAAATGTATTGCTTTATTACATAGTTTGAAAAAAAACAACATATTCATCTGCAGCAAAATAAATTTAATTTCAACACTAAAGAAGTACTGTGCATAAAGGATATCTGCACTGTTTCGGTGAATGTCGGGAATTATTTCATAAGTGTGGACCTGAAAGTGTTATTTTTCACGAGCGTTGTCAGGTCGACACGAATGAGATAATTCACGATATTCACTAAAATATCGTAGATTTTCTTTTTGTTATATGCTACGCGACATTTTACTGCGCAATATTCAGCCCAGTTCGACTGCAAACAGTTTCAAGACAATAACAAGATCTGCTGAACTTTACTTCAAAGTGACGTTCAAGGCGACGTACTGCGCGAACGCGTAATGCCATTTAGGAAGCTGCTGGAAATATTCATCGTGTGAATCTGAAAGTAGTATTTTTCACTCGCGCAAGCGCTCGCGAGAAATAAAACTCTCAGGTCCACCCTCATGAGATAATTCCATATATTGACTAAAATAGAGTAGATTTTCTTTTTTGTAGTATGCTACATTTTATTGCACAATATTCAGTCCAATTCGACCCCATATGTGTACGCTTCAAAACAATAACAAAGATCAAATGATCGCTCCATCAAGGCGACGTGATGCGGCGTAGCGTGACGTCATTTAGGAAGCTACTGAGGGATATTCCTCGATATCCGTCTTTTAGATAATTTGCGATAATTCGCTGGCTAGCATATAATAAATTAGCTTATTTGTTCATGTTGTAGTTAATTGATATATTTCAACCGTTCCTGAAAAAAACATTGGGACAGGGAAATTAAAGGAAGGAGTAAGTTGGGAATGCAATTTCTATTTTTATCACAAACATGTATTTGGAATAATTATATTACCTTCCTGTGCTATTTATAGACAATAATGACAGAGCAGTGAAATATCAACTTGATTTCGATAAACGTAGGGTCGATCAGAAAACACTTCTGATGAGTGTTTTAGCCAATTAAATTGCCTGATCTTTTTCTGTCATATAATAAAAAATAACTTATTGTGTAAATGTTGAGTAAAGAACGGATGATTATTTATTTTCTCTCTCCACCATCTTCGTAAACATTGATTACATATTTGTATTATAGGTGTCTGCAAACCAAACAAAGACTAGGAAGGGAACAATTTTACTGGAGATCGGCATGTATCCACACAACCCTTGATGTATGGGCAACATTATAATCTGAGAAAACTCAACAATCTAGTTTATCACAGAGCCATGGCAAAACAACTTACAGAAATAAAGAAGGAATGCTTTCTAAATTTTGAGTTTCTTTTAATGAAACTAAAAGCAACAAAATTGAGGTATGTCCTCAAATTGAAGTGTTCCTTAAAATATATGCACATTTAGTGAAAATATTTGGTGTCCTTTCTTTAGGAACTAAGGATTCGCTGACAAAAGTCCACCCCTGCGCTAAACTCTAAAATCAGCTGAGTTAAAAATGAACCCAAATCAACTGGGTGAATATGAACCCAACAGTTAAAAATAAATCCAAATTGGGTTCATATTTACTCAATCCAGTTGATTTGTGTCAATTTTTAACCCAACTGTTTTTTGAGTGTGGTAACCTGACTAATCTGGTATGTGGGGAGAACATGAAAATAAAGCACATTTACTGTTACTCTAGTGCCAAAACAATAACACATCAAACGATATCTTCTGTATTATACAAACCGCCAGTTCTGATGGGACCGTTTGAGAAAGACCAAATGCTTCGATGGAAAACAATCATTTAATAAAATAAGTATATTAAAGAAGTATGCATCACACAAACTGAGTTTAACAACGCTTACCACGAGAGGGGTGATAAAAAGTAGTTCGCTTCTATTAGGTACCTAAATTTGTATTTCAACGTTGAACGTTACAAGTCTCTTTTCAAGTAAAACTTTGATGATTTTGCAAGTTAAAGGCCTACTGTGTGCCTTCGACTTCGACGATACGTCCCGAAACATGACACCCTGATTTTCTCTAGTAAAAAAAAAAAATCCACAATTTCAGAATATCTTTCTCAACCGGCCAAGTTGTAAATACTTTATCAGGGACCGACCTGGGCATGCGCCAGTGCGTATTTGGTTCTGAAACATCAGGACCTGGCTCTTAAATCTCAGAAATAGGCTTCTCAGTTGGCGCGTAACTTCTCAGATCATATTTTGATATTCTTTCAATGGATAATCGAGAGAGACACTCTTACATGTATTATATGTATGATTATCATTTATCATTGTTGTAGAGTGCTTAAGTTAATACTTCAAGTCTTAATTACCAAGCATTAATCTTCACTGTGGTTTCTGATCAAGTCTTGGCTGCCTAAATAGGCAGCTAAGACTTGATCAGAAACCACAGTGAAGATTAATGTTTGCTATAGTGTACTAAATGAAAATGATGAGAGCTATTACATACTTGCTGTGTGTGTTACAAACAGCAGTGTGACTCCGTAAATTGAAATCTGGCGCATGAATTGAAAAAATAGGCTCCGAGGCTAGAGCGTATTTTAAATAGTCCTGATCGGTCCCTGCTTTATTTACTTACTTCTATGTAATTACAGTGTACAGGTGTCCTCCAAGATCCGTTAAACTTTAGGATATTTTGGAAATACTTTATCGATTCTAGCTTTATAAATATTTTACTCTGTCAAAGGTTAAAGTAATTTATTTGGACTACTGGTTTGATTCAATCTTTCTATTTAATTATTGACATATTTGCTTTTTAATGTTTTCTCGCACGATATAGCCTAGGTTGGTTGCTGATATGGCATTACACACCAATAAATAAACATATAATAATTTGGACTACTGGTCGATGACGTAATGCATTGCACCGCCTGTAACTAATGATTAAGCCTGTGCATACTTGTCATATCTTGCGATGACATACGACATGTTAACAATGGTACATGCGCACCTCTTTTCTGTAACACAAGGAAGCTCGGCGGCTCAGTGGTTACGGCATTGGACTTCAAACCAAAAGGTCCACGGTTCGATTCCCGCCAGGAGCATCTGCATTGCGATCTTGGATGAGGCACTTAATCCCGAGTGCCCAACTGGGTTCACGGTGGTACTATGTACTAAGACGCACTTCACGTCGATGGCATACTTTTCTTTTACCAATGCTAACACTGCTTGTATGGAGTTAGTACACTGGGGAGTTACGAAGGAAATGTCAGTTAATCACCACCATGTGTGTAACTACCAGCAGGGACGTGGGAGAGAGATTAGAGCAACGATGTATTTGCTAAACAATATTGTAAACCCGCAGCAGAAAACATGGGCGGTGTGGAAGTGGGGTGAGTTCGAACCTCACGACTCAGACTTATATCTTGTACTTCTCTCTTGGATTCACTTCACTGCGTTATTCGCTGGAACTAGTAGGAAGGACTGAGAGGATGAAGGATAACTTTTTCTTTCCCTGAATTGCAATGTGTTCTATGTGCCTGCTGGCACATAGAACGCATTGGAACTGATGGGACGTTTTCGCTTAAACTATGATCGCTGATTTGTTTCTTCTACGGGCTTAAAAAGTAAAAAAAAGCATCATATTTCTTGCTCATGTTTATCCCTTTACCTAACCTGAAAAGCAGACGACAGTTGCAAAAATAATTCTTGAATAACTAATTTTTTTTTCATTTTTTGTCTCAAAAACATAGGTTATGACCCCTTGTTGGAACGAGCTCGACGAGCTCGTTCCAACGAGGGGTCATAACCTATGTTTTTGAGACAAAAAATGAAAAAATTAATGAAAATTAATTGGCGATTTTTGAGAATAGCGCTGGCCGGTTTTTGCCGTTACGTTAGGTAAAGGGTTAACAAATGTCTCCATTGGGTCACCACTCTTGTGGTATGTCAGAATGCTGGTACCCTTTTATGCCCGTGCTCTACTCCCCAAGTTCTTTTCGTAGGATAATACTGGGGTGGAGGAGAATTTTCAACTTACAATTTATTCCAAGCGGACGGATTTTTCGAACGATAATAAACTTTGTGTTCGTCTGACTGGGGTAAAGGAACGAACAAGCGCTTGGAGAGGACAGACACCACCGGTGGATTGTTTGTTATGTTGATTTAACTTGTATTTTGGCTTATTTAGAATCGCAGTCGTTTTAAATGTCAGATTTTAGAACGAAAAGTCGATCCGGATCTGTGTTGTATTCTTAGCAACACACTGCATCCTGATACCAGGAGGGAGCATGCTGGCTCTTGGTACTCGGACGTAGGTCACGGCGACGGTATACTTGTATACTTCAGCTGATGCAGACCCTATGCATTCAAGGTTAGTAGGTTGAATGACAGGACATGGACATGGCTGTTTAACAAGTTTATAAACGCCAATAAACAAACATTTCAGAATATAGATTTTACTGCACTATATGTCTGGAATTGTAGGGAACAACAGCTCAGCTGGCTTGCAACGAAAATATTTGAGTGATGAAAGAGATATTGACGCCGTCGTTTGGTGCCGTGCGCCGGACTATTTTGCCCAGTCTATATGTTCACGCAGTCTTTCCAGTAGCAGTTTTCCTGTAAAGCAAGCATTTCACCCTTCACCCATGGAATCGACTATAACTACAGTTGATACTAGAAGTCCTACCAGTCACAATTAGCGCAGGAAATGCTCGTTGATAATGCGCTCTTCACTGCAGAAGCATGACGTAGTCTGAAATACTCTAATACGTTTACGCTGTGCAATACAAAATGCAATGCGCTATTATCGCGATCGGTAGTAACATCACTATATTCTAAATTTGATAAAACAAATCTGTTTTATGTGTGCTGGATCTGAGAAATGCAAGATCACAAAGCGAAAGATATTCGTCTAAATAAAGCTCAAACAGCAGATGAAAGAAAAACATTTTATTGTTTTAGGAGGGTATCCTCTTTTTTTATCTGGAATATTCATCAATAACACAAGATGTCAATAGAATGCTTCAAACGTTTATTGAAACAATTTATTTGTCCAAGGCTGTTTATTTTTTAGAGATTGCATTACTTTCGAGTGTAACATTTCAAGGCGGGAAGCTCTAATTCAAATATTTAATTTCCTGATATCTATTGTCATTCCCAAACCTAAAAAGAGACATTTTACCAGTTTTATGAGATAAAATAATCATTTCTGCATTAGAATCTGACTATTGGCTTCGTCTGAGTCAAAAACGTGGGAAATTTGATCTTTTAAGAAAAAGTGTCCAAACTGTGCCAAATGAGGTTAAAACCAGTACTGCCTCCAGAAGATTTTTCTCGCCCATTACCTAATAAATTAGCTGAGAGAGATGAGAATTTATAACTTTCTTTAAAAACTTCCCTGATCCCAAAATAAAAATCAAATGATATCATTAGAACATAAAATAATAACGATTTTGTCTAACAACATATATTTTCTGTAAAATGCCTGATGAATATAAGGCGCTAAGAATTCTGTTTCTCAGATTATTCCGCGCCAAAAGTGTTAAAAATGGTAAAAATGGGGTTTCATTGTCGAACGTGTTGAACAAATACTTCACTGTGAGTCCATGTACACTTATTCCTTCGTTCACCATATCGACCCCGCGCTCTCTGTGGAAGACAGATTGTTTTTCTGGGGCTATTAGGAATGGCTGGATATCACGATTGTTGTACCAGATGAGGAAATCGTGAAATGGGTTCATCCTGTTGTCTTCCCATACCTACTGACAGTAGATGTGTTTTAGATATGTTTTCACGTTTGAGCGAAATGCATAAAGAATGAGTCATATTCCGGTAAGTGGTCTTGTTCTAGTTTCTTCAAACCATCAATCCACTCCTATGGCTGGTAACCTTTCGTCACTCATCATCCGAAGGCTCTGAGAAATTTATCATACAAAAAAACAGGTGCCAGACAATTCACAAAGTCAAGAAATTGAAATCGACCTGTTTTAAGGCACAATAAATTGTTATTTCTCTTCATGGTGAATCCAATATACTGTAACCAACAAAGAAAAACGCACAGATGTTATTTGCGGTAAGGACGACGAAACCCCTTGCTTAGTAAACAACGTGCACTTCCAACAAATGAACACTTTGAGTGAAACACTATATGAACTGGAGATAAATAAGAACCGTATCAAGCTGAACTTACCACTTTATATCGGCTTCTTCGTGTACCAATAGATGTAGCAGTTTTACTGTCATCTTTTTTGATACATTTTGTGGATAGACGTGATTTTCAATACTGTCTCATGGATGAAGATCCTGGCTACATCTCATTCCACAAATCATCTCTGGAAGAAGTAATAGAACCGAAGAAGAAAGAACCGTTTTAAGAGGGTATCATCCATGTCTGTCGTCAGAATCATGCGATGAGCTCAGATAAGACTTAAAGAACACCTGACCCTTTCAATGCTAAATGGAACGAAGATGCAACCGCGGTTCTCAGAAGTACAACCTACTACTGTTTCAGCCCGAGTAACAAGTTTAGATTCAAAGGAATAATTGGACACCAAAACGACCTGACAAAAAAAAAAAAAAACAAAAAAAAAACAAAACAAATATCTGCAACTCTTAAAAACGCAACTGAGTGGAACAGGAGTGAACCGTGGATTTCTGTTGAGCAATAATCACACGTGCGCTAACAAGCAGATCGAAGGTGGACTGCCTAACTTTTAGCCGAAAAGAAAAGTTTAAGAAGATGGAACCTTGACCAAACTACTGAATTTATAGACATTATTGTGTATAATAAAAATAAAACAAACCCAAAACGCCGTCCATACAGTACGTGGAGAGTGCAATATCACTAAATCACCCGCAGAGTGGAGATTCCACCAATAATTGCAAATTTGTCGGAAAGCATAACCAGTACAAGCAAAGTTTTAGCTAATGGACCTCCGGGTTAAACCCGGAGGTCCATTGGCTGAAACATTGCTTGTGTTTTTTGTCGATATGTACACACTTTTAAAGTTATAGCTTGGGTAATAACTCCACTCTGCGGGTGATTTAGTTACAATCCACTCTACACATACTGTAGGTTAACGTCACTAAGAGAATAATAGTCTAATAGACCGTGCATCCTATACTACCGTTATAAACAACCAACTCTACCACTAAATGGCCTAGCATCATACTACCAATATCAGGCATTGGATATATGAAGCAACTGTTACTACCATATCACTCCAATACAAGAAGCCCGACACTCACTAACCCGAACAACGTGATGTTGTAATGTACAGGGGACAACAACAGTGAATAAAGTCTCAATGTCATCGATTGCGCGAGATGATGCCAGGACGCCAACAGTAACGTCAATCGTTTCGCGGGGAAAACCATCAAGAAAACCTAACTTCCCCATCAACTTTCCATCACATACTTGTATTGTATACCCAGAGCTCTCAGTGTATATACATCACTATAAATACCATAGCGTACTATAAATGCTATAAATGCAGTACGTGTACTACTTGCCCGATACAGTCCAAATGACGCCGAACTTTTGCACCGGAAAAGTTGCACTGGGAAAAGTTGTACGGGCAAAGGAATTTAACACTGGCTGCATCGGCAAAGCTACGGGTAACCAGAGTCGTTCGACTACATGCTACACTACTCATGCATAAAGACAAGATGTCAACCCAAAGAAGCGGGATAAAAACAGTCTTTACAACATTTAGTTTATAGGTATACTATTAAAAAGTGTCAACACACGGTCGTTTCCACTACATATACAGTTAAAACTAGAAGTCCTGTCACGAATAGTGCGCTTATCTAGGCTTAATTGCGCGTTGGAATTGCGCGCAATTGCCATATCGAATGGCATCCAAAGCACGGCAGGTTCTCCTGGTTACTCATAGCAAACACATGCAATGTTTCTGCCAATGGACCTCCGGGTAACCCGGAGGTCCATTGGCTGAAACAGTGCTTGTGCACAGGCCATATGTACAGAATTTGATAGCTTTACTTAGGCCATAACGCGTACATTAACGCGCATATCAACGTGCTATTTGTGCGCATTTCATGACAGGACTTCTAGTTTTAACTGTATGTACTGCACATACCTTCTGAAAATAGTTTATGCATCCAGTTCGATAGAAATTGGTTCGTACTTTTATGAAATTCTGCACGTGCTTTATTTCTAATGAAGAACTCTGCGTCGAACTTGTCATATAGATCTTGTCTTGTTTCTGAGTCCATTTCTCTGTTGTAAATAGAAAACATATGAACGAAGGATATTCAAACCTTTAGTTAACGTACGACTCAAAATAGGCCAGAAATTTCATTAAAAAATTTACCATTTAAATTACATTGTTGTTTTCAATAGCTGGCTCTAATCCATAGCTAAATGCATGAAGAAGCCTCAATGTAATGGAAGCATTGAGGGGTCATAGTCTCTGTTTCAGCGGCAGACAATAAAATTGATTAAATTTTCAGAAATTGTTAGCACGGGTCTTCTTTTCATCCTCGTCAAAAGTTAATTTTCAATCGTAGGTTTCCGAAACGATATGGCACGGAATGCTGAAAGTATCGTTACACCTCCAATAAATAAACCAATCGTATGCTGTTGACATGTGATGGGATTGTGACCAAAACTTGTCGACTAATCTTGACAACGAATTATTCGTTTAACCCTTTACCTAACGTAACGGCCAAAACCGGCTAGCGCTATTTACAAAAACCACCATTCAAATTTCATTTTTTTTTATTTTTTGTCTCAAAAACATAGCTTATGACCCCTCTTTTGGGCGCGCTCGACGAGCTCGTTCCAATGAGGGGTCATGAGCTATGTTTTTGAGACAAAAAATGAAAATATTTAGTTATTTAAGAATTTTGATTGCAGGTGTCGTCAGCTTTTCGTGTTAGGTAAAGAGTTAATCGAGACTATACGGGATTCTATTTTACTCTTTTTTCTGTTTAAAACTGTATGGCCGCTAAAGAAGATACAGTACGTGGAGATTGTTTTATCACTAAATCACCCGCAGAGTGGTGATTCCACCCGAGCAATAATTGCAAATTTGTTGCAAAGCAAAACCAGCACCAGCAAAGTTTCAGCCAATGGACCTCCGGGTTAAACCCGGAGGTCCATTGGCTGAAACATTTTTGTGTTTTTTGTCGATATGTACAAAATTTGAAAGTTATAGCTTGGGTGATTACTCCACTCCGCGGGTGATTTAGTTAACATCCACTCTCCACGTACTGTATCTCAACTGATAGAGCTGAGGAAAATAATAAAATGATTTCCCAATCCACTCAAATTTCCATTCTCAATCCTAATCTTTTTCTCAGCACTTCATAAAAATGAAAAAAAAAGATCTTTGAAGATACTTGTGGGATCGTCTTTAAATACGAGTACACTGTGAATTTGGGCATACATTTTACCATTAACCTAATATGAATAACAGACGACACTTGAAAAATAATTCATGAATACCTAAACATTTTCATTATTCCGCCTCCAAAACATAGCTCGTTTCAATAAGGGGGACTACAGCATCTGTTTCTTAGGTACACAATAAAAAAAATAACTAAATGGTTTTGAAATCACAAAGCGAATTTCTGGAAGTCGTCCAACGACGCACGGCCAACGCCGAGCACCACAACAAGGACGAGTAGGTGTGTGCGGCGTTTTAAGATACAAGCCGCCCAGTAAAGCATACCCCACAGCTTGGTTTTAATTAAATATGCTAGAAGTAAGCTATACTTTGATGTGACGTAAAAACGTCAAAATACATCCAAAAATAAAAAAGACATCTATCTCTTCATTTTTAAGCTCCACAAAACAGTAAACTTTAAAAAAAAATCTGACTCGTTTTACTTTTCGGACGACACTTGAGGACGTCACCCCGTATTTCGCCCATAACGGTTGGGTATTTCCTAGGACGACGGAATGAAATTCTTAAATATTATTTTTAGCAGAGTGTCCAAATATTTCGGAATGCAAAATATCAAAATCGGGATAAAAATAGAAGGTATAAAAAAACACGTAAAGGTGGGCATCGCTGGCAACAGTTGTCTCAAATTGTAAAAAAAAACAACAAAGATTCAAAACAACCTATGACTAGAATTAGGTTGTGGTAAGTTTTAATTTCTGTATCACATATAAATAGGGCGCAAATGGATTCAAGAAGGCAGTGCTTTTAACCCTTTACCTAACATGAAAAGCAGGCGACACATGCAAACAAAATTCTTGAATAACTAATTCTTTTCATTTTTTTGTCTCAAAAAAACATAGGTTATGACCCCTCATGGAAATGATCTCGTTCCGATGAGGGGTCATAACCTATGTTTTGAGACAAAAAAGGAAAAAAAAAATAATGAAAATTAATTGGCGATTTTTCGTGAATAGCGCTGACCGGTTTTGGCCGTTACGTCGGGTAAAGGTATAACGAACAATGTAGATAAGAAAGTGACGTAAAAAGATAAAAATTGCGTTAACTGGTAGAGTGCTGGAAGCCCATATTTAGGCTTTATTCTGAAGCGCCGGTACCACAGCTTGAAGGCTCATATTCAGTTTCATGTGCTTTGTATCATCTTTGAAGTGATATTATTTAGTCTGTAAGGGTTTGCTTTGTTACTATTTATGGGAGAGTGCCCTTGGGCACTCTCCTATAAACTGTAACAAGGCAAAGACATGTGTACAAGATTTGATGGTCAAAAATAATTTCGCGCTCTACCAGTTAAAGAGAAAAAAACTGCGATCTCCTATTTTTTTCTTAGCTCTACAACATACTAAAACTTCAACAGATTCCGATGCGTTTAGTATTTTTACCCTATAACCCTCAATGATGTCACCCCAGAGTTTGACCACAACGGTTGAGAACTCCTGGGACAGCACGATATTATTAGTTACACAGTTTGTTGGTGGCCTAATATGGTATATATGGTGACATTTAATTTCATATTGGACGAAAGCGAAGAATACATCTGACCAACTGCTGCATCGATGCACAGAACTAATAACAACAGCGATCAAAATTAAATGAGAGAATTCTCACAATGTGTTCACGTGTCTTTGCCTTGTTACAATTTATGGGAGAGTGCCTACACTGTAACAGGGCAAATTCATACATACCAAACAGTTTCATTTCGAAGGTAACATGACACACATCCACAGAATATGAAGCCTTTCAAGTTGCCTAACCTGCACCAAATATGGGCTTCCAACACTCAATCTTTCAACTTGAAGCGTTTGTCGGCTGCCGCCCTTTTGAATGATCAACGAACAAAAGGGAGATTACCCATAGCTGTCAGCGTATATTGATGTTGACTGGCAGAATATTATAAGTTACAGAACGTTCAGGTGGCG
Organism: Pictodentalium vernedei; assembly: GCA_031216915.1. NCBI lineage: Eukaryota > Metazoa > Mollusca > Scaphopoda > Dentaliida > Dentaliidae > Pictodentalium > Pictodentalium vernedei. Next base: position 17,893,786 of record CM062292.1, read on the forward strand.
GATACGGTATCATATGAGGCGAGGTGAAAACAATATTGGACTCGGCGGTACGCCGAGTCCAATATTGTTTTTGCCGAGCCTCATATGATAGCGTATCCGCCACCTGAACGTCCTGTAACGTATTTATTATGCCAGCGAAAACAAAATAACAATCAAATTTGAACGCCGGCATATTTTCAAAACTGGTGCAAAACGCTATGTAAGTTGTAACAAACGTGCACAGTTGTCTCCCTGTTTGTGTATAATTTCCTTGACAACACAGACAACAGCGATAGACGCTTTTCTTCGTACTGTCACTTTGTCTTGAGTGTGCAGAAAATGTCCGAAACGTCCGATTTTATAGAATTCGAACAAAATAAATGTATCTCGTATCTTTTCCTTCATAGCTGTGACTCATTTCTTACAATTTCATTTATAGTGCAGTCGCATTTTTTAAAAAATAGCGTTTGGCACTCGACGTGATGGTATTTACCAGAATATAGAGCCGGGATAAAACAATTTTTTATCCGTTATCGGTAGATCGAATACAGTAGTATTTCTCACTTCAAATAATTAAATTTACATTTAGAAAATAAATTTCACAATAAATTTTTTATAAAACGAGAGAAAATGAGACATATAGACACGGAGGGACGTTCGATTGTACTGCAAGTTCTTCAATATAGATATAAAAGCACAGCGAGGTGAGGAATTTCCACGTCGAAACAAAATGGCGGTACTGACCTAATACGAGTTTCGTATTAGGTCACCTCGGGCTGCAGGTGACCCAATGCGGCTCAGTACCGTCCCGCTATTCGGGGGCTGTGATTGGCGAATTTCATTAGCTGGCATAATAAGGTTTTATATACTGCGTGTATCTGACGTCTTTGAACCAATGAAATTCCCAGATACTTGTAGGAGGTAAGATATTCTTAGATATGCGTTTCGTCGAGATTATATTCAAACAATTTCGAAAGGCTGCGTCTCAAAATGAGGATGGCAATGCAAGTTTAACCCTTTACCCAACGCAGACGATTTCAAAATTTATTATTTCAAATATCATTTTTAAACTTTTTGCAAACAATTTCAACAAGACCATATCATGTGGCCCCTCTTTGGAACGAGCTCGACTAGCTCGTTCCAAAGAGGGGTCACATGATATGGTTTTGTTGAACTCTTTCGAACAATATTTTTTCAGCTGCTGAGTTTGCATATTACGCGGGCGGATGTGGGCGATTCGTTGGGTAAAATGTTGAGGAAAGACGTAAAATCGCTGCCATCGAGTGTCTCGAATTGGAACAAAAAATAACGAAGATTCATAACGGCATATGGCGAAAAAAAAACGGTTGCGGTAGGTTTCAAAATTATACGTAATGGGACTCAAGAAGGTTGGGCTTTCAATAAACAACGCAGAAATTAGACCAAACTTCAACTTTACCTTGAAACGTAAATAATGGCGTTAAATCGATAAACAAAAAAAACCCGTTGGTCTGTTTTTCTGCCTGTCCACCTGTCTGTCGTTCTACCTGTCGTTCTGCTTGTCCGTTTGTCTGTCTGTTTGTTCTTCTGTTTGTCTGTCTGTTACTCTCATCCTTCATCTCCCGTCTCTCTCACACACACTAACACACACACCCACAATACCCCCACCCCCCACCCCACACACCACACACACACACCATAACTATCTAAAAAACAATGATGCTTTACATCTTAAAATTATCTCGTTCTAAAAATAAACTCAATCTCAAACATATACATGTTACATAGGGTTCTTTATTCACAATTTGTTCTAGCATCCCTCTATTGTTAAATCATGTCACCTAGGGAGAAGCTTATGGGGGTGGGGGGGGGGGGGGGCCTATGTCGGTCATATCCCCCTTGTTATTGTTTTGTTTTACAAAAAATTGTTTTGAAATTGGCATATATATTTAATCAGAATATTTACTCCAATTATGAATCTACTGTGATACGATTGACTTTGCTGATTGTTTATGACAGACCAAACCAAATGAATTCTCATAGGTAGTATAAGTTTCGGAAGTTTAAACTGTCGAGGTCTATCCTCAGACCCCATCAAGCGAAAGGACATCTTCCTAAAATGTAAAGACGCATACGATATAAAATTTCTTATAGACACACACTCCTCAAATGAAGTTGAAAACATTTGGAAACATGAGTGAGGGTTTGAAGTAGTCTTTTCATCATACAAAAGTAACAAAAGGAGGACTGCCATTCTGTTCAAAAAACAGTTTTGGCTACGAAATTAAAAATAAAGTAATTGATACAGCTGGAAACTTCGTCATGTTAGATGTTTTGATCCAATCGCAGCGATTAACCATCGCTGCGGTATACGACCCTAATAATGACGAACCTAGTTTCTATTGTTTTAGTGGGGATTGGAATGTGGCATTGGACCAAAGTTTAGATACTCAAAATTATAAAAATCAAAATAATGTTAAATGTAATGAATGCATCCACAAACATATGTAAAAATTCGACTTACACGATGTGTGGCGTATAGAAGATCCTGGTAAAAAAGGTATACGTGGAGAGGCCCTTACACAAAATTGTCACCGTCAGATTACTTTTTAATCACATCTGACTTACATACAGCTGTTCAGAAAGTAGATATTGGCATGATGTACAGATCGGACCACGCACTCGTTGTAATTTTCGTGAAATTTATTAATCAAACCAGAGGACGGGGTATTTGGAAATTTAATAACAATTTGCTAAACGAACCCAAATGCATACAAATAGTTAAGGATACTGTTGCAGATACTGTCCTTCAGTATCCGTATAACAATAACAGCAGTAGTAGTAGTAGTAGCAATAATAATAATAATAATAATAATAATAATAATAATAATAATAATAATAATAATAATAATATTAATAATAATAATAATAATAATAATAATAATATTAATAATAATAATAATAATAATAATAATAATAATAATAATAATAACTGAAGATTCAAAATAACCGACCAGTTATTTTGGAAAACCCTAAAACTAATTATCAGAGATAAAACAATTTCGTATTCCTCCTTCCTGAAAGGAAAACGTCAGTTCACCGAATCAGCTATCGAAACGCAAATAAAAGTTTTCACTGAGAAACTCGAAGATGGTTGTGAAAATATGTAGAAAATATCAATTGCCTAACTAATGAACTGCAAAATCTAAGAAATTAAAAAGTGCAAGGCATGATTATCAGATCAAAGGCCCGATGAAAAGTTGAAGGCAAAAAGCCCTCAAAATACTTCTGCAACTTAGAAAAGAGGCAATACACAGAAAAAATAATACCCAATTTAACCCTTCACCCAACGTAACGGCCAAAACCGGCCAGCGCTATTCTCAAAAATCGCCTATTAATTTTAATTATTTTTTCATTTTTTGTCTCTAAAACATAGGTTATGACCCCTCATTGGAACGAGCTCATCGAGCTCGTTCCAATGAGGGGTCATAACCTATGTTTTTGAGACAAAAAATGAAAAAAATAGTTATTCAAGAATTTGTTTTGCAAGTGTCGTCTGCTTTTCATGTTAGGAAAAGGGTTAATAAGGGATGACGGTACAGAGTGTACATAAATTGACGACATACTCACTGAGCAACGTAACTTTTACGAATCACTGTACAAATCAAAAATTAACAGCAATCACAAAACGGACCCTTTAGAAAGCTTGTTTTTGACTCTCAAAATCTATACATTTGTAAACTGGATACAGAAGAAAGTTTGAAACTTGATGGAAAACTAACTTTAAATGAGTGTGGTGCGGCTTTAAAAGACATGGGCAACAACAAATCATTCGGTTCTGATGGATTTACAATCGAATTTTATAAATATTTCTGGGGCGATTTGGGCAAATACGTAGTTAATTCCCTAAATCTTGGCCATGAGACTGGAAAATTGTCTATCACCCAGAGGCGGGGGGTAATAACATGTATACCAAAAGAAGGAAAATCTAAAGAATATATAAAAAAAAATGGCGGCCGATCTCCCTCCTTAAAGTTGATCAAAAAATAGGCTCCTCGGCAATTGCTAACAGTCTTACAAAAGTTCTCCCTAAAATAATCTCCGAAAGTCAACTGGGACTTATGAAAGGAAGAGTCATAGGTGAATCCACGCGATTGGTCTCTGATTTAATTAAAAAATGCAAATCTATGAATATTCCAGGAATGTTAGTTCTAGTTGACTTCGAAAAAACGTGTGACTCACTTGAATGGTCTTTTATCAGAAAAACTCTGATTTTTAAAAAAAAATTGGCGAATCTTCAATCCAGTGGTTCAACACCTTCTACGGTGAGATTTCTAGCTGCATTATAAACAATGGGCATTGTTCAGGTTATTTTAATGTTCAGAGGGGAGTACGTCAAGGGGACCCATTGTCCCCTTACCTGTTTATTCTGTGTGTCAAAATACTTAGCGCATTCCTTAAATTCAACCCAAAAATAAACGGAATCAAAATTAATGATTCAGAATATGTAATGAACTAATACGCGGACGACAGTACTCTATTCTTAGATGACGACCAAGATTCCCTAAACGAGGCCCTAAATGCTCTCGATCATTTCGCTGCGATATCCGGATTAAGCGTTAACTTTGATAAAACTCATATCGTTTGGATAGGATCTCGGCCTGGTTGTGGGTTCGTACTGGAAACAGAAAAACGTGTAAAGTGGAACCAAAACGGAACGTTTACCATTCTTGGCATAAAATTTGAGCTAAATTCAGACAATTACTTCTATAAACATTTTTCAGAAAAAAATAAACAAAATGCGAAAACTCTTATCAAAAATCTTACACTAGTCGGCAAAGTTACAGTTATTAAAACATTAGCAAATTCCCATCCTATTACACTCCCTTACCGTTCTCCTGGATCCGGCTGATAGAATACTGGATGAAATTCAAAGTATAATTTTTAAATTTCTATGGTCGGATAAAATGAACAAAAGTAAACGTGGCGTTATAATCAATTTAATCGAAGATGACGGGCTCAAACTACCCCACGTATAGACACTGTGTTGCTCTTTAAAAATGGTATGGATCAAAAAGTTACTAGATTCAGGCCAATGGCCCAATGGAAAACGCTCGTAGTCGATAATTTTGAAACTTTTGGGGGGAGGAAAATGTTGTCTTTGAATAAACATAGTATACTTAAAGTTTCAAATTATATGGACCCTTTCTGGAAAAAAACGTGCTTAATTCATGGGCTCTCTTAAAAAATAGCGATCCCACAACCCCGACCGAGATCCTCTTACAACCACTGTTTTATAATAATTATATAAAAATTAACATTGAATCCTCTCTTTACAGACGTTGGTGTACAAACGGTGTTTTCTACATAAACGATATACTTAGAGCTTCTGGAGCCATTATTGACTTTCAAGAATTTAAATTGAAATATGACCTTGATATATCATTCACCAACTTCCTCGGTGTGGTAAATGCATTACCAAGTCATAGAAAATTATAATATCCAATAGTACAAAACTTGAACATGTTTCAGATCCCTTGGTAAGTGGCATCATATCTTGCACTAAACCCAACCGCCATTTCTATCCAATATTTCTTAATAAAGTATCACAAAAACCCACACGTACCCAAGAGAAATGGAACACGACATTAGATGAAAATATTGACCATAATGATTGGCAACTCATTTACAAACAAACTTTTAGGGAAACAGATGATATATAGCTACAAAGTTTACAATATAAGATTAACCACAAAATCCTATTTACAAAATCTAAACTCTTTAAATGTGGGGTTTCGGAAACAGGGCTGTGCTTTTTCGGTGGAAATACGAAGGAAATCTGTTTTACGATTGTTCTTTCTCAAAAACACGAGTGGAAAAGGTTAACCTTAAGCCAGATCCGCAAGTTCTACTAAACATAAATAAAAGAGAAATAATTTTAGGCGCAACTTCCGAGCATGCATATCTAAATGTCTGGAATACCTATCTCCTCATCTACAAAAAGTATATTTACACCGGCAGCTGGAGTGATATCATCCCTTCTTTCCCAGGTCTAGCAAGAGCTGTAAAATCCTACAAAAATATTAAAATGTATTCTCTATACAGTTAAAACTAGAAGTCCTGTCATGAAATGCACACAAATAGCACGCTGATATGCGCGTTAATGTGCGCGTTATGGCCCAATTAAAGCTATCATATTCTGTACATATGGCCTGCGCACAGGCAATGTTTCAGCCAATGGACCTCCGGGTAACCCGGAGGTCCATTGGCAGAAACAGTGCATGTGTTTGCTATGAGTAGCCAGGAGAACCTGCCGTGCTTTGGATGCCATTCGATATGGCATTTGCGCGCATTTCCAACGCGCAATTAAGCCTAGACAAGCGCACTATTCGTGACAGGACTTCTAGTTTTAACTGTACATGTACTCAATCGGCAAGGCTGAGCGTATTAAGTAAAAATAGAACTACCTAACTGATGCATTTTTTGAATAATTGGAGAACTGCTCTGTATGTGATTATATTATGCTGTAAAAATTCAATTCTGTTGTAATCTTTTATAATGTACTGTTCTTCTAAGGATGTCAATAAAAAAACCCAGCAATCTCCTAGAATTTCCTTGGACGACGTGATATTTTTAGATATTGTGGAGAGACTTTATTCTTGAAACAACTGCAGGGGACTTTCTGTTTGTTATAAATGCGGCCAAAAACATCTAAAGCCATGTACCAATCTTACTAAGTGCGTAAACCGTCAAGCAATCAAATATCATCATCCAAAGATTGCCCTCTCTGGAAAAAAGAAAAGAAGTATACACAAAATAATATGCGAAAAACAAATAAGTTTCAAAGACGCTAGAGAAATCAGTGCCGGGTATGAATGCACTGTCTCCATTCGATGCGACAAAATTATCCCCAAATATACCAACGGTGTCAGTAGACTGTTCGACATAATACACGTGGCACACATGACCGATTTCATCCTTACTAAAGTTCTTTACCTTTCTACAATTAGAATCACAATTTACCAAAACAAACTCAGCTGCCTACATACCAGACAAAATAATAAAAACCGGACAAAAACAAGAACAAACCCAAAGATCTACCTCCAACAGTACAAAATATAGAAACTAAAGCCCAAATCAGAAAAGAAGAACATACTAAACAAACCAAAACTAGATTCACAACACAATTCCTAACAAAATCTGAGTCAGTATCAGACACGGCAACAAACATAATAAAGCAAGAAAAAGAGAAAAAGGAAAAACAGAAACTAGAATCGAACAGATATCTAAACGCCTTCAAAATGCTGTCAACATTGCATCGATGACACGTTCTGGACTAAATTACGCGGAATTCTCGTGGAAGGTACCCCCGTCAAACGTCACCAGAAAAAGAAACACTGGGGCGATTTCTCCCATTATTTGACCCTCCAAGTCGCCACTTAAACATGGATAAGACGTCGAAACACGATATAATACAATGGAATTGTCGAGATGTTAGAGCCAATGTTAATTAACTGGGAGTTTTAAGAAAAAATATAAGCCAGCTGCTTTCTGCTTGCAGGAAACACTCTTAAAGAAACCAGACACTCTAGATCATTCTGTTCGCGGGCATTATGCCTCGTGTAACGTCTGAGGAGGTAAAACTCATTTTCAGGTTCGTGGGACATCTGTCTTGGTTAGAAACGGCATTATTCTGTAAATCTGCAATCACACTTCCAGACTGTAGCGGTGCGCCTAACTTTAGACAAGACGGTCACGTTATGTTCAATTTACGTGTCGCCAAATAAAACACTTAAGCTGATTGATCTTGAACAACTGATTCAGCAGCACCAAGCTCCGAACATTTTGATGGATGACTTTAATGCTCATATTCCTCTTTGAGGAGGTACCTACAACAAAGAAGACCTGAAAGGCAAAACAATAGAACTTTTTACACAATATGACTCGTGTTTGTTTAATGATGAGTTCGACACTTACATGTCTGGTTCATACTCCTCCATTGACCTAACTATTGCCTGTCCTTCTCTCTAACTTGATTTATCTTGGAAAATTGAAGACGACTTTACTGGGTGCTCCGGCAGATGATGAGAGGGTGCCCCATAGAAACTTCAAAAGGTTGACTGGGATACTTTCTCATCGCTTTGTGTTCTACGACTCACACGCGAGAAATTTGAAGAAAGTGCTGACCAAGTAGAACATTTTAATCGGATATTGCTTAACACGGAAAATACAGCCATTCCGAAAACCTCGGCAAATCCAAAACGTTTCTGCAAATCATGGTTTGGCAATGATTGCAGACAGACCGCAAGAAAACTGAACGGGAATTTAATAAGGCACCGACTACAACTAATTTGGACAGACTACATATAAATCGAGCAAAAAAGAAGACGACTTAAAAATCGAAAAAATAAAGTTTTTGGGGAAACTTATGTTTTTAAACTTAAGCAACACACACCAATCAACAAAATTTGGGAAATTATTACAAACATTAAAGGAACTAACTTAACAGTACAACACTAGGTAGATGACAAAACACTACTTAAATCAAAAGCCAAAAAAAAAAAAGAAATTCCAAACAAATTGGGCTCAAAATTCTCTAAACATTCGTCGTCTGAAAATTATAATCCAGAATTCCTTAAAAATGAGAAAGCACTGGGAAAAACAACAGATTAAATTTACCCCCAATAACGTACAGTACGTGGAGAGTGTATTATCACTAAATCACCCGCGGAGTGGGGTTATCACCCAAGCTATAACTTTCAAATTTTATTCATATCGACAAAAAACACAAACAATGTTTCAGCCAATGGACCTCCGGGTTTAACCCGGAGGTCCATTGGCTGAAACATTGCTGGTGCTGGATGTGCTTTCCAACAAATTCGCAATTATTGCTTGGGTGGAATCTCCACTCTGCGGGTGATTTAGTGATAACACACTCTCCACGTACTGTAAAATATTACAATATCCCATTCTCTATTTGCATAAAGCAGCCATTGGGTCAGATGAAATAAAGTACAATATTTTAAAACCTCTACCACAATCATCACTTGAAATTATATTGTCAATATTTAACGACATATGGTTAACTGGCCAGTTTAATCTCCTTGGCGAAAAGCAACAATAATTCCCATTCCAAAGACTGGTAAAGATAGCAGCAATTGAAGTCATTACAGACTATTCCATAAACAAGTTGTCCGTTAAAACCATAGAAAGGATGATCAATGATCGGATTGTCTGGTTTCTGGGATTCAACTAGGGATCTGCGAATCACAAATTTCTTTTCGAATCGAATCTCGAATCGAATCGTGTCTCTGATATCGACATCGAATCGAATCCCGAATCGAATCTTAAAAGACAAGTTATTTCATATTGCATCAAACGGAAGTTACGGAACACTGTGATGACCCTTACGCGACGGAGTGAACACCTTAAACACCAATAACTAAATATTCTCTGTAGCACCGTCGCTGAAACAGCTAGGCCTATTGTCCATAGTTTTAGTTTTTGAAGGCCTAACTTGTTACTATTCACGTTCTTAAGAACATGAATAGTAACAAGTTAAGCCTTTAAACACCAAAACTATGGATAATGTTCTGGGCCAAATTCACACCTTACCTAACAATTAAACATTGTCAATTACTCAAATAAATAGGAATTGAGCCTACATGAATGAATTTTCTAATGACAGTTTTATCCTATTTTTGTTGGAAATGTAACAATTTGAAGTTAGTACGAGAGATTCGAAAAAAATCGAATCCTGAGACTGATTCGGAATCGATCTCGAAGCATACGTATGGTATCGATGTCGAATCGAATCTCGAATATTCGCAGGACCCTAGATTCAACAATCTATTTTCGAAAGTTATGTATGGTCTCAGAAGCCAGAGAAGTATTATGGATCATTTGGTTAAACTTGAAACGTTTAGAAATCCCTCCGACAGAAAAGAATTTGTGGTCGCCATCTTCTTTGAGATGGAGAAAGATTACGATATACCGTGGACTCATGGGATTTTAAAAGATCTTTTAAAATGAAGATGATCTGGCGTATGCCACTTTTTATAGAATGTTTTTAAAGGGCCGCCAATTTCAAGTTCGTGTTGCTGTATCTGCGTTATCTGGTCCGCATGAGCATGATTTGGGGTTCCACGGGATAGTATTTTATCAGTTACCCCTTATTCGGTGAAAATTTATTGCATCATCGAAGCAATTAGGAAGAAATAGGGAGCAATGGTTTGACTGGACTGGTTACGTGAAATAATTCATGAGATGTGAGGGACGTTGTACAAACACGACTGCGCGAGAGTTTTACAATATAGTCCCTCGTCTCTAATGATTTATTTCACGTAACTAGTCCAGTCAAGCAATTAATTTGTTCATCATGTTTCATTATTAACGATAATTATATTATTTAAACCTTAACCTAAAGTAACGACCAAATACGGCCAGCGCTATTCTCAAAACTCACCAATTAATTTTTATTATTTTTTCATTATTTTGTTTTTAAAAGATAGGTTATGATCTCTCATTGGAACGAGCTTGTTGAGCTCGTTCCAATGAGGGTCATAACCTGTTTTTGAGACAAAAAATGAAAATAATAGTTATTCAAGAATTTCTTTTGCAAGTGTCGTCTGCTTTTCATGTCAGGTCAAGAGCTGAAAAACAAAAAAAAAAAACAAACATAAAGTCCCCAATACCCACGGCAAAGCGTCTTCATTTGCGCGCACGCATACATGACCCAATTGTTGATTGCATATTTCACTTGTGAATTTATCGTTTATAATCAAACCCGGAAATCCCAGTAAATCACACTTTGGAAAGTAATAAGATAGATTCTTTAATGTGTGCCGATGACTTTTTAATCTGCTATAGCAGCAAAGACATAAATGCTGTAGAGCGAAAACTTCAGTTGTGCTTAAATAAAATTCAAATATTGGCCACATAAAATGGTTTTACGTTTTTAAAGACAAAATCAAATTGTGTACTTTTTTGTAAACTTTGGGAAAATCACCTCGATCCGGTGTCGAAAATGATTGGGAGTAGAGCTGCACGGTATATCGATAAACCGATATATACCGGTATTCAAACCATTATCGATGGAATACCGGTGTAATTACAAAAAATATCGGTTTATCGTCATTATTTATGTACCCGCAATTTAATATTCAAGATGTCTTGCGTTTTAACTGTAGCCCCGAATGAATAATATAATCCCTTTACCCAAGGAATCGTCCGCGTGTGCCCGCGTAATATACAAATTCAGCAGTTGAAAAAATATTTTCAAAAATTTCAACAAGACTATATCATGTGACCCCTCATTGGAACGAGCAAAGCGAGCTCGTTCCAATGAGGGGTCACATGATATAGTTTTGTAGAACTTTTTTGAAAAATCTGATAAACTATTATTTTAAATAATAAATTCTGACATCGTCTGCGTTGGGTAAAGGTGTTTCGAACCGCATCATCAAGGCATGCTAATTCGTTCCGACTGTGATGCCTCAAGTCTCGATTGTGGTACTTATGTTCAGATATCTGAACAGTTTTCGATATACCGGTATACCGCGGTATTTTTTTCAATACCGATACCGGTATTCAGTTTTGAATAGCGTGCAGCCCTAATTGGGAGAACAATTAAAATAGTTAAATATGTGAAAATCTTAGGTTTGTTGTTTGATAATAAACTGAGTTTTACTTCTCATATAAAACAACTAAAAGTGAAATGTAAAAATGCTCTGAATCTCCTCAATGTGGTTGGCAATACAGTTTGGTGCACTGGCCGAAAAACTTTACGAGGGGATGTCAAAACGTTTTGAGCCAAACATAAATAAAGCTGGAATACAGAACATATTTATTTTCAACATAGTCACCTTGTAATTGAATACACTTGTTCCACCTGGTCTGCCAGTCGTTGATGCTGCGTCTGTAGAAGTCCATATCTTGGTTCTGCAGCCAAGCCTCCACAGCAGCAGTAAGTTCCTCATCATCTTGAAATCCTTGACCAGGTAAGGGTTTCTTCAAATTTGAAAGAGAAGGCAGTCACTTTGACCATGTAAGTGTTTCTTCAATTTCGAAAGAGATGGTAGTCACTTGGTGACTACCATCTCTTTCCAAATTTGAAGAAACACTTACGTGTTTCAGACGACATTCAAATTTATTATTTTAAATATCATTTTTGTAAATTTTTCAAACAATTTCAACAAAACCATATCATGTGACCCCTCGTTGGCACGAGCTCGACGATCCAAATTTGATTACGACTGTGTAGTTTGCGGTTCTGCAAGAAAGTCGTACGTCAAATCACTGGGTGGACTTCATAATAGTGGTATTACAATTAGCTTGGGTGCTTTTAGAACATTGCCCATAACTTCAATGTTTGTTGAAGCGGGGGAGCCTTCTCTTGAGAGGTGCAGAATTAAACCGTCACTTCAATATTGTTTCTAAACTGCTTGCAAATCCCTAACATCTCAGACACTCAACATCTTGATTGCCTTTATCGTCACCAGAAATATATTCCTCCAATGGGAATTAGCATTAAACCCTACTTGGCGTCCACAACAATTGATTTTCTTTATCGTCACCAGAAATATATTCCTCCATTGGGAATTAGCATTAAACCCTACTTGGCGTCCACAACAATTGATTGTCTTTATCGTCACTAGAAATATATTCCTCCAATGGGAATTAGCATTAAATCCCACTTGGCGTCCACAACAATTGATTTTCTTTATCGTCACCAGAAATATATTCCTCCATTGGGAATTAGCATTAAACCCTACTTGGCGTCCGGAACAAGTGATTGTCTTTATCGTCACCAGACATATATTCCTCCAATGGGAATTAGCATTAAACCCCACTTGGCGTCCACAACAATTGATTTTCTTTATCGTCACCAGAAGGATATTCCTCCATTGGGAATTAGCATTAAACCCCACTTGGCGTCCACAAGAATTGATTTTCTTTATCGTCACCAGAAATATATTCCTCCGATGGGAATTAGCATTAAATCCCACTTGGCGTCCACAACAATTGATTTTCTTTATCGTCACCAGAAGGATATTCCTCCATTGGTAATTAGCATTAAATCCCACTTGGCGTCCACAACAATTGATTTTCTTTATCGTCACCAGTAATATATTCCTCCATTGGGAATTAGCATTAAACCCTACTTGGCGTCCGGACCAATTGATTGTCTTTATCGTCACCAGAAATATATTCCTCCGATGGGAATTAGCATTAAACCCCACTTGGCGTCCATAGCAATTGATTTTCTTTATCGTCACCAGAAGGATATTCCTCCATTGGGAATTAGCATTAAAACCCACTTGGCGTCCACAACAATTGATTTTCTTTATCGTCACCAGAAATATATTCCTCCAATGGGAATTAGCATTAAACCCCACTTGGCGTCCACAACAATTGATTTTCTTTATCGTCACCAGAAGGATATTCCTCCATTGGGAATTAGCATTAAACCCCACTTGGCGTCCACAACAATTGATGTTCTTTATCGTCACCAGAAATATATTCCTCCATTGGGAATTAGCATTAAACCCCACTTGGCGTCCACAACAATTGATTGCCTTTATCGTCACCAGAAATATATTCCTCCAATGGGAATTAACATTAAACCCGACTTGGCGTCCACAACAATTGATTGTCTTTATCGTCACCAGAAGGATATTCCTCCATTGGGAATTGGCATTAAACCCCACTTGGCGTCCACAACAATTGATGTTCTTTATCGTCACCAGAAATATATTCCTCCATTGGGAATTAGCATTAAACCCCACTTGGCGTCCACAACAATTGATTGCCTTTATCGTCACCAGAAATATATTCCTCCAATGGGAATTAACATTAAACCCGACTTGGCGTCCACAACAATTGATTGTCTTTATCGTCACCAGAAGGATATTCCTCCATTGGGAATTAGCATTAAACCCTACTTGGCGTCCACAACAATTGATTTTCTTTATCGTCACCAGAAATATATTCCTCCAATGCGAATTAGCATTAAACCCCACTTGGCGTCCACAACAATTGACTGTCTTTATCGTCACCAGAAGGATATTCCTCCATTGGGAATTAGCATTAAACCCTACTTGGCGTCCACAACAATTGATTTTCTTTATCGTCACCAGAAATATATTCCTCCAATGGGAATTAGCATTAAACCCAACTTGGCGTCCGGACCAATTGATTGTCTTTATCGTCACCAGAAATATATTCCTCCATTGGGAATTAGCATTAAACCCTACTTGGCGTCCACAACAATTGATTATCTTTATCGTCACCAGAAGGATATTCCTCCAATGGGAATTAGCATTAAACCCAACTTGGCGTCCACAACAATTGATTGTCTTTATCGTCACCAGAAAGATATTCCTCCATTGGGAATTAGCATTAAACCCCACTTGGCGTCCACAACAATTGATTTTCTTTATCGTCACCAGAAATATATTCCTCCAATGGGAATTAGCATTAAATCCCACTTGGCGTCCACAACAATTGATTTTCTTTATCGTCACCAGAAATATATTCCTCCAATGGGAATTTGCATTAAACCCCACTTGGCGTCCGCATCAATTGACTCTGATATGATAAAAGAAAGCTGTAAACCACATATTCTTTCTTGATACCTTGAAACACATACTGTTATTTAGGATGCTGCTTCATCAAAGAAACAATGGATACGAATTATTTGCAGTTTAAGCAAGAATATGAAGAAATTAAGTCACAGTTTAGAGCATATAAAATATATAGAGATGGATCTAAAGATGGCGACAAAGTATCGTCAGCCGTTGTTACTGATGATCAGGTGACCAATTAAAAATTCTATTTTCACAGCTAAAGCTTTACAACTAGCGCTTGAACAATGGAGAATAAACAGGAAAGGAAGTCCATTATTTTTTCCGACTCTCTTTCATCTTTGTTGGCTTTACTCAACCCTAAGTTTAAGAAGCCTCTCCTTTTGGAACTTCGTGCGCAGTCAAATACTCTCATATCTGACCAATATGATATCATGTTTTGGTGGTCACCTGGACATGTTTGTATCTTCGATAACACCAGGGCACCAAGCCACAATAGTAAATACTTCAAAAATGTTGCCGGCGGAATGGAGTGGGCGATAAAGAGGAGCTCTATCGCTTCCCACCAACTACCTTTAATCACTACCCGTCTTGTAACCTTTGGAGAAGAGATCGCATAGTTTTAACACGATTTCATATTGGTCATACAAGACTAATTCATTCCTTTTTGTTAGAGGGCAATGTGTGACCAGTGTGTATGCGTTGCCAACAGGTGATGCCTCCGGACCATATTTCTTCACATTTCAATATTTTAATCATCTCAGTGGGCAGCATTTTACTGTATGGCCTCTAAGAGATCTATTTTATCATACACGCCCGCACAAAGTTCTATCATTTTTTTTTAAAGTAATCAACCTTTTTATTAAATTTTAATACTGTTTCGTTCTTTTAAACTCGTCTCTTTATGTTTCAAAGCATCAGGTTGATTTTTTAAGCTAATCACTACATTAGTATCATCGTTCATTAATTCAGTGTTCAAACTATTCATATTCTGTTCCATTGTATTGTAGTTATTTTGTGTTCTTAATCTTTCACTTTTCTTCGTCATTGATAAGCCTTACAGTTAAAACTAGAAGTCCTTTCATGAAATGCACACAAATAGCACGTTGATATGCGCGTTAATGTACGCGTTATGGCCTAAGTAAAGCTATCAAATTCTGTACATATGGCCTGTGCACAAGCAATGTTTCAGCCAATGGACCTCCAGGTAACCCGGAGGTCCATTGGCAGAAACATTGCATGTGTTTGCTATGAGTAACCAAGAGAACCTGCCGTGCTTTGGATGCCATTCGATATGGCAATTGCGCGCAATTCCAACGCGCAATTAAGCCTAGATAAGCGCACTATTCGTGACAGGACTTTTAGTTTTAAATGTAGCTGCGGATGTATTGTTATGCGCCAACATATAAACAAATAAATAAATAAATATATAAATAAATAAATTATCCTACAAGGAGAGTTTCGGAGGCCATGGAGAAAGAAATGCTGGCAGTTGAAGACAAACAATGATCCTGTTAGGGCAGACTCCTTTTGGAAGAAACGAGTTCAATACGCTACTTTGGCCCCAGCTTTAGTCGTAGACGAATGGTCAATGGTCTGTTCTGGCCAATCAGGAAAAGACCGAAAGAGTGTCACGTTGAGGCACTTGGTGGTCATTTAAGGGGTCATTTTTTTAATCAACTCCCATCATTGTTAGTGAGTACTGATTTTTACTGAATTATTAAATTGTAATGCCTAGTTTGTTTTCTTGCAATGTGTGTGTTAGTTCAAGGTGGAAACTTCCATTGCAGTGTATTGTAAAATGATTGGTCGGATGACCAGTCATCTGAAGACATGGCATCCCCATGCATGGGCCAAGCAGACAGTGGTGCGCTTTGGAATGAACAAACACGAGTGTTTTACAATATAGTCCCTCACCTCTATGAATTGTTTTACGTAACCAGTCCAGTCAAGCAAATACTCTGTTTATTACTTTTCATTATGAGAGATAATTATATTTTTTAACCCTTTACTTAACGTTACGACCAAAAACGGCCAGCTCTATTCTCAAAACTCGCCAATTAATATTCATTATTTTTTTCATTTTTTATCTCTAAAACATAGGTTATGACCCCTTATTGGAACGAACTCGTCGGGCTCGTCATAGGTTATGACCCCTCATTGTAACGAGCTCGTCGGGTAAGCAGACTGTGGTACGCTCTGGAATGAACAAACATTGTCTGCGTTTACTGCCCAAGTATAAATATATGGGAATACTGGCAGCTCGGGCATTTCACTGCATGGCATATTAAGTTTACCCCTTGTTGGACTCCGTGGTGGGTGAGAGCCGGCATTTTTAACGATTTGTTAACACATTATTATTAACAACACGCCACGAATCTATTAAATTAGGATTCAGGAACATTTTTACTCGTGGTCAGCAACACCAAGAACAATGTACAAATGATATTAAATGTAATAAATCATGTGTCATCATCAGTGGATTGTCCCATACAGAAAGAAAGACAAAAAATGATGCAAAAATTGAAAGACAGATAAGTTTCAAAGAGGCCACAGAAATAATTACACCCATGTCGGAAACAATACAAGTGTCATGATATTCTACCCAATTAAAACAAAAATTATCAACATATTCATCAAAATCATTTGAATGCCAGAAAAATTGGACATGAGTAATAGGATATGTATGGATCGCCCCACATTGGGTGGAGGGAATGGTGGAGGGGGAGTGACGTCATAGGTATCATGCGCACTCACACCACGTATCACTATACAGATGACGTCACAAGATGGCCGCTCACGCGGGTTACCATGAAAACACAACATGGCGCCACCAGGTCACGTGACTATGACGTCACTTCCCCCTCCACCATTCTCTCCACCCAATGTGGGACGATCCATACATATCCTACTACTGACATGCCTAAGTAGCACAATTCCGTCAATATTGCAAGCCTTTACAATAAAATACTCCCCTTGTTTTAAACATTGCAGTTGCACTATGTTCTTTTTACATTTCACCAATTAAGATCCTTCAGCTGAATGATCTCGAGCAATTGATTCACCAACTTCAAATTTCATACAATGTGAGAGTTTAATGCACATAGCCTACGCTGTGGACACCCCTGCAGCAAAGAGGACCTCATATGGAAAACATTAGAAGAGCTTATTTTTAAAATATGCTTGGAACGTGCTCAAATAGGGTTTAGACACGTATTTGCACCCCTCAAATGGCCCTTATACTTCATCTGATCTTACAGTTGCTTGTTCATCAGTCTTCTTTGATTTTGCTTGGAAGATTTAAGATGATTTGTGCCCGAGCGACCACTTTCCACGTATGTTGGAAAGTGTGGTTCCTAAGATAAAGAAGCCTCTCAATAAATAAATACATCAAATCTGTTTGGCAATCGGAATGGGATAGAGCGACGAATAACAAGCTCGATCCCATCCGAACTACGATTACTAAAACATATCCGTCCAGTAACCTTTATAGAAAAGATCACTTATTCAGACGCGATGTCATTTCGCCATACAAGAGTTGCATTTTCCATTTTGCTTTTAGGTAATATGCGACCTGAATGAGCTCTTTGCCAACATGTGTTGACAATGGAACATACTCTTTTACATTGCACTGATTTTAATCATGTCAGAGGGCAGAATTTTACTGTGGGATTTCTAAGAGGTGTGTTTTATCAAACGAGATGAAACAAAATTGTATCATTTCAGAAAGTAATCAACATTTTTAATAAATTTTAAAATTGTTTTTAATGTTTTAAACTAGAGTTTAAAAGTCTCAAATCATCAATTTGATTGATAAAGTATTCACATTTCTTGTGTCATCACTCATTACTCTTTAAATCAGTCCTTTCTTTGATAATTCTATGGTAATTATTTCTTATTCATATTAACCCATTTTACTTCATAATTGCTAAAGACTTGTTTTATTTTTATTTTGACAACTCATTTCCAATTTTTTATGAGTTTTGTGTTATATTTAAGGAATAGTGCATGGAGTTGACTACGCCCATATAGTGCCCAGTGAGGTGGTGTAGTTCCCACCGCGAAGCGGAGGGAACAACACCACCTCAATGGGCACTATATGGGCGTAGTCAACAACAAGACATGCACTAATCCTTATATTATATCGAACACCCATCAAGAAAAACATCTGACCGATTTGGTAATCTGTTACCAAGGTAGCAGCCCTACCAACCAGCGTTATATAGAAAAAATACCATGTAATTTTTAAAAAACATTTTCTTCTTCCAAAACACGGCTAACTTGGATTATTGATATGAGCAGAAGACAGATTTTGAATCGGTCGGCAAGGGTAAACAAAACATTTCCCCCAAACAGATCTGTGTATTATAGAATCGCGCAACTCGCGAATGAAAACTAAAATTTTCGAAATTTGACAACGCAGTTTGATAATTTCCACACATTTGTCACACATATACATTACCGAATGGGTCAGCACGGGATACAAACTCCGAAGATTCAATTGAATTCCATTATTTATTCGTTTACTGCCCAAAACATACAATTAAATAGCGAAATAATATGAGCAGCGAAACAAACGATTTTTCATATCCGGACGCGTTCTCATGAAAGTTGGACCCAGGTATGGATCATTCTCTTCGAAACGAGATATGGATCATCTTCTCAAGGAATAAAATGAACGCCTCGAAAAATGTGACTTCAACAATGGAAAAGCGATACAGTTTTTCACAAAGATTTCTTTCCGAATCGTTTTGTGGGTGTTGTGCCTCTGTGAATCGATTTTTAAATTTAGCCTGATCAGTTTTATTTGTCCAGTATGAAAAGAAAACTGATATGGTAATGTGCTAAAAATAGAAAGCGTGTAGTGCCTGTGTGTAGTGCCTGGTCAGTTCTGTGGATGCAAACTACACGAAATAGGGTATCATCTTTCAGCCAATCAGAATGCAAGGAAGTCACGTGAGATATAATATGCTTATATAATTACCTTCTTTATAACTTTAAATACCGTTTTAGCAACAAGACATACTGAAGAGCAGCTAAAAGCAAGAAAATAAATTAAAAAAAATAATAATTAAGTAAAAACTAAATAATTAAATAAATAAATATATTAATATAATTAAATACAGTTAAAACTAGAAGTCCTGTCACAAAATGCGCACAAATAGCAGGTTGATATGCGCGTTAATATGCGCGTTATGGCCCATGTAAAGCTATGGAATTCTGTACATATGGCCTGTGCACAAGCAATGTTTCAGCCAATGGACCTCCGGGTAACCCGGAGGTCCATTGGCAGAAACATTGCATGTGTTTGCTATGAGTAACCAGGAGAACCTGCTGTGGTTTGGATGCCATTCGATATGGCAATTGCGCGCAATTCCAACGCGCAATTTAGCCTAGATAAGCGCACTATTCGTGACAGGACTTCTAGTTTTAACTGTAAACTTGAAAATGATATGACTCGCTATGTTTTGGCATTGGAAAAGGGCAAAACAAAAAAGAGCAAACATTGTAGATTATGGAATGTGGCGCTAGGGTTTAACTGTAAATTGATTTCATACATGCAATATGAGAAAGTAGTAGAACAACAACATCATTTCAATCCATAAGGCATTTGGTTTTGTCTGTAGAAAAAGTTGATAAATATATCGGGAAAAGGTTTATCAGTAATAAATAACTGGACCTTAATTAAGCACCTCCTGAAATATTTCACATGACAGCGAAGTTGCTTCTACTGATTATTATGTTTTAATGATTGCTATGAAACGTGATGTTTCTGTTGATAGCGTACCCAAAATATATCCTCTCGTCCACGTGAAGCATGCTTCCCACGAATGCCACAAAACACTATAATCCACATGCAATATCTGGGTATAAAACAAGAAAATGTGTCATTTCTTTTGTCAATAAATGAGGAGGAAGCTAACACAGGCACTAAGATGGCAAATCGTTGGCATACATGCAACAGACATGTCATTCAACACTACTGAAAGATAACTTGGATATAGTCTTTCTGTCATCAGCAGTCTTGTCTGAAAACATCAACAAACCAACGATGTTAAGGACCGATCAAGGCCTGAACAACCTAAAAGACCTCTCCTATGGAAGGTCGGAGCCTGACACGCCTCGTTAGGCTTGAACCCTTTGCTTCAAATGGGGTTTTAAAACGCCTTTGTGTTCTCCCTCTCCCAGCAGGCGTTTATGTAACAGAACTGTCCAAAGCCGTCTTAAAGTACTGTGTATGATGTCCAGAAGGGTCACCGACCGTCGAGCTCTGTCCGATTAGCAACAAAGAGGACGTTTGGAGTGGTGTATGGCACAATATTGCAATCTCAGAACGTGGAGGAGAGTTCATTGGTCAGAAGAGGGCAGGATCATTCACGTCACAGATAGTCGCGTGTGAGTGTGGAGACATAGAAATACTCCCTACATGTATGTGCCCAGGAACATCAGCCTACAGTTCCTTGTGGTGGAGGACCAATAACGACATGGTGAAAATACGTGGAAATCTCAATGATCATCAGTAGAACCGGAAAATGCTCATTTCTGTTGTCGAACCTAATTTGGACAGCCACCCGTTGGATATTCGCCTTGTATTCACGGACGGCAATGTAAGGCCACATCGTCCCTATAGCATAATGTATTCAAGACGTACCTTTCTTGTACAGTGTTTTCACAATCTTTCTGATGAACAACAAATGCGACTGATTCTAGTTACATATGTCACCCAGCTAATGACGACGATTGAAATACCACCAGTTTATCGCTGTGCATTGATATGTATTTCACTGTGAAACGTCTCTAGAACGTTTAGTGGTGTTGTCACGCATAATGAAATGTTAGTTGACGAGGTATTGTCTTTTAATTCTCAATTCGTAGGCTTGCTGTGGACGATAAAGGATAACCCGCATACCATTTGATAATCGACATTCCAGCGGTACTGTATATATATTAATGAAATTGAAGCAAACGATGTTCCCAATACAGAACTCAATAAATAATTGCCACTTAAGGCCACACAAAGTAGATCTTCTGTTTCGCAGGCCATTATTTGTGAAATTGCATGCGGGCGAGCGTTTTTGTATTTTATTTTTTATTTCAGTAATTTCTTCTTTGCAATCAAAAGTTCATGTTCTTGGTTCAAGTTCTATGCCTCATAATCTACAGAGAGCATGGGTGGTGGTGTATTTCATCCCTTGAGTGCAAGAAGGCTTTGCAATGCTAAAGCATTGCAAAGCCTTCTTGCACTCAAGGGACAAATTCATCAATATTTTTAACTTGGGTAAAATATCAGACATAAACCATTTAATTTTAATTTTTTTAAAGTTTAAATTGGTTATAAAAAGAGAGCATGCGGCAGTCAAAAGGACCATGCGGGAGGGCCTAAGAAACAGATTTTTTTATTTTTTTAGGCCTAACCGAGTGTTTGTGCCCTATATTTAACTAGAATATATATAATGAGTTATGGTCTCAGATTTTGAACTCAAGACTCTCAATTATGGAACATCTAATTTAATTTTATATCGCCTTTGTCAAGTTGGAGCTCCACATGGTATTGTGCTCGGATCGAATCACGTTGCTGAACTGAAAACGGGAGTCGAACCCTGCCCAACAACGATATCAAAAGAGGCAAAGGCAAACGCAAAAGGGACCCAGCAGCCCTATAATTGGTGGACTTCCTTTCTTGACTTGTATATCTATATATATGTGGATGTGTTGCGGGCAGTATTTGATCAACACAAATTGAGATGTTTCTCTGGAATTCGAGAATATACATTATGTGCTGTCTGAGCTTTATTTAGACAAATTTCATTCGCTCCTTCATCTCTCAGATCCAGCGCACTTGGAACGGATTTGATAATCGACTTTCCAGCCATACTATATTCTGACTTTGATAAAACAAATCTGTTTCAAGTGTGCTGAATCTGAGAAATGCAAGACCCTAAAGCGAAAGATATTCGTCTAAATAAAGCGCAAACAGCAGATGAAAGAAAAACAGTTTTCACCTAGCTTTTGGTCTGCTGAAGACCTTCTTCAGGGCACAGACACAACAGGACAAAATACACACAGACGACGAAAAAAATGTTGCGATAAAAGTTCCCATGAGCCAAGTTCTGACTGAACGGGTGTATAATACCACCCGAAAAGAAAAGAAATCACGGTAAAAGTAGAAAGAAAAAGGTACAAAAATACTGTTTTACAAATTCTGAAAAGTATTCATTAAAGTTCCAACTCCCGGCGGAACCCTGTTTCAATATACCCTTCGAAGATTAAAAAAAAAACATAAATTTTTAGCAATGTCAAGATACTGTCATGTATTGCATGTAAGTATGATAACTGGGTGATTTAAACAAATCTGTTTACAGTCCGCGGTCATAAAATGCAGGAGGAAATATTGGAGTCTTGTGTCGTTCTGGCCGGTGCGGAACGAAGTGGAGATGTACTGGGACTGGGACTGCCCCGTTTTTAATGGATGATTGCCACTAAAGGTATCACGGAACTAAATATTTTCCCATAGGCGACCATTATAACGTTCAAGCAAAAAAAAATACAATTTATTTTCCCAAGGCTGTTTATTTTTAGAGATTGCATCACTTTCGAGTGTAACATTTCAAGAGCGGGAAGCTCTAATTCTAATATTTAATTTCCTGATATCTATTGTCATTTCCAACCCTAAAAAAGAGACATTTTACCACTTTCATAAGATAAAACAATCATTTCTGCACTAGAATCTGACTATTGGCTTCTTCTGAGTCAAAAACGTGGGAAATTTGATCTTTTAAGAAAAAGTGTCCAAACTGTGCCAAATGAGCTTAAAACCAGTACTGCCTCCAGAAGATTTTTCTCGCCCATTACCTAATAAATTAGCTGAGAGAGATGAGAATTTATAACTTTCTTTAAAAACTTCCCTGATCCCAAAATAAAAACTCAAATCTGCACCAGCACACAATATTTTGGAAAAAATCTGTTTCATTTAACTATACCTAAAGCAAAACGGTGCCCCAACTCCCACAAAATAATATGAATGTCAATTTTGTTTAAAAAACTGGGGTTGCAGTTATATATTTCACCAATATAAAAGGACTCTGCCATTTTATCCTAAGAGCTGAAGTAAAATTTTCTTCTACCCACCCATGTGATAATATATAACCCTCAATTATATTTTACCATGTGATAATATATAACCCCGTATGCCCCATTTTTATCAAAATTTATGACATAATTCAGAAATTAATTGATATTGACCTAAAACAACCCCCCTGTGATATTCAATTAACATTTGTGATAGGTTTTAAATCTCATTCTGGCTTCTGAAACATTTCACCTTGTGTTTGGTGAATATTTGACAATGTTCGTGAAAGAAAGCATCAGTTTTCTCAGTCAAGGCACCTAGAGTCATTGGTACGGTACTGACAAAACATAAAACAGTGTTTTTTCCAAAGAAAAGACCAGTACCTGCTACTGTGGTAACTCCTAACAATGTTAAATGTCTAAAACCATCAAATATTTATTTTATAGTGCTATGCATGTGCTGCAAGTACCCACCAGTGCTCTTTCACAACTTTTGTTTCAATTCCCACAGACACCCATTCTGACCAAAAGAGTGAAATTGTAGAAAATATGTTTCCAAAGAGGATGAATCTGGGATTTGCAACAGGAATTTAGTGGTGGTCTTTGATGTTCAATGCATTTGCGTATGCGGGTGGGGCGAGAGTGAAAAGTTAGTCAGCTTCCAATTATTAAAAATGCAGACAGACACAGGTAAATGGAAAACAAAGAAACAAGTTGTCTGATGAAACGACAGACAGATAGACAGACAGGAGACAGGCAGACAGATATAATTTCAGTCACACATTTAGGAAGTCTACATTAGAGTACCGAATAACATACAATGGAAAATATAGTGGAGAAGCCAGGACAAGATAGTGAAATAAAATAACTCAGTGGACCATGAGTGCGGCAGTCTCAAAGTAAATTATAAGAAACTGAAAGTTACATTAACTTCAGACTCGAAAAACATGTTGTACGGTCTTTCCAAATGTTCAGCACCAGCAGAAGGGTTAAGTGTGTATGGAAGGGGGACTTGGTTCAAGAAGAGAGCAATATTTCGCAATTGTCACTGTAAATTTGTGCTGTATCATGGGAACTATGACAGCACTAGTATCAGACTGCTACATGTATGTTGGTAGCTATGTACAATGTCATTCATTCACATTTGTCATTTTATTATGTTATTCTTCCACTGTAGTCCCCTCCCCTCCCCAACTTTGTGTTCCACAATACTCTGTCAATGAAGGACTTGCTTTCTGACATTTTAAAGAGCATAATATACAAAAGAAAAATCTCTGAATACCAGTCAACAGAAGTTGAGAATAGGTTGGTTGGCTGTGTGTTTCAATGTTGTTTATTTTTTTGTGGGGGGGGGGGGGGGGAGGAGGTGAACGTTGGAATCACTCTGCCCTAGTACTATGAAGGGCAACCACGGTTTAAATAAATATTAATAGGGTAAGGTAGGCTGTTAGTTTGCAGCTACAAGAGATTATAGTGTGCTCCTGTGGAATACACTTGCTGAAGATGTGAATTTGCTATCATTAACACCTTTAGTTTTGGCAATATACCCTTTGTTTCTGCCTGTGCCCAAAATACAACTTTTCAAAACAATAAAACAGTTCTCTAGGGTGTACGGACCTACAATGAATATTTAATGTTGAAATATTCATCCAAAATATTATTTGGATCTGGTTTGGAAGCAAAAAACATATTTCCTATAGGTGTCACTGAACTAAATATTTTTCCATGGGCGACCGTTATAACGTTCAGGCAAAAAGGTATGATCGCATCACTTTAATTTTGACATTCAAATATCTTTGTCAAGTATAGCCCTTCAGACAATTTTTTCTGACCCCAAAACATATGGCCATGCAACAAATAAGAGAGAAAAATTGACAGCAAGGGAATTACCGGTCACGTGCTCATATTTTTCAGGGAATTTTCTACAAAGGACATCAGGTATAAGTTGTATATTTTAGGTCCAAAACTAATCAAATCATCCACTTTTTTTATCTTGAATATTCATCAATAACGTAAGATGTCAATAGGATGCTTCAAACGTTTATTGAATCAATATATTTTCCCAAGGCTGTTTATTTTTAGACATTGCATCACTTTCGACAACATTTCAAGGCAGGAAAGTCTAATTCAAATATTTAGTTCCCTGATACCTAAAGGCTTGTGATTCGCTGTTTCTGGTGCAGGGAAGCAACTAAGTGAAACTAGTATCTACAAGACCATTACTCGTGGGTTCCAACTCTGCCTAAAACACTTGGATGATCACCAGAACTTAAAAGAACTGGACAGATTTCACGGTAGGAATAATGGCGAAAAATGTGCAAATAGTCTAAAAAGATGATGAAAATGGTAGTGTCGGACAAAAATAAAATGCGTCCAGATCGCTGAGTGCAGTTGCTTGAAATTTACGGAATTAGTACTGCGTTCCTTTATGGACAGTAACGTGTCTTTGTCGTTTGCCTAGACGCGTGGAAACAACGTGGATTGCTTGGAAACTGAGAGGACGATTCCTCCCTGCTAACGAATAGTTTGAATTTGAAGTTCTTTTCTACAACTAGTATCCTCAAAATAATGCAATACCAGGTATCCTCAAATACACGTATGTGCCTGTGTGCTAGGGCACATTGTGTCACATTAGTGCGTTTTCACATAAGCACATATAAGCACATATCGGCACATAAAGAATGTGCCTTTGTGCTAGGTCACATTGTGTCACATTGTGCCTTTTCACATAAGCACATATGACAAAAAGGGATTCTCAACTTGGTATCGTCGAATAATACAATCCGGGTCTTAGGTATCCTCAAATACCCGTATGTGCCTATGTGCTCGGGCACATTGTTTCACATTGTGCCTTGTCACATAAGCACATATAAGCACATATCGGCACATAAAGCATGTGCCTATGTGCTAGGGCACATTGTGTCACATTGTGCCTTTTCACATAGGCACATATGACAAAAAAGGGGTGCCGAAGGTCATATGTTTTTTTAAAAAAAGGGGTGCCGAAATTGGGGTGCTTGGGATATTGGTTTTGGGGATGATAAAGGCTTTTGATATACACAAAGGAGATAACTCTGTACGATTAAGTACAGGTTATGGGAAATCAAGCAATCTGATTGATTAGTTATAATTTATATAAATGATTTAGATAAATGAAACAACAAGAGTACTTGAAATAGGGTCAGAACTAACAGGAATAACCCAGAATAGCTAACTATAGTAATAATAAGCAAAGCTGTTCCAACAGATGGGCTCTTCTGTGCTACGGGAGTATACTCCAGGGCAAAGGAACATGGTCAGATAGACGAAAACTATTGCATATATAGATAGAAGCAGAGAATTCTGAAAGAATTCGAAATAGTAAAACTTGTCGGGTTTATTTGGGTAATTCGTGATACTCCTTTTCAATCGAACATACCCTCCGAACATACCCCTGTCTTGTTAGAAAGTTTTGGGATACATTTTTAGAATTCGCAGAATATCGGTTATTTATAGAACTGACGACAGTCACGTTTGCAAGTATCCACTGTTTGCAAAATCGATAGTCGAAAGCAATGAAGCGAAGTATAAAAGAATATTTTGTCGCCACAAGGCCGAAGAAATGGTATGTTCCTGGTATCATTATTTTTACATCACATACCCCAAACTTAAAGTTAATGTTAATGGGGAACCAATATTTTCAGTCGCGTATGTTTCCCAGTTCTAATTTTATTGAGGGCTTCTGGCATTCGCCGGGTCAACTCAACTGGCCATTCGCCCGAATCTGCGAATGGCTAGTTGAGTTGACCGGTCGGTTCTCATTGTGGCACGCCGCAATGCCTACAACAATCTTTAAACGTATTATCCCCCCACTTTCTGGAAAAGTGGGGTATACTGGATTGCATCTGTCCGTCGATGGGTCGGTCGTTCGGTGGGTCGGTCAGATGTCCATCGTGAATGATCCGGGCCTTAACTCCTATAATGGCAGAGACAAATTGATGAACTTTTGTATAGGTGTGTGGTGTGACATGGCCTTTGACTTTTACGTTCAATCGTTATCTGACCCACCTATAAAATAATCTAGCTATATAAACATCTCTCTCTCTCTCTCTCTCCCTCTATCTCTCCCTCTCTCTCTCTCTCTCTTTCTTTCTCCCCCTCTCTTTCTCTCTTTCTCTCTCAGACGCACACACATTAACTTGAAGTATACCAAAGATTCGATATAAATTATTATCTCCTGGGTTACTTTTCAAATTATGTCATGGCTGCATCTAAGCAGTCGTGACATATTTGTCAAAGAATTTAAAATGATTTAACCGATCTGAAAATCAGCACCAAAGGAGTCAGTGGCAATATTGGCCCAGTATATCAAGAATGCCAACAGCTTTCCAAATTTGTTGCCACTATACAGCCAGAAAATGTAAGGTAAAAGAGGTTACTTGCTTCTGCGTTTCCGACGATTGATGTTCCCGCAATGTCAAAGATCACTACTCTGTCGTGGACAAAATATGACACAGGCAGTCACCTATTCGCGAAAGTCACTTTCGCAAATAGGTGACTGTTATATTTTGTCCATGACAGACTAGCTCTATGACCAGAAGCAGTATGTGACAATGTATGTGATGTATGGTTTGATAATTTTAACTTTTACAACGAAAAATGTGTGTGTTCCTTTCATCAATTCATATTCAATTGGAGGCCAGAATGTATTTAGAAGCCACCTCAGCGCACCTGAAAATCAAAAACATGGAGGGACAACCCCCCGTACCCAGACCGCCCCCCACACACACACACTCAAAACTGCACGTCCATTCGGCACGTGCGGCTATCGCCTCTGGCGACATCAGTCCCCCCCCCCCGTATTTAATTCCACGATCCGCCCATTGCAGCCTAACGCGAAAGATATTCGTCTAAATAAAGCTAAAACAGTACAAGAAAAAAAAAAAAAACATTTCACCTAGCTTTCGGTTCGCTGAATACCTTCTTCTGAGTACAAACACAACACGAGAAAATACATACAGACGACGAAAGAAATGAAATTAGGAGACAACAGTTCTCGTGAGCCAATTTCTGACTCAACGGGTGTGTAAAGAATAGAAACCTAGGTAAAAGTGAAATGCAAAAGATAAAACAACACTGTTAGATAAATTCTGAAAAGTTTTCTAGAAAGCCCCAACTCCCCGCGAAACATTTTAACGTACCCTTCGAAGATTAAAAGAAACTGGAATTTTAGAAATCTCAAGATACTTGCATGTATTGCTGGAAAGTATTATAACTGGGTGATTTGACGTGCGAAACGACGTGAGGATGTACTTTATCTACCCCTTTTTAATGGGATAGTGCCACTAAACGCTTGTAAGTCGCTAAAACTTTTGCAGGGAAGCGACTAAGTAAAACTAGTATCTCGTAGACCATTACTTGTGGGTTCCAACGCTGTCTAAAACACTTGGATGATCGCCAGAAGTTAAAAGTGGACAGATTTCGAGGTAGAATTGATGGCGAAAAATGTGTAAAAAGGCTAGAGAGACAAGGAAGATGATGAACATAGTAGCGTCGGACAAAAATAAAATGCGTCCAGGCTGCGGAGTGCAGTTTCTTAAAATTTACGGAATTAGTACTGCGTTTCTTGATGGATAGTTACGTATCTTTTTCAAGTACCTAGACCGCGTGGAAACAACGTGGATCGCGTGAAAACGGTTGAGGCGGAGAGGTCCTTTCGTGCATAGCTGTTCGATGCAGAATGTATCCCGGGTGACGCCTTCTGCTTTTGTCCAGTCGGGTTAGGAGTAAATGCCGCAGGCCGGAAAAGAAGCGTATATTTTCATATGTTCTGTGTTTCTATGGAAATGAAGACGAACGAAGATTTATTTTTTGACTTAAATGAACTGGATTAGAAATGATTTGTGCATTGAAAAGAGAAGTAAGTATTTTAACAGATATTCATGGTTTTTATCATATGACTATGACATTTTTACTAAATATCACTACTGTTTGACGATGTTTTCCAAACTGTTGTATCACACCGGGTGAGATTTTTCCGGATCAAAAGTCCATATCACACTCTTACGGAAATCAAAAATCCATATCACACTCCCATGGAAATATCCGAGAGTTTCCGTGAATAGTTTTCGTAACTAGGGAAGTCGTTGTTGTTTCGTCTGCCGGGAAGAATCTGGGTATCTAATTTATAACGGCCAGTGAATCGAAGTGAGCAAATTATGTTGCTATTTGTTGACTATTCTCGTTGAGGTGGCCAGATTTTCGGATCACGTGTGATCCGAAAATCTGGCCACCTCAACTCGACGTGATACTACGATACGGATCAACACACTATTATGATAGTGCACACCCACGCAGTGGCGTGTGCGCACATAGGTAATGGGTACGTGTCCTTGATTTTATAATTTTTCTATATACCATGCAACAGAGTTTGGGGTGCCATCTGGCGGCGTGGCTCTCCCACTGGCAAAAAACCCAGAATCATTGTAACGGATACTTAATTGTTCTGGGCCTTTCAAAGGACATTATGTAAAATATATTGTTGCAGAATGCTGGAAACTATGATAAATAATCAAGTAATGAAGTGACTTTCGAAGGTAGGTAGTTGTTGGCGAGTTAGGTATTGTTTGAAAGTTCGAAGTGCCAATGCCGTCCGTTGCCGGTTTCGTCAGATTTAAAGCCCAGTTTCAATTTCAATTGAGAACGCACACTTCACAAATTGCTGACAACGAATAAAAAATAAAACAAGTGATTTATCGACACTTTTAGTGGGCCTTTTTCATTTGTGGGTAACTTAGCGCGATTTCCTAAGAAACAGCCGGAGTTCGGATGAATTCAAGTTATGTTGACGTAAGGTCTGGAGAAATTTTTGTTCTCAAAACACGGGCATGCAGTCTTGTAGTAAAATTTTACAGAAACAGACATGAACGCGAACAGCGATACCTATTCATTTATATCCTAGATTTTTCTTCACAAGTTCACTAGATCCAGTCTATGAACTATTTTTACCAATGATACAATACAATGTCAGTTTAAGACTGTCAGAATTACAGTGTAGCGGCCAGCCAATTTTGTGATCCGACTTGTTTTCCTGAAGACTAAATACCAGAATCACTCGGAATTCCCATTTAAATTACATGCATACTTCCTCTGTGTTTTGGTAAACAATATTTTAATTCCTGGATGCTTTAGGCATTGCAACCAGAATAGAACTGAATTCATCTTCAAACTTGTCAATGTCGCCCTCCTCGTCTGACCAACATCTGGAGGTGGGGATTCTGATATTTAGACTTGAGTATGTTTCTCCAAAAATGGCAAAAAACGATTGAAAAGCCTAAATACCAACCTCCCCAGAACCGAACTCTAAATAATATTTGGCACTGCACTACAGAATCAATATTTGATGGTTTCAGGCATTTTAATGGTGCTATGAGATAACATATGACCTGCACTGTCTTGCCGTTGGAAAATTATTAAAAAAATCAATGTGTAATGTTTTATCAGAGACACACCATACCAATGACTCAAAGTGCCTTAATTAAGAAATGTGAGGGATTTAAAAAAAGGTTTTTTTTTTACAAATATTGCAAAATATTCATCAAACACAATGTGAAATACGTAGAAATATCTTAAGAAGCCAGAATGTGATTTAAAAACTATCAGAAATGTGAAATTTAATATCATAAGAGGTTTGTTTTGTGTCAACATCAATTAATTTATGAATTATATTTGTGATGAAAGTGGGTATGCTGGGGGTCTAGGGGACACATTCAGGGCTATATTTTACCACATCAATATGTAGAAGAAAATTTGACATAATTTGTTAGGATAAAATGGCACTGTCTATTGATATTGGTGATTTATATAGCTGCAACATCAGTTTTTAAATAAAAATTGACATTCATTTTGTTTTGTGTGGAGGGGTGGGTGGGTGGTGAACACCACTCTTTCTCTTGCAGTATGGTTAAATGAGACAGATTTTTCCCAAAACTATTGTCTGCTGATGCAGATTTTAGTTTTATTTTAGGATTGGGGTAGTTTTTAAAGAAAGCAGCGAATTCTCATGCAGAAATGACTCTTTTATCAAATGAAAGAGATAAAATGTATCTTTGGAAGGATTAGAATGTAGGTTAAAATCCCCCCTACAAAAAATACCCCCAATCATTTTTACACACTTAGCAAAAATTCCTCCCACAGTTTTTGAGTAGTACCACATTCTCTCACATTATTTTAAGAGCAGTACAAAAATCTCCCTCCCAGCCTCTTACACCAAAAGGTTAAAAGGCAGTCCAAAAGGATTTAAAAACTTATGTATTTAATTTGTAAATTACATAAACACTCATCACTATTTACAAGAAAACATGCCTCAATAACTATTTATCAACACAGTTATTTAGTTATTGGAGTTTGAGGACACTTTCAACAGCCAGTGTCACCTCGTGTCAGACAGTTTTATGGGTGGAGGAAACTAAAGTGCACTGAGAGAACCACCTGGCAACAGTGAGCAATTATCCAACGTGCTAACTCCACACAAGCAAAGTTAGTATTGATTGAAGCAACAAGTGCTCGGCCTCAAGTGGTAAAAAGCTTTGGACATTTTTGTATGGCTTTAAATATACATGTACTTCTAAAAAATTAGGGGGTGGGGGGATTTTTGATCACCAGAAATTATGGAGGGAGGAACAAGGTGGGGGGGGGGGATTTTGCGCATTGTGTGAAAATGATTGTGGGGGGGGGGATTTTTGCGCATTGTGTGAAAATGATTGTGGGTGGAGGGGGGGGGGGGTTAATTTTTGTCAGGGAAAAGTTTTGTAGGTTACCCTTCGAAAGGTTTGGGTTTGATTATAGGAAATAAGTAAATGTACATTCTAAATGTACATGTATTTTGGCTTCCAACACTGATTTAATTATATTTTTTGGATATTACACATATTTCACTTTTAAATGTTCATTCGAGAACCACAGACTGAATAATACTGTTTTATTTTTGGAAAAGTTATATTTTTGTCACAGTCGGCAATAAAGTCGATATATTGCCAAACATAACGCAGTTAAATGCATCTTGAGCAAGTGTGGCATCCAGAACTGAGAAGCACACTATAACCTATGACAAATACATGTACACATGTAACCACCTTTTTTACCCTATTAACACATCTAATGAAACTATGCTTTCCCCTCATTGTACTTGTGATAGAAGGGATTCCAATTATATTCCAATCCTCTCCCAAATCACCATCCAAACATTTAGCCAGAAAACCCATACTTCACTTGTATTAGCTGAACAAGCTCATTCCAATAAGGGGGGGCATAAGCTATGTTTTTGATGCCAAAAAATGCCAAAAAAAATTAACATTGAATGGCAATTTTGGTGAATGGTGCTAGCCGGTTTTGGCCATTACATTGAGTGAAGGATTAATAGAAGCTTTCTCCATATTATGATGTTAACCCTTTACCTTACATGAAAAGAAGACAGCACTATTGAATAACTAATTTCTTTTCATTTTTTTGCGTCAAAAGTATAGTTATGGCCCCCACTGGGTAAAATTGAGCTGAACGAGCTCATTCCCATGAGGGGTCATAAGCTATGTTTTTGGTGCAAAAATAAAATAATGAACATTGAATGGCAGTTTCGGTGAATGGTGCTAGCCTGTTTTGGCCATTACATTGAGTGAGTGATTAAAAATGTTTAAAAAACAATTTCTTCATTCACAGAGTATTTTGGAACATAAATTTGGGGAAAGGGGGGTGGGGGTACATTGGGAAAAGTAACAAACTTGCAAATGTGAATGAATGGCTTCTGCGCACAGCTATCAGTATAGTAGCCTGATACTAGTGCTGTCAGGGTCCCTATGTTATAGCACAAAACTGCATTGACAATTGTCCCTCTACCACCCATACTAAACCCTTCAGCTGATGAGAAAGTTAACAGCATGCACTCTCAGTTTCCTATGATTTGTTAGTACTGCAGCACTCAGGGTCCACTGAGTTTTTTTTCTTTTTTGACAACCCTGTCCTGGCTCTTCTCCTTTATTTTTCATTGTATGTCAGTCAGTATTCCTATGTACATGTAGAATGTCACTTTCAAAATATGTGATTGCATGTCTGTCTGTCCATCATACCATTCCTATGTACATGTAGACTGTCTCTTTCAAGATATGTGATTGCATGTCTGTCTGTCCATCATGCAAAGTGTTGGTTTGTTTCCATTTGCACAGTTCTACATTTTCAATAACTGGCAATTGACCCCCCCCCCACACACACACACACCCATACACAAATATATTAAACATTAAAGAGCACTACATTCCTGAAGCAAATATCTGAGTCATCCTCACTGGATACTAGGCATGCATGTATTTTCCCTAATTTCACCCTTTTTATCAGAATGGGTGCCTGCAGGGATTAAATCCAAGGTTGTAAACAAGCTCTGGTGGGTACATGTACTTGCGGGACATGCACATCACTACAGAATCAATATTTGATGGTTTTAGGCATTTTAACACTGCTATGCTATAACATAGGAGTAGTGCTGAGCTGGTCAGGCTGTTGGAAAAAATCAGTGTTTAATGGTGTGTCAGTGACACACCAATGACTCTAGGTGTCTTAACTGAGAAAGTGAGGCTTTTTTTCACAAGAATGGCAAAACATTCATCAAGTGCAATGTGAAATATCTTCAGAAGCCAGAATGTGATTTAGGAAATTATCACAAATGGGAAATTTAATATCACAAGAGGTTTGTTATATGTCAACATCAATTAATTTATGAATTTTATCATAGTTTTTGATAAAAAGGGGCATACTAGGGGGACACCTTCAAGCGTATATTTTGCCACATCAGTATGTTGAAGAAAATTTGACATCAGTTGTTAGGACAAAATGGTACTGTCTATTGATATTGGTGAATTATATACATGTAGCTGCAACCCCAATTTTTCAATCAAAATTGACATTTATATGGTTTCATGGGGTTGGAACACCACTCTTTGTCTTGCTGTATGGTTAAAGGAGACAATTTTTTCCTCAAAGTATTACATGCTGATGCAGATTTTAGTTTTATTTGGGGATTGGGTTAGTTTTCCAAAAAATCTACATGAATTCCTTTAGGTAACAGAGCAAAGTGGAGTAGAAAAAAAATGTATTGGAGGCAACAGCAGTTTTTAAGCCATTTGACACAGTTTGGACAGTTTTCTTTAAAAGAACAAATTTCCCATGTTTTTAACTCAGTGGAAGCCAAAAGTTGAATTCTCATGCAGAAATGACTCTTTTGTCACATGAAAGCGGTCAAATGTATCTTTGACAGGATTGGGGTTGATTAAGGAAATACATAATTTGGCTTCCGAACCTGATTTAATTATTATTTTGAGAGATTATTTCACATTTAAAAATTCATTGGGGACCACACACCTTACAATACTTTTTTATTGTTTTGAAAAGTATGTTTTTGTCATCATCACCAATAAGGGCTATATATTGCAAACAAATTCACATCTTAAGCAAGTGTAGCCTCCAGTGGCACACTACAGCCCCCAGCAAATGCCAAATAACAACCTATTTTACCCCACATGTACACATGTATTAATAAATGTAATTAAACCATGGTTCCACATCATAGTACAGGGGCAGAGGGGGGTGCCAATCTTCCAACCCCTTCCAAATCACCATTCAAACCCACAGCCAGAAAACCCATATTGCACTTTTATTTACTGGCATTTAGATGTTTGCCTGAATTATGCTGTTAACCCTTTACTTACATGTAACATGAAAAGCTGATTACCCTTGCCCACAAACTTATTGACTTACTAATTTTTTGTGTCAAAAACATGACTTTTTATACCACTGGAATGACCTCATTCCAATGAGGGGTCATAAGCTATGTATTTGACACAAAAAAACGAGAAAATAATGAACATGGAATGGCAATACTTGTGAATAGCACCAGCAGCTTTTGACCATTATATTTGGTAAAGGGTTAAAAAGTGTTAGAAAATAATTTCTTCATCGAAAGAGTATTTTAGAACACCAATTTGGGGGTGGGGTACAGTGGAAAAAATAACGCAGTAAAGTTGCAAATGTGAGTGAATGGCATTTGTGCACAGTCTTGTACTAATAAAGTAGTATAGTACTAAATTTTCCCTCTTATTTGATGCACAACCCCCTGTTTTGGGGTCGGAAAAAGTTCTCTGAAGGGTTATACTTGACAAAGATATTTGAATCCCAAAATTAAAGAGATGCAATCAAATTTTGTTCAGATCGAGCATTGTTGTCACGGTTCCCATGTTACAGCACAAAACTACAGTAACAGCTGTGAAATATTCTCTCCTTGAATCAAGTCCCCAACCCACCTGCCCATACTGAAGCCTCAGTTGATGAGAAACAATTGGAAAGACTGTACAGTATGTTTTGGAAACTAAAGTCAATCTCATACACTCTCAGTTTCCTATGATTTGCTTAGGTACTGCAGAACTCAGGGTCCATTGAGGTTTTTTTTTCCATTTGACAATCTTGTCCTGGCTCTTCAAACAAAACTTTCCATTGTATGTCAGTTTTTTATTTCTGAGTAGACTTTCAAAACACTAAAAAAAACAAATTTTTTAAGCAAATATCTCATTCATCCTCCTTGGAGACATATTTTCCACAATTTCACACTTTTTATCAGAATGGAAATTTGTGGGGATTAAATCTAAGGTTGTGAAAGTGCCCTAATGGATACTTGCTGCTCAAGCACAGCACCACAGAATCAATATTGGATGTTTTTTGGCATTTTAACAGTGCTAAGAGATACCACATGAGCAGTACTGGTCATACTGTTGAAAAAGCAGTGTTTTATGTTTTTGTCAGTACCATACCAATGACTCTCGGTGCCTTAACTGAGAAAACTGGCTTCTTTAGCTCATCTTGACAAAGTCAAGCTGAGTTAATCTCATTGCTCTCCGTCCGTCATCCGTCAACACCATGTTTTGGTCTTCTCCTCCAAAGCCACCGGGCCAATTCAAGTGAAAGTTTTTGTGAGTGATGGTCCCAAAGGGGCATTTCATTTTTGTTCAACTCATGCACTCTCAGTTTCCCATAGGGAGGGAGTGGGGGGAAATGCTCCAAAATATTTATAAAATCTCAAGAACCAGTGTGTTTTGGCCCCGCCCAAAATTTCTATTTTTCTGAACCGATGGTCCGGTGTGAACCAGATTTGGTGTTTGGTATTTTTAGGTCATAAGTACTTGACCCAAGCAAAAAAAAAAAAATTCCTGCATCCCCATGGGAACCCAGGGAGCTAAAAATAGAAATATTTTCAAACACCCATATTTCCCAAACCACACGGAACAGAGAGCTGTTATTTGGTATAAAGTATCCTTAGGAGCACTAGAATTGAATGGTAGAAAACAATTGCCATCGGTTATGTTAGGGTGCTCTGTAATGGGCATCGAAAAAATGCTGAGTCAGCATATTTGCAAAAATTTAAAAAAATCTTTTCTCCGGAACCAATCATCAGAATCTTTTGATATTTGGAATACAACATTCATAGGGAGGGGGGGGGGGGGCAAATAAAAGTTTGTTGAAATAAAGCTCATTGGTTCATATATGGGCTCTCAACATGAGCCCAAAGTTTTAACATAGGGTAATATGGGGAATGTTCTTTAAATATCTTCTTCAGAACCACCAGTCAGAAGCTTTTAATGTTTGGTATACATCATTGTTATGAGGGTCAGATTCAAACCATTTCCCTAGGTTAATATTTGGGCTTTCTTCGGAATCCCAAATTTTATCTTTGTTCAATATGGAGGGTAAATTAATTTAAAAAAATCTTCTTCAGATCCACCAGTCAGAATGCTTTGATATTTGGTATGCAGCATCTCTAAGGGGGTCAGATTCAAGTTTGTTCAAATCAGATCCCTAGGTATATATTTGGGCTCACTATGATAGCCCAAATTTTTACTTAACGCAATATGAGTAAGTTTCTTTAAAAATCTTCTTCTTCAGATCCACCAGTCAGAATGCTTTTATATTTGGTATACAACATCTCTAGGGGAGTCAGATTCCAGGTTGTTCAATTCGAGTGCCTAGATTAATATTTGGACTCCATATGGGAACATGAAATTTAACTTGGTACAATATGAGGGAATTTTTTCAAAAATTTTCTTCTTGAGATCCACTCGTCAGAATGCTTTCACATTTGGTATACAACATCTCTAGGGGGGTCAGATTCAAGTTTGTTCAAATCGGATCCATAGGTTAATATTTGGGCTCGCTATGGTAGCCCAAATTTGAACTTAGTGCAATTCGAAGAAATTTCTTTACAATTTCTCTTCTTCAGATCCAACAGTCAGAATGCTTTCATATTCGGTACAGAACATCTCTAGGGAAGTCAGATTCAACTGTGGTCAAATCAAGAGCCTGGGCTAATATTTGGGCTCTCTATGGGAGCCGGAATTGGCCATTTTGCTGCAGAATTAAAAATTTTGTATTCAGTAACCTCTAGAGGTGTGTAACTAAGATTAATCCACATAGGTTGTATCACGGGGCTTCATAGGTGAGCTCTACATTTTACTTTATGATCAACCGAAGAAAAGGCATGATGCCCAGATTATTTTTGTCACTCCCGAGGGACTCAAGGATTGACAGTGTAGCCTATGGAGATGGCTTGCTTAATGTTGACTCATTCTTGGACTCTGTTTAAATTGTGTTCTGTTCAAGATGAGCGCTTCAGGCCCCGTGGGGCCTCTTGTTTCTTTTTTTTTTACAAAAAATTGCAAATGGTTCACCAAACACATGATGTGAAATGTCAGTCTTCAGAAGCCTGAATGTGATTTAAAAACGATCGCAAGTAGGATATTTAATGTCACAAGTTGTTTGTTTTGTGTCAATATTAATTAATTCATGAATTATGTCACGTTTTTGATGAAGAGGGGTATACTGGGGGAGGGGGGGGGGGGGGTGTGACATTCATTGAGGGCTATTTTTTTTAAAAATGTTACCACATCAGTGTAAATTTCCCGTTTGTGATAGCTTTTTCGCAAGATGTTTGTTTTGTGTCAACATCAATTAATTTATGAATTATATCATAGTTTTTTTATGAAAAGGGTGGGTGGGGGGGGGGGGGGGGGTGGTCACATTCATTGAGGCCTATTTTTTACCACATCAGTATGTGGAAGAAAATTTGACATCAGTTGTTAGGATAAATGGCAGTGTCTGTATTGCTGAATAATATAGCTGCAACCCCAATTTGAGAAACAAAATTGACGTTCACGTTTGTTTCGTGGGGTGGGGAGGGGAGTGGGACACAATTTCTCTAATCTATTGGAGCAATGGACGCAAAATCAGTTTATTTAAGGACGTGTGAAAGGCATCAATAATTAGGCCACATTGAAACTCTTTTTTCAAATTTATTTCCCCTTCACCTTGTGTGGGGACAATAATAATCTATGTGAATCATTGAATTGTGATCAATCACGAAACGAACGTCAACTCAACAACTCTATTTATAGAGTTCTAAAATGAGTCCGCAGGTAGAAAAAGGGACCGTAAGAGTCCGTAAGAGACCGCAAGTAAACTATGGGGGTTAATGTTCTGAAATGAATGGTTTCTGATTGAAAACAGTATAGATAATACACATCCGAAGTTTGGTATCGATATTTCAACTTTAACCCCTGCAATTTTACTATTAATGTATAGCGCGTTTTCAAACTTACAGACTCATTTTTCGCAAGACGGGCCAAAGAGTCCGCAAATGAACTACTCGTCCTAAAAATATCAAATGAACGGTTTCTAATTGAAAACAGTATAAATAATACATATCCGAAGTTTGGTGTTGATATTTCAACGTTAACCCCTAAAATTTCACTATTAATGTATAGCGCGTTCACAAACTCATGGACTCATAGTCATGATAGTGAAGGTTTTTTGTTGAAACATTCGACTGAAAATAGGAAACTAAATGAATAGAATTAAATGAGAATGTCTAATGATATCAAACAAAATGAAGAGAAATAGCCGGTTTATGCTTTTTAAAACTGGCAGCAATTGCTTATCAAATAATATTACTGTCTTACTTTTGTTAACGATTCCTATTTTCCTACCGCCCAAGAGATTCTTTTTTCAAATAGCGAACTCGGACCAGAAGAAACGGATAAATTACCAAATAACGGCGACGTTATTTCGTAAATCCTCGACGGAACACCGGCGACGTTTTTCTCTCTCGAGTCTGGCAAATAATCGACAACATTGGTGTCATTAAATTGAGATAGGTCGGATATCACACATAAATCTGCTATTACGCACCCCTCCCCCTTATACATCCTGCAAGTATAAATATCTCGATATTAAAATGTCTTGCCTGATGTTCCCTATATGGGTTAACTTGGAGGGGGAGGGGGGGGGGGGGCATATGGCTGATTTTAGCTCACCGAAGGGAACTTAACTTATCACTTGCCGTCCGTCGTGAACTTTACATTATTGACTTCTCCCAAACTACTGGACCAAATTGAACCAAATTTGGTGTGCATGTTTCTTATCATATGTCAATTCAAGTGTGTTCAAATAACCTTGCCGCGCCGAACCACAAGGGGCATTACTCTGCTAGCACCCATACATTTTTTTAAAAAAATTAAAAAATCTACTTCTCCAGAACCATCATTGAGCTCCCTGTAGGAGCCCGAATTTTAACTTGGTGAAATATGAGGAAATTTCTTTAAAAATCTTGCATATTTGGTATCAATGCTTACATATTTGGTGTACAACATTTCTAGGGGGGGGGGGGGGGGGGGTCAGATTGAAGTTTGTACAAATCGGGTCCCTCAGTTAGTATTTGGGTTCTCTATTGGAGCCCAAAGTTTAACTTTGTGCAATTTGAGGAAATTTCTTTAAAAATATTCTTCTTCAGATTCAAATCCACCAGTCAGAATCCTTTCATGTTTTAGTATACAACATCTATAGGGGGAGGGGGGGGGGGGGGCAGATTTAAGTTTGTTCAAATCGAGTCCCTGGGTTTATATTTCTGCTGCTTATGGCAGCCTGACTTTTAACTTAGTGCAATATGAGGGAATTTCTTCAAAAATCTTTTTCTTCAGATTCACCAGTCAGAATCTATTCATATTTGGTATGCAGCATCTTGCGGTGGGGCAGTTTCAGTTTTATTCAAATTGGTTACCTGGGTAAATATTTTGGCTCCCTGTTTGAGCCCAAAGTTTAACTAAATGCAATGTGAGGACATTTCTTTTAAAACCCCTTTCTTCAGATCCACCGGCCAGAATTTTTTCGGATTTTGTATATAACATCTCATGGGGGATCAGGTTCAAGTTTGTTCAATTTGAGTCTCTGGCTTATTATTTGGGCTCTCTATGGGCGGGGTGAGGGTGGCATGGGGAGCATGTTAGGTTTGTTCAAATCGATTCCTTAGTGTTTTTCCATAAAATTTGCCATTCATGACTTCATTCCTTTGTAGAGTTGATGAACCATGTATAACTGAATGTGACCCCAAATACGTCTTTGAACCACTTTGGCAGGTGAGCGATTACAGCCCATTGGGGCCTCTTATTTAGTCAAGTTGTGACGAAGTCAAAGCTCGACTTATAGTTTGGTGAATGGCGGGCGGGTGTAAACAGTTGGTTTCCGGATGATAACTTGATAATGGTTCGACGCACGTCATGAAACTCCATAGGGTAGGTTGGCATCGGTGAGTGGAAGAACCCTGTTTATTTTGGAGTTGCTTGGTCAAAGGTCAAGGTCACAGTGACCATGAACATAGTAAATTGTAAACAATTGGTTTCCGGATGATAACTTGTCTATAGTTAAACTCACAT
Organism: Pictodentalium vernedei; assembly: GCA_031216915.1. Lineage (NCBI taxonomy): Eukaryota > Metazoa > Mollusca > Scaphopoda > Dentaliida > Dentaliidae > Pictodentalium > Pictodentalium vernedei. Next base: position 17,935,172 of record CM062292.1, read on the forward strand.
TCATGAAACTTCATACGTAGGTAATGGTTGGCGTTCATGAGAGGAAAAAACATATGATTTTGGACTCACTAGGTCAAGGTCACAGTGACCCTGAACATTATAAATCAAAACAATTGTTTTCCGGATGATAACTTGATAATGGTTCGATCCACGTTCATAACACTTCATAGGTAGGATGGCATCAGTGAGACGAAGAACCCTATTTATTTTGGACTTGCTAGGTGAAAGGTCAAGGTCACAGTGACCTTCAAAATAGTAAATTGTAAACAATTGTTTTCCGGATGCTAACTTGACTACGGTTGAAGCCACATTCATGAAACTTCATAGGTAGGTTGGCCTAGGCGAGTGGAAGACACCTATTTATCTTGGTCTCGCTAGGTCAAAGGTCAAGGTCACAGTGACCTTGAACATAAATCGTAAACAATTGGTTTCCAGATGATAATTTGACAATGGTTCCACCCACGTTCATGACACTTCATAGGTAGGTTGGCATCATTGCAAGAAAGAGCCCTATTTATTTTGGAATCAGTAGGTCAAAGGTCAAGGTCACAGTGACCCTTCACATAGTAAATTTTAAACAATTAGTTTCCGGATGATAAGATGATAATGATTAAACCCACTTTTGTACTGTCACAACTCGACATTGGATCGGTGATCCTATCGGAATTATTTTTGTTTTGTGGGGGGGGGGGGGGGTGCCCCCAGAACGCCCCGGTGGCTGTGCCACCGTGCCCCCACTTGAGAAATCGTGATTAAGTGCTTTGCCCAATGACACAACGCAGTTACCCCTGCTGGGGATCGAACCGTGGATCTCTCGGTTTGATGTTAGTAGTAGATCATGTACCCGATCGACCACATTGGCCGGATCTCATGTGACGTCATAGGCACATGACCCAGTTACTTCATTTTTGGTTGTCATGTTAGCGTGCGTGAGCGCCATCTTGTGACAACATCCCCATAGTGATACGTGGTCCTACATGTAGTGAGCATGCGCAGCGCGTTTTGTTGAGGTGAGACGAGTGTACGTCGTCCATTTTGTATATCTCAGGCCGCCATCTTGGTTTCTATGGTAGCACATGGTTGCTATGTGACCCAAAACCTTATAGTAGGAAAGGGGTGAGTTCGGAGGGTTTGTTCGATTGGATAGGTGTAATTTTAATTACAGCAAACAACCCGACAATCCCTCTTAATAATCCAAAACTACCGAGATGGACTTCGAAAACCCCCACCTAGGGTTTATAATAGAAGCACGTAGTGCTAAATGAATGATGAGAGGTCTCATGTGGATAAATTGAAGTGAACTAGAATACATCGAATTACCACAAACATCCAGCCAATCTCTCTAAACCATCAAAACAACTTTATTTGGCACGGATTCCTCAATACTGGGCTTAAAAGAGTAGCATACAGTGCTTCAAGGTGCGTTTCCTGGTATGAGTAATTGTATTTGTTCGAATACTTTGTAAAATTACACAAATAAATCCAACAGTTCTTTTACTAGTGCGGATTTCCCACTAAATATTCGGTTTCTATCTGTTCTCCCCTAGAATTCTTATTTTTGCCCAACAATAGACGCATTCATTTGTATAAGATTAACTTTATTGTTTCGGATGTGCACCATAGTCTCGGCATTTTATCGACCCCGATATTTTCTGTGGTTTATCCTATTTCCTGGCCTGTTTTGCGTTTTACTGGTCCCATTTCTGCCTATCCCAGCAGACTATTTTGTCTTGGCCGTCTCTGTTTTTGCCTTTCCTGTGTATAACGAAGTCCTCTATGATCCTCAGACCCAAAATACAATCAAGCAGGGTTAGGTATTATTCGAACGACTCGAATCTTATCGAGCAAATAAGCTTTTGAGCAGTTACTGAAAAAGTCACTACTCGAACGACTCAAATCCCATTGAGCAGATGAGTATCGAAAGAGCGATTTCTTTTACGGCTCTTAATGCTCATCGGGGTATAGGAGGATACCTATGACATGATGATGCAGTACTATATATACATGATGATAATTTAGCCCCTAGCATCTGCCCAGTTCTAGACCTCTCCATGATCTTCATATCTCCAACACCACTATTACTGATTTTCCCAATATTGCCATCGTCTGTCCTATAATTAGATTTTACAGTAGTCACCAAATCCCGCAGTCGTCTTCCACTCTCGCGGCCTTGTACCATTACTAGCACTAGTACAGGCTTGCAAACCATCTCAGATTGCTTAAACGACCAGAATCCCATCGAACAAATGAGCCATAGAGTAATTGCCTGAACGAGTGACTCCACGTACGACTATTTTGCTCGTCTAGGTATTGAAGGATGGGAAGGATCTTGGGAACTAACAACGTGATATAATAACCTTAGTTATTGAAATTGACGTACAATCCCGCTTATAATATAGCCTTGATTTTGAAAGTGTTGTTAAACCCTAATGAATCTATTTGCCATTGAATTATGATCTTTTGTCCGTTTAAAAAATGAAGGTTTGTTTTACTATAGCTTGTCTGAAGTTTGATCCTTCCGCACGCTTTCAAAATTTCTCGATTGCCATATTTGTCGCCATATTAACATATGAACATACATGTATGGTTCTGTGTTTATTGCATGTCGCTGTACAACACGTTTTGGCAAATTGTTATATTTCACATAACCGCAGCTATTTTTGCGATATATACCATCTCTTTCCTGAAAAATCTTGCTTGGGGCCTGCAATATTTACCGAAATTAACAATATTGGGTGTGCACCATTACGTGTCACGTATTTTCATATTAATATCTATGTATCTTATATGAGGAAATTGTTTTCGTCAAGTCTCAAATTGAGATGTTTCAGCGGAATTCGAGTCTCTGATTCATCTTCACCGCCGTCTTCATTCAGCCATTTGCGTTGCGGTCAGTCACAGTCCACGAGTTTATTCAAACAATACATGAGTAAATAATGCAACTAGACATCAGTTATACTTTCTGTAAAGTACTTTTCTGGACTAACTTGCAACTTCTGTTTAATTTCAAAAACTGTGTGTCTTGGGTCTTTATCTTGCATTTATATATGATATCTTATTTCGTGAACCGTTCTCTGAACGTTATTGTCGTTAAAATTTGCTATTCTTGAAACTTTCGCTGACAAAATTAATAGACTTTATTTGGGCCAGGTCAGCTCTGATTTGACTGTTGGTTTGACTGGCAAAACGAACTTATATATTCATTAAAACGTCACCTGATGAAAACGCCACTACTAGGCGGATGCGCTATCGCAGTGTGGATAAAACGTGATTGTTCAGGTATCCAGTGACGCTGGAACTATGGGGGCAGAGGGGGGATGCAGCCCTAGGCTCTGGGACGTTTCTTCCCCAAACTAGTTACATTATTTGAGTGGGACGATTCGCCTTAACAATAATTTTGGAGAATAAATAATCATACAAGTATCATTATTTTAAAAGTGATTTCTATCCAGATATTAGTAGGAAAGAAACCAGTCACTATACTGACAATTCCCTCGTGTTCCAGGCAGAGTTAGCCGTCTTTAAATATATCTGAATTATTGTGAAGCTCGACAATTTGGGAGTGTCATTCATGTGAAAAAATATCACTTAGAGTGAGGAAATAATCCAGATTCAAGATGTGTTGGTTAACTAATTATTAATTAAACATTAAATTATCCGTTCACACTGATTTCAGCCGTTAATAATAAAGTGTAAATTAGAGTCATTTCCGATATAAACAAATCGTGATTTGTGATTTACACTTTATTGCCGGCCGAAATATCAGGCATTGTCTGAATGAATTGGATAAATAACCACCGCAAAGGGTGCACCCAGCATCCTAGATATATGAGAGCGTGCAACATCCGGGTTATAAGCGCACTTGAAACATCGGGTACATATGATTTAAATGAAAGATCCCGCTTTTGCTCGCCTCGATATAAAAATCAAACCAAAAAACATGAAAATAGTCACAAATGTCTTCAGATTTTCGACAATTCGATAGAATTTTGCCGTTATAAATTATAAATGGTGGAATAATTAAATGAAAATCTTGATAAAAATAAAAGAATTGCAAATATCGTGCAAGTAGGCGCATGGAACACAATGAAACTCTGGGAACGATATGTAAACAAAATACTGTTTATTCGTTTCCTTAACGACCCAAAGGATGTAACTCCGTCTGTTGTCTTCTGCGTTAGTGAAAACAAAACATATATTCGCGAATTTGGTCCAACTTATCACGAAGCGTGAGGCACGCGTCCACAAATTTTTTCCAATATGTTTTTATTGTGTTTCAAACGGGACAAAACCGTTATCTCCGTCAATATGTATGATATATGGAGATTTAATACCCGGATGTATCATTTGAACACCTCGCCTGTTACTCGGTGTTTAAAAACCGACATCCAGGTATTAAATCTCCATATACCATACATGGTGACGGAGATAACTGATATTGAATACCTAAAATGACTTTAAAAAAAAGTATATTTTTGTCCACTTTATCCGAGAAATTGCCAACTTTCGTGTTAATTCTGATTTAGTAACATTCGTTTTCCATCCCGTGCTCTTGTTTCAGTCCAAATTGGCATTAAAATATCACTGAATTTAAGGTATTTTGATCGAATATTTAAACAACAGTAGAATAGTGACAATGAGTAACTGAACAAGGTTTCACTTTTTCCTTTTCCAGTACGTGGAGAGTGTATTATCACCAAATCACCCGCAGAGTGGAGATTCCATCCGGGCAATAATTGCAAATTTGTTGCAAAGCATAACCAGCACCAGAAAAATTTCAGCCAATGGACCTCCGGATTAAACCCGGAGGTCCATTGGCTGAAACATTGCTTGTGTTTTTTGTCGATATGTATAAAATTTGAAAGTTATAGCTTGGGTGGTAACACCACTCCGCGGGTGATTTAGTTACAATCCACTCACCACGTACTGTAATACACAGAATAAACTAGCATACATATATAGACTATATCCATAGTAGCTTGGTGTACCAAATGTTCACCACGAGTGGGGAAGTGGTATTAACCGCGAGCCTTCGGCAAGCACCTCTCGTGGTGAACATTTGGTACGCCAAGCTACATTGGGTATATTTTATTAATACCATGATCATCAGATTATTAAGAGTCCTTATTATATTTTATCGATTTTACCGAGCAGACGTACATACGTGCGAATCTGTTTTTGTTTTTATGAGCACCGGTTGGCGGTACTTTCGCTGTCAATTTTATCGCTGAAACGAACTGGAAAAAGAACCTCTCAAATCAGGGCGGGGTCTTTTTCATTTTGATAACATAACTATTTCGAGTAGTGGACACTTTATTAGCACGAGACAACGCATGTTTGTTCATTTTTGGTACCTTCTGGGGTAAACTCATTTAAAACGTAATGAATAACTGCCGCTTTCATTTTACTCTTCGCGGGGTGACGAGCGCTAAATTTAATTTTGCATTCAGGTCGAGGTCATCAAAGGTCAACTTGGATATAGTTCCACTGTAGGCGTAAATTTTAACTATTGAAATTCCATTGCTGGAGATTTCACCACGATTGGTGTGCAAAGCTAAAATTTATTTTATAGGTTTTTTTTTATATATACAGTATAAATACAAAATATACATGCGGAATAGAAAATGTCATTACAATAATATCCTTACTTGAATAATTTTATCCCTTTTTTCTTACAGAAAAAAAGGCTATATATCTTGGAAATAAAACCACACAAAATATGAATATCATTGAAATCGGCACCACCAGTCGGTTCTAAAGTTTATCGACATTTGTAGTAGGCATATTATGGTTAGTTTCTGGTTTTGTACCGTTAACACCTTTCTATATTTCTTACACCTTTTCTGGGTAAGAATGCAAGTTTATCTTTATTGTGTATGAATAGCCATTTGTTGCGATAAGGTTTATTTTACCGCGCTTTGTGCCAAGTTCAATATTCTTATAATCTAATATACACAGATTCATTGAATACGTCAAGGACGACTTCAGTATTCCCGTTGCTGATGTTAGACATCAAATCCATCCTACTATCTGTCGCAACGTCGGACTCAGCATCTGAGTTGATATATCCACAGGAAAAACTCTGCATACTTTCAGCACCTAATGGGATCACTTCTAAAACCAAACCACCCACCCACCCCCACCCCCACCCCCCGCACTAAACCATCGTCAGGTCGTGTTTGAACTTTATCAGCACTATGTCCATAGAATTCTCGGTATTACATTGAATCAAAGAATATATAATCAGCTGAAAGAAATGGCATCCAGGACGATTTGCCTCGATCCCACAGACATAAACTTTGGGACGAATCATCTTGATATTAGAAAGAAATTAATTTACATGTAGGACGAATCGTCTCAATACAAATATGTGTCCAGATAAATCGTCCCGATATTTAGGACGAATCGCCACAGATGTCATTTTGGGACAAAACGTCAAGGACGAATCATCCTGGGACAAACTGGTTTTGGGCAGGAACACCCGGCAACTCTGCCCTGCCTGCCTTCGAACCACAGGGTTAAGAGGGTCGGTACAGTGCCCTTCTCGGGTTTGTCACTCATGTTGTTCAGTGATTTTTTCTCGAAGTTCAGCTAAACTAAAATGTTTGTTGTATTTTGTCTACATGTGTTTATGAACAACCTATGGCAGTGAATCTTAGGTGATTTGTTTTGTTTGTGTAGCTTGGCTGACGTCCAATAACTGACAACTCAATTAAATGAATGCAACTCATTGAGTGCATTGGTGGAAATTGATTCCTCATGTTCTGTATGGAAATGCCGTAATCACAATATACGTTTATCGCGGAACCTACCCTGTGTACTCTACAGAATAGAGCTGTGGGCGGCATCCCCTCCCAAACACGAGGTATGTGGGGGCAAGACAATGAAGTGGCACGATCATACACTTTTGTTCCTCAAAAGAACATAATAATAATAGAATTGTATTTTGCATCTATGACTTTACATGTACATAATGAAATTAATCTTTAGCGTAAATTACGACGTATTTTAAATTGCTACTGATTACATCAGTAATTAATGTTTAATGTAGAAATTAATGTCCCGAAGAATGCAACTGTGAACAACAACAGTGTGTTTATTTTCATAGACGAGACGCTGATTTAATCAGTGTATTATGGGAAGAATTAGCAAGGATATCAACAAATATCTTGGACTACGGATCGGCATAGTATAAGTTTTAGAATACGGAACATAAAATCCTATTTAACGCAAATCATTGTGCACCAAGACTTATAATTAAATATAGTGTTCATGCCACCCAAGAATGGACATATATTGTTTTTCAGCCGTTACAGTTTATTTTTGTATGGTTGTTAGGGGATGAATTATGGTGTTTCCCATACGAACAAAGTGAATGTCATCATCACTACTGCTGGACAAAGGAAGCACTGTAAGGGTATCACAGCTACGTCATTTTTTTACACACAATACTTATGATTACTTCTATTTTTTCACAAATAAGAGTTTGGGAGGAATGGTTGTTTGATGATATGAACTGTTGGGCAGGTTCACACAGAAAGCTGTTTTCCTGTCCAGAGACAACAGTGGAGTTCACAGGTTATCTGAGGCATGTTTGTAATGGTGTTGAATAAGTAAATTTTCTCATCACTGTGTATCGATCATTGCACGATGAAATGGTTTGAGTCTTCGATTGTATGACCGCATAGACAGGAAATGTTTTTTTCTGTCAAGAGGAAGTTGAACAGATGCGCTTTTTGGTTGCTTCACTGAACACGTACACTACATCGCCGGATCTGCATATGCCAAGAGCCCCAATATAGGTATATAGATTGCGGCCAGAGTTTTTTTATTAACTTCTTAAACTGATGTAAAAACTTGCCTCGGGAATTACCGGGTCAAGTCTGCTCCACACTTTAACGGTTGACGGTTGGTTGCTATTTGAGAAGGATTCGATCCTGCGGGTTGAAGTGTGGATATTTCCATGATTTCTCAGTGCTTAGTTGGAAACGACAAGTGGGAGGTATCTAGGGGTAGCTCCATTCACCATTTTATAAAGTATTGTTAACTTGTGCGCCCCACTTTTTCACGCATTGGCAATTTTGTTTATATATAAGATTTTGTCTTGAGCCAAGTGTTGTGCTGCATATTGTGCGAAGGTCATCAACTTGTAGACGTTCTAATATTCGCGCATTGTTTTCTGCTAACCAGATCTTCCAAACAATTTCTCACGTGGAAGGAAGGTTATTCAATCAGGTGAACACTATTACTGAATTGGTTGGACAAGCATCCGATTCACATCGAGGTACCGACCTGGGTATTTTTAAAAAGAAGTTGGCGGTGTGTTTTGGCGAACGATGTCGAGTAGTACCTACACAGTTTGCCGATGCACGCCCGGGGAGGTAATCTTTACAAATACTTCTAGACTGCATTGTTAGAGTGGGACACGTGATTGCTACTCATTTGTTTGGCGGCACACATGAAATGAAAATTTACTGCCAAAGAGGCATATCAGCAAATATTATCCCATCACTGATCAGCCGATGTTTCCTATGTGGGGAGATAACCCGACTGTGAGAACTCTCTAGAACAGCGACGGAAAGATCATGGTTTACAGGCAAAAAACACCTGCCTCTGCACATGTGCAAATTCTCTGTAAAGTGTTTTTGCAAATGGAAAATGCTAATTATAGGTTCTAGCCTGATCTTCAATCCAAATCTATTTTTTATGTAAATAAAATATGTTTCAACTGGAATTTATTTTTTTATTTTTGTGTACACAGAGCTTAATTGTGTTTGAGGTATAATGGTTGATTGAGGAGCTACCCACTTTGAATTGTGTTTAAAGCTTCAAGTTATATCCATATTCGATGAGAGAATTCAGTAATAACACGAGCCCCAGATTATTACATGACCCAAAAGCGTGCACACTTTCCTTCTCGGGGGATTTAGCTCGGTGTTAAGCATTTCGTTTTCTTTATACGTCAATCCACGAAAAACTAAAAATGCCAATGGTACAGTCAAAGAGTGAGACCTTTTTCTTCAGAAGGTAAGAGACGTAGAGATGGCTTGTGTGATACGGTAAAGCCAACCTTTGTAGAGGACCTGGGTGGCTCCTATTGGACAGGCTCTAAAGCTAACAGTCTAATTCTGTTCGGAATTCGACGCTGTTTGCGTACTCGCTTTTCATGAAAATTGTTGCGAACTACCTTTGGTGTCATGTGATGTAATTTTGCGTACATAAATATACAGATATTTTTCATGCTTAAGTTATAGACGGTATTTATTGAATTCGTGTTAAAATCACCAAGATATTAACACAGTAAGCGGAACTACTAATCATAAAACTGTTGCTATGGTGAGTCTTCATTTATAATAGTAACACCATCAAACATTCTGTCAAATCAAGTCTTGATTGAACAATATTTCTAGCTTCGATTCAAAAAAAAAATTAATCTTTGTGATATTTTTTAAATTCAATCTTCTAGAACTGAAATACTGCAATATTCCAGAGGAGTGAATATAAATATAAGCGATGGCCATTTAGGGGCTAGACTGGTTCCAGGCCATAATAGCACCGAATTTCTTACAAAATTAGACTGGTGGATTGAAGCGTGCCTTGTTCGTCCACTGATGTTCAAATTGGGGTGTCGGGTCTCGGGAGCTAAGAGAAAATTTACAAACCGTGCAACGCAATTACAATTTGAATGGCTAACGACAGCTGAAAATCGTCCCCGGAGTTTCAATGTGTTCTATGTGCCAGGGGACGAAATAGTAACACCGGTGTCCCTCGCAACTTTGGTTGGCGATAAAATGTTGTTTTGTTGTTAGCTGTCAAATGAATTGCTGAATGTTCTTCTAATAATTGTTTTTGTAGACGTGAAGGCGTGTAATAAACACAGAGCGACTCCCACGTGTGAATGGGTTAATCGATATGGCACTTGTGCCATTGCGGATGGCATCTCGCTTTATCTTTCCGCGCTGGAACTCGTGCCATATCGATTAACCCATTCACACGCGTGTGTTGTTCTGTGTGTGGACGAGAATGAAGAACATCATTATTAATTTGGATTCCATAAAATAGGCACCCCAACCATTATGATGCCGAGTGTTTTCAAAATTAGACCCGTGTGTTGAAGCTGGACTTATGGGTCCACTGATGTTCAAATTGAGATGTCGGGTCTCGGGAGCTTAGGGAGAAAATTGGAAAAGACGGGGACAAGGATTGTAAAATGTGTCATTTGGGAGTGGTGGAAACTTTGGAGCACTTCAGAACGTCAAAAATATCAATTTCACAGAGTATGATCCCCAAGGAGTATAATGTGGAAATACGATCGGGGATTTAATGTCAAGTGGTTATTGGGTGATACAAAGGCGAGGGACAGTATGCTGATAAGTGTACTTAACTGGTTGAGGGCTACATTATTTTTGGTGGTCTGAATTTGTTCCACAAAATTTGTTTTAGTACAAATTATTGAAGAGTGCACTCTTCAATAATTTGTGATAAAACAAATGTATATAAACAAAATATAATTTGTGTTTGACTGAATATGAAACATGAGCAAGGCAAATATTGGCTTTTGCTCTGGTACCCTCATTTTTTTGAAAGCCCTGATAGTGGCTTCTAGCACTCAACCAGTTAAGGATAAATTTTGGTCGATTTTTGAATGTTGCCGATTGAACCACCATGCGCTTATGTCGAAAAGAGGCCGAGCCCAGAGTCAATGTACTGCACAGCATTTCTACAGAAACGAGGTTTCCAGAGAATAATTGGGTGATATGGAAACCCCTTTTAGAAGATGTAGTGGTACTTACGCTTGACGGGCATCTGTTACGACAAAAACCTCTAAACGTATTACACACGAGCGCAAAGTCTATTGAAATCCTTTATGATTGTTTTCTTCATATCATATGACAAAATTTAAAAGGATGAGAATGCTTTGAAATCTTTCAATTTTATTTTTAGAGTACAGAAATATTAGATTGTCGCAATATGTCTGAAGAAGGGCGGGGTGAAATGCTAGTCCCTATATGGATCAGGGTCTGATTTCATATAGTCTCTTCCTAGTGAGGTTTGTAGATTTTTCTTCTCGAGGGCACATCGCTATCGTCGCCCTGGTCATAAACGACCAATTTGCGTTCGTGCACTTCTAGAGTAGCGTCCCCTTTACTAGTTTCATCATCTAGTTTGTGTATGGAGAATCTCTCCTTTAGTTGTAGTGCCAAGTCCGAATTAGCCGTCTTCTTTCGTGGCAAGGGTTTGTTGGGCAGGAGTATGAGCTGGGCGTCTGGACGAGGGCAGAAACTCCTTCCGTAAGTCTTCCTGCTGCCCGAAAAGGCAGAGGCGTTGCCTCCAGTACGTTTCTTGGTCGACTCCACATTCATCTTGTTGCCCGATCCGAACTCGACAATGATCAGACACCGGGCCTTTTTGTGGATCCCAGTTAAGGTTTTGGTGTTTTTTGATGTCGCAGGTTTACAAAAATCACACGAAACTGGTTTAGTAAATCATTTTTGTATAAACCTATAGAATGCCAGAACGCGGCACTCGTCTACGGGTTGAACGAATGAGTGGAGATAACACGCCCGGTGAAATGGTTTGTGATGGGGAAGGGGGGGGGGGGGGCTCCTTATCTCCGTATTAAACAGGGAGACGATACTCTATGATTTTTTCACCCGCACCCTCCAAACTCTATTGATTCGGGAAGGGGAAATCCCGCGATCGTGTAGAGAGGGCATTGCACCTTGATCGTTTGTCGAACCGGAAGCACGCTCGTTGTTGCTTGCTTAGAACGATGTGTGTGCGAAATTTAAGGATAGACTGATTTCATTTTTACTACTACTACAACTTTCTTTAGTTCCGCTCGACTCTTCACCATCCCCTTTCCTCTTTAAACGTTTCAAATCACGCGCACTGAGCGCATTGTGTTCGACGCGTATGAGGTGAAATCTAAAAAAGAAGGACAAACGAAAGATTGGGTAGTTGTAATGTATAGAGACAAACCGACCTTCCTCTAACAAGATTGAGAGCTGTGGGGTGGGTGAAACCCTGTGGGTGGGTGAAACCCATGTGGGTGGGTGAATCCCTGTGGAGTGGATGAAACCCTGTGGGGTGGGGGAAACCCTGTTGGGTGGGTGAAACCCTGTGGTTGTGTGTTCAGAACAGGAAAATGTAGACTATGGAGAGAAAAAAAACACAAATTCACAAACATCTTTTTTAGCGAAAATATACATGAACTGTTCTTTTCTTCTCTCCTGGTGTTTTTCTTCGGTTACAGACGAAATATGTACATACACATAAATGAAAAACGATGGAACGAGAATACCATAAAAACCGATGATTGTGAAATTAAAAAAAAGTCGATTATCAACAGAATAGAATGTCCTTTTTAGACGGATACATGATGTATGTAAACGAGATGCGATGGAAAGAGACAGATGTTCTGATACAAGGAGGTCTTGTTTCAATATGAAACAACTCTGATGGGTATCGGTCCACCAGCCAACCTGTAGGACACCTCACATTGGTAGCAATACACTTCGTCCCCTGAGTTCCAATGTGTTCTATGTGCCTACTGGCAGCCGACGGACACATAGAGCACATTGGAACTCAGGGAACGACTTGTTATAACATAATTAACGTGATGGACGCTGTATTACACTAAAAGAAACTGAAGCAAAATACAAATTATCAGCTGTAGAATATCTTGTAAATCACTAAGGAGTTGGAGCATCTGTACAATCAACTAGGCTCGGCTCGGATGTATGGGTCTACACAATCCCCTCATCCAGTCGCCCATTAATGTATCCTAGCCCAATGCATGTCATAACGTATTGAATTAAGACAAATGCTGAAACTTAAATCACGCGATGCTAATATTTACTATACATCGAACCAAAAATCAGACCGTAAATGTCCAAAGGATCGTGCGTCTCGGTCTGTCTTCTTCCTTACAACACCCGTAAAATAATAATTGAATATCATCAGAATCGATTGTTTGTCATTTTTGGATTGAATTCATGTATTATTGTTTTTTATTGGTGTTTAAGATTACAGTCAGCATCTAACCAATCGTTTATACCGATGACGCCCACTTTAGAGGACTTCCACACCAGGTGTCCGGATTCTATTTTACCTGCAAAACAGAACTTGTTTTCCACTGTAAATAAGCAATGCTTCACTCTCGGGGAAAAATTTATTGTTAAAATTTTGATCCATTGATGTACGCGTGTCGCTAACGGATCGCAAGAAAAGGACAACTTTCAAATCACACAACCTTAGATTCTATTTGTCTTAATCTCTGAGTATCCCCCCCCCCCCCCCCAACCAGTTTCTTTCGGTCTGGAGTGCTGTTAATCATACACTTTCTTAAATGACTAGATCTGCTAGTTGGGGTGGTGACCCACACAAATTCTGTCTCATAAATGCAGGTCCAATTTATCCGGTTCGGGCTGTTGGGGGGGGGGGGGGGGGGGGCTAGAAAGACCAATTTTGGGTACCGGTACGGCCAATGTAAATAACATTTTTGTAGAACCTCCATATGGTTTGCATTGGAAAAATATCTTCTTCGTCGACAAAGTGCTAAAACCAATCAAAATGGGCGTAGTTTCTTTTCGCTGTTTTCCATGCGTAGTAATGTCTCGTCATTTTGGTGCATTGTAGTAACACGTCTCTACAGTTTAGATGCTCCATAAGGTAGAGATTGGTTCGGAATTGACATTTCGATATTGCGATAAAAATTGCTTATTGCGTACCATCACCTGCATCGATATCGGGCCACCTCTTTCTCATGGTTCACTTCGATATTGCAATGAAAATTGCGTAGCATCACCAGCGAGTTTAAAATCTCTGCGCCACGGTGATGTCCAAATTACCACTTAGACTATTTATCCATGCTCAGTTTGTTTTTTTGTTTTTTGATTACCATTGAAAAATAATTTGTTATGTTTACCTATGTCCCACATTGGTGGATGCTAGAGGAAGGACAGACGCCTAAATACTAAAATAAATTTATTGTGGACGCAAATTTAAAAAAAATAGAATAGTCTGAAATGGCGTGAGCTCATGCGGAAGCTGGTCCCAAAGAGATATATCAGCCATTTACAAACGTCACAACACCAGACGTTACAAAGCCAAGCGGTATATGGACACAAACTGGTTAACGTTTTTGAAAGAAATTAGAGGTCGGTGTCGTAACATTGAACAGTACTGGACAGATAAGCCATTTGGTCATTTGTTAGTTAATATGTTTTTATTAATTCAATCCTTTCCCTGGGAAACAGCCAGAGATGATTGGATGGAATCAGGTTTAACAAGGCAAATTCGTATAATCATCTCCCAATCAACCTCACTCAATACCCAACTGATATTCCAGATATTGTTTTCTACCGACAAATTCTTATCCATGGAATATCGGTGATTACGTACCAGGTATGACGGAGAGACAAAATTATATTCACTGTTAACCCTTTCAATCCTGGTTTCCGTGAATGGTATCGCCCTTGTGTACACTTACAGTGAGATTAGTCAGTCCAATATCAATATACAAGAAGAATGAAATAATAACTGGCTGCAGGCTGCAATTATTATTTTATCATCAACAACCCGTGTATAGACCTATAATAAGACAAAAATGGATCGACATTATACCTTAGAACGACAAAATCGGCCTTGCAAGTTCAATGGGTAAGATCTTATTTTAGACATGATGATTTAATCCAATATTTTTTTCAATTTTGAAAGGACTGAATGTTAAGTAATTCCCAGTCATATAAAAGTTGATATTTTCGAGTTTTTAATTAGGTGTTTTATGAGATAGAGAGGTAAAGTGTACTTATGTCTGTCTGCCATCTGTGCAACAAAGGTATCTTCTGTGTAATGCACAGTACGGCCGCAGTAGACTGGTCACTTTCCAAGAGCGGTCAACATTTCCATGGACGCAATAGTATTAGATTCTAAACACTAATTATAGGATTAACCATCAAACATTTAGTTAATGAAGCACCGGGAACAACCCGGGTACAACCCGGTGCTTCATTAATTAAAATGTTGCTGAGGATTTTTATTACCTGGTCAATACAAGCGTGGACATCACTGACCACACGTGGATTATGACCAGTCTACATTGATTGTACTGTAGGAGTGAATCCAGTCAAGGAGAGTATCAACGGTACCAAGTCGCGTCACAAGTCAACTGTAAACAGAGCAGGGGACGAGGTGGCGTTGGGATAACCGGTTCTTTTCAGATCACCAAAGTTAAGCAACGTCGAGCCCGATTAGTCCTTGGGTGGGTGACCGTCTGAGTGGTCGATTCGGACTCCTGTGTTGTGTCATTGGGCAAGACACTTAACCTCGGTTGTCCACATGGGGGCACGATCACGCCTTGCACTAAGGCGTACTGCACGTCGATGATACACATGTCTTCAACCAATCTAACCTGCCGGAGTTACGATGTTGGGGAGCTGGCAGTTGCTCGTCGTTGCTCGGTCGTTCTCTCCTGGTACTCTGGCTTCCTTCATCCGTAAAACTGTCACCGACACGATATGACCTTGGCTGTTAAAGTTTTGTTAAACCCTAGTAAATATATAAATAAATTAGTTAATAAATAAATAAATAGTAAACAGAACAACACCCATCACGAAACTTGCCGTTCATCTGTGGAAAGGCGAATTTCAATTTCCACTCGTAAAGTGGTGATTTCAGCGTTGTAGAACGGCATGTTTGCTGACTGGACCTCCTCAGCAACATCGTTCGCGAATTTATTTAGCGATTGCACCCCGATCACTTTGAACAGATATGAGACACACACAACTGGACAATACGTTTCGGTTTCCCAGGGACCAGATAATGTTTCTTAATGAGCGGAGTATCTAGAACTTGTTTCTAACTCCTAAATAATAACGACTTATTTACAATATTCGGGAGCTATCGCAAAAGAGCAGGAAGACAAGATTTTAATACTTTTGTCGAAATTTCTGTGATGCTTCAGTACACGTGTGATACCCGGGGTAGGATAAGAGATTCATAATTGCAATCTTATGCTTCTTCTTTCAAACCGATAAAATAATCCTTTTGATTCTACATACAACACTGATTGCAGACGACATGTCTGGATAGTTATTGATGGAACCAGTTGTAGATAGAAGAAATCTGTTCTTTTCACATAACCATAACGACATGTATAATCGTTTGATTGTAACATGAAACCCCACAGTTTACAAAAGGGTTGAAGTCTTACTGTAAGTACAGTTAAAACTAGAAGTCCTGTCACGAATAGTGCGCTTATCTAGGCTTAATTGCGCGTTGAAATTGCGCGCAATTGCCATATCGAATGGCATCCAAAGCACGGCAGGTTCTCTTGGTTACTCATAGCAAACACATGCAATGTTTCTGCCAATGGACCTCCGGGTTACCCGGAGGTCCATTGGCTGAAACATTGCTTGTGCACAGGCCATATGTACAGAATTTGATAGCTTTACTTAGGCCATAACGCGTACATTAACGCGCATATCAACGTGCTATTTGTGCGCATTTCATGACAGGACTTCTAGTTTTAACTGTATAAACAGTACTCACAAATTTCCCAATACCAAATTTTTATTTCGTCCACAAACATTGTTTTTTTTTAAATATTTGTATTCAGATAAAGTAATGAATACATATGTACAATGATGAACACATGAGTGAGTAAAATCACAAGTCAAAAGATGTTTTTACAAACATAAAGATTTAAGAGTTAAACCCTAACATACCGAACCAGAAATAAATAGACCTTGTATTATCATGAAGTTTGTGCAACCTGGCGCTACATAGCAGGGGGGGGGGGGGGGGTATTAATATTGGGAGAGTGATTCATGCCGAGCAGTGTTGTTCCATGTACAGTACGTGGAGAGTGTATTGTCATTAAATCACTCACAGAGTGGCAATTCCACCCGCGCAATAATAGCAAATTTGTTGCAAAGCATAACCATCACAAGCAATGTTCCAGCCAATGGACCTCCGGGTTAAACCCGGAGGTCCATTGGCTGAAACATTGCTTGTGTTTGTTGTTCATATATACATAATTTGAAAGTTATAGCTTGGGTGTTGAAGTTGATACTTTGGGTGATAACTCCACTCCGCGGGTGATTTAGTTACAATCCACTCTCCACGTACTGTATGTTCATGACGTGGTACTTAATAAGTTGCATGACAGAATAGTGGTTTCATGAACTCCCATCTATTCTTTATGGTTCGTGACTTTTTTTATCCAAGTATAAGTGAAGTGAATACAATTCTACTTCCCGGAAGTTACGTAGGATTTCGATGAAACAATGGAAACTAGGTTGACATTTTCTCACTCTGCCCGAATAAATGAACTTTTTGTATATTATTATAAGGATAGCGAGGGGGTGGTCAAATGAGTAGATACTATTATTATTATTATTATTATTATTATTATTATTATTATTATTATTATTATTACATCCAAGAATAATGAAAGGTGGGGTCAACGGCATCATCACCCCGCAGTGCTGTTGGAGCCTTTCTACCATTGTAACAAACTTGTTTTTGTAACTGAGCTTTCCACAAAAAGGTGTAACACTGTCTCTTTGGTGTTGTTTCAAACAGTGCAGAGCTCGGTCTCAGATAGTCCACATTGGACCAGTCGTGCATTCGTAAATGGAACTCCTTGTAAAATTTTTTATTACATGCCCATGCAGTCTCTCTTATGCAATACGGCGTGCAATACAGCTGTGCAATACGGAATTCCGTATTGCACACCAACCTGTTCCAACCGGGACTTTTTTTATGCAATGCGACTGCATAAAGTACATGGTGTTTACCACCGTTGATAGAAAAGAAAATTAGGTCAGTAGGTGCTTGGGTCATGTAATAAATACAAAACCACATGTATGTTTCAATGAGTCGTTTTGTATTCAATGAGTCAGATGTGCGTAGAAAGAAAACGTCTCGACCTTCGGTCTCGACGTTTTCTTCCTACGCACATCTGACTCATTGAATACAAAACGACTCATTGAAACATACATGTAGTTTTGTCTATGTATTGCAGTGTTTGCAGGTAAGCGTCATCCATAGTAGTGGGAGCATCTTTGTATACCGAACTCCAAGCAGCATCTTGGATTTCGATATGAAAAAGTTTCTTCCATTTTTCCGGAGACTGAACCGGGTACAAAGTTAAGTGTTGAAGAAACAGAGGGTAGAACGATTTATTAACTGTGCTTGATTCTCTGAGTTTATCTACTAGTGGGTGTTGGATACAGCTTAATTTTTTCTGCATTTACTTTTGTTCTGCCAGCGTTTTAAAATTGCATTTTTAACTCCTAAATAAACCATGTAGGGCGTTTTAAAGCCAAATTTTGTAGAGAATGTTTCACAATTAAGGAGCCCTCGCTTTGACTCAAGGGGTCGTTTACAAAGCATATTCCAAAACCTATTTAAATGCTCTCCGACCTTTGTTAATCCCTCTTTACGTAGAAACCAAGTTTTTGTGCCACCGTATTTTTCGAAATTGTCCAGAATAAGTGTTTTCCAAGGTGCCATTATGCTTGGGTCCAACAATTGTTTAATCCATACCATTTTCAATGAATAACTATATACCAGAATACTTGGGAACTTGACCCCCCCCCCCCCCCCCCCCCCATCTTTAATTTTATTCATTAACATGTTACGTTTAATATTTTCACGTTTTCCAGACTATAAAAACTGGAACAGTTGGAACTGTATTGTATCTATCATGTTGTTGTCCGGATTCGACAAAACAGCTAGACAGTGGATAAGTATTGGAAGTTCCAGAGTTTTTACGATGGAGGTTTTTCCAATGGTCAAACACATTTTATTATTTTTTCAACTTTTTGCCTTGAAAATAAAGTTATTCAGGAATGTTTATTTGCATTTGTTGTCTACTATTTGTATTTGGTAAACAGTTAATGGAAAATAAGCGAAGATTAATTCAATTCTACTTCCGAAACCAACTCACAATTTTACGACGTCAACGTTAACTTCTCTGTTCCCGTATTAGACGTCTTGTGTACGATATTGTATGTAAAGAAATATTTGATAGTGATTAGGTGATAAATAAAGTTAGCCTAACTGTCATATCACAACGCATCTTTCTTAGAACAAAACTGTTAAAAAGATACAAATAAAATGAACACATAAATTAATAAAACATAAATCAATGTCAAACTCTTTGACGACTCTAACATCATCATTTCCTACCACCAATAAATACTCTGTTGACCTGAGTCTACTATGAGAGATACAAATCTGAATTTAAGACTCGTTTTGCATCGAACCAAATTTGATAGGCTTGTAGTTCTCTTCACGGCAATGATATTAAAATGTCTGCTTGCTCTCCAGTCTTGCTGTGGGTAATGTTATAGCGATCTGATACCCATACCGCGCGTGTTTCTCAAGGTTATAATTTATTACTTTATATAATGCCAGCATATTATTCAATATAATACACTGCAATTCTTTGAACAGTGCAGAGATATTTCCCCGATGGTCTTTCTGTAAGATAACAGCGAAAGGGAAACAACTGGATGAGGTGAGCTTCAATACATTTTTAAATCCCACTGCCCCGGGTGCACACTGGCCTAATTAGTGGCTACGGCATTGTACTTCAAACCGAAAGGTCCGCGGTTCGATCCCCGCCAGCAGAAACTGGTTGTGTCCTTGGACAAGGCACTTAATCACAATTGCCCACTTGGGGGCTAGGGGCTGTTGTGTACTAAGGCGTCTTGCACGTCAATGATCTGATTGTCTTCAACCAATGCTAACCTTACTTGTGCACAGTTAGTAGATTGGGGAGTCTGACAGTTGCTCGCGGCTGCTCGGTAGTTGTCTTCGGGTACTCCGTCTTCCCCCACCCATACAAGTGTCTGATACGAGGTGACCCTGGCTGTGGAAAGTATCGTTGAACCCCAATAAATGAATATAAAACACCGTCCACAGTTCACACTGTTTCAACTTCGCTGTTACCCGAAAACAACACAGATGCGAACAATAGATGTGCTTTAGTTTTAAGAATCCCGTTGAATTGTCCGACACGAGGTGACCCCGACTGTCGAATGCGTCGTTAAACTTCAATAAATGAAGAAATTAACCATACCCTTCTGTGTGGGTCACAGGTGGAGCATAGGAGAACAGCCTGCTTACATGTCGGCTGTGATATATTTATGAGTAGGCAGCTTTTGACCAAAATGGTACGAACCTGTTTTATCCAGCAACCTTGTTCTCCTGTGAGGTGAGGTCCGCAGGCCCTGGTGGAAGGAATCCGGGTAATTGGCGAGAAAAAGCGTCACGGTTTGGACAATCTCTATTTTGGAGATGCATTTTCAATACACTTATTTGGTCCTAACTTCAGGAGTAGTCTTATGGTCGGATGACCTATTCTGGCCAAGAAAGGTTGCCACGTGAGAGGGGTGGTGGGGGGGGGGGGCTTTGAAGGTCACTCAATCAATAATTCGTTTCATAAAATCCGATCATTGCCATTGAATACGGACTTTTAACAATATCAATAAATTTAAATCCTGTTTAGTTTTATTCCACTGTCTGTGTTGGTTGTTGGTGTCAGCTTCATTTGTGGTGTATTGTTAC
Organism: Pictodentalium vernedei; assembly: GCA_031216915.1. NCBI lineage: Eukaryota > Metazoa > Mollusca > Scaphopoda > Dentaliida > Dentaliidae > Pictodentalium > Pictodentalium vernedei. Next base: position 17,955,755 of record CM062292.1, read on the forward strand.
ATGATTGTTACATGAATCGGTCAGTGACATTCCTTAGCCCCAATAATGAGTGGGTTGTTCGCCATACTATACGTTTTTGGAAATACTAGCAGTTCGGTGGGTTCATTTCTTTGCATTAATTCTACCCCTTGTCTGTCTCCTTCCTGGGTGGGAGCAGATGTAAAGGACAATTTAAAATATTAAAATGGATAAAATACCACACAAAAAAGAAACGAGGTCGTGAAAAAAATGTCACTTCACCTACTAGAATAAGGATTCAGACATCGCTTATATTGCAAAGAATTAGCCAAAATTTGTCATAATTTATGCAAAAGAAGACGTTAAAAAGGCATCAACAGTTAACCCTTTATACTTGAACGAATTATTAAAAGAACCACAGGGACAGTAAAGAACATTTAAAGATTAGAATGAGTGGGGATATTAGCCGAATGTAAGATGGAATTTCAGACTGTAAATTTATTAAAAATTGAAAAGATTATGGATATGAAAGTTGTTGCCTTTCGGAATAAAACTCTTAATACCAGTAAAGGTGTGGTAAAAACAAAAGGATGTTCAGACAAGGATGAACTGGATATAAAATAAGAATTAAAATCACAAAATATGCACTTTATATTTATCTCGATCAATACCAATAGAAGGTAAACTCATTAGAGACATGTAAACAGATTTCAAGGCAGACGAAATGACGTCATGCGCAGCACGTCAGCACGTACTAGCCGGTTCGCTGGCGATAATGACTAAAGTAGCCATTTGCGACCGGCTACTCTTCCCAATATTTGTTTCAAGTTTATTATGTTCCCTTACAGGTTGCGTTAATTAGTATTAACATGAAGGTAGTGTACAGTGAATAATAATAAGCATTAATTTGTTAATCACTTTATTTTAAACATATTTTAAACAATTTGAATGGTGTATTGTTATATTGTCTTATAATTAACGTGATGGACGCTGTATTACACTACAAGAATCTGAAGCAAAATACAAATTATCAGCTGTAGAATATCTTGTAAATCACTGAGGAGTTGGAGCATCTGTACAATCAACTAGGCTTGGCTCGGATGTATGGGTCTACACAATCCCCCCATCCAGTCGCCCATTAAATATAAAGAGAATTGAAATAAAAAGGATGACATACTAGTATACACGAACACATACATTTTAATTTTCAGCTCATCTCAACCAGCAAAATCATCAAAAGTGGGTAAAATGAAATTTAAGGTTGATTGGTATATACAAATCCACTTCGATGATTCAAATGTCGACAATATGGTCACAATTAAAACAACTACAGAGGTCAAACGATACGCCTCAGATTCGCTCAGCAACACCAAGAGCGATGTAACTACCCAGTCAAGTGTGTTTGGGCCATCAGCTCTCATCTCCTAAAGATCGTACTGACTGGAAAAACGAAAAAAACCTATTCCGGGAGTAACGTGTAACAAACAAATAAGTGTTCATGGGGCCAGATAAATACAGATTATCATGATAATGTGCATGTCCTGTGGTTTGTATCAGATTCGAGGCGGTGTCCAGAATGGGATCTCAATGAGCCGGCTTTGCTGGCGAGTTGTGATCCCATTTTTGGACACCACCGAGAATCTGATGCAAATCACAGGACATGCACATTATCACGATAATTCATTTATCTAACAATTCTGTCACATACAGATTAAATCTTAACCCTTTTACACAACGTAAGGGCCAAAACCGGCCAACGCTATTCTCAAAAATCGCCAGTTAATTTTCATTATTTTTTTCATTTGTCTCAAAAACATAGGTTTTCATGTTAGGTAAAGGGTTAAATTATTTTTAAAGATTTTTGGGACATAATGCTCGGTCGATCACTGAAGCGCACATAGAATGTATCCATGCGCCTGTTATGATAGCCCGTAGCGCTGCCGGAAACGAATCGTCTATATGATACGGACTCAGAATGAGTCGTCTATATGATACGGAATCGGAACACATTATGTGATACGTACCGTTTCTCGTGGTTTTCAGGCCAAAATCTATATGATTGTTAGATAAATTGTTACATCTGTGACTGGCGTCAATACATAAGCATCATCATATGCCGCAATATTGAAAACTTAGTACTCTCAAAATCAGTGGAATGCCAGAAACAATATACATAGCACAAAGGTAACAGCACAATTACGAAATTATTAATGACCTTTTTGGGTAAATGAGTTGCGTCCTTGGGCAAGGCACTTAACCCCGATTGGCCAAGTGGGGGCACGGTGTATTAAGGCGTAATACACGTCGATGGTGCATCTGTCTTCAACCAATACTAACCCTTCTTGTGTGGATTTAGTACGTTGGGGAGTCTGCCAGTTGCTCGTCGTTGTTCGGTGGTTCTCTCTGGGTACTTCAACTTCCGCCACCCGTGAAACCGTCCGACACGAGGTGACCCTGGCTGTCGAAAGTGTCGTTAAACTCCAATAAATAAATATTACAGGCCTTTACATTGGAACACATCAATCAAACAGAAGCACAGTTAACCCAAACAAAGGTATCTTCAACAGCCGAGAGAACAAGAAAATCAGAATACACGCAAGAATAAGTAAACATTTGATCGTAAGAAAGTACACATCAGAGTTATAAATCCATACAGACAAATGAGTCATGCAAATTGATACAAAATCAGCAACAAATATCCAAGCAACAAAATCCGAGTCAGAATCAGAGGATGAAAGATGCAAGAGATCAGAAAGATAATATTGTAACGAGCAACATGTTTGAATAAATAGATGACATGTCAATCAATGAATGTACTGATGGTAGGTTATTGGCTTAACTATACCTGACTTCTTCTCAGGGTACGGCCTTGTGAAGGCTTTTACAAAATAAGAATACGGGCAATTGCACCCATACGTATACAATCTGAATCACCACGCAAACATTGACCACAACACCAACAATACAATCCAATGGCATTGTCAAGAGTTTAGAGCAAATGTTAATGAAGAGGGGCGTCTAAGCCCAAAATTTAGATTTTGTACACATTTAAAGAAAATCAATATTACGGCCCTGCGAATCACACATTTTCAATTCGAATCGACTCTCGAATTCGAATCACGTCCGTTATTACAAATCGAATAAAACATCGAATCGAAAACAGAGGCGTCTTGCTGAATGACGAGGGTTGGGGAGCTATAAACATGATTTGTTTCGACTGTGGTGGCTCTTCGAAGGCATGCTTTGATGATGTAGTTGGAATATCACCCTGCCAAGATTGTAGTTCACGTTCGGCATTGCTTCTAAACTTTACACTGAAATTAGCATGGTTTGTGGCCCGAGTTCAGATACTACAGTTAAAACTAGAAGACCTGTCATGAAATGCGCACAAATAGCACGTCGATTTGCGCGTTAATCTACGCGTTATAACCATAATAAAGCTATCAACATCTGTACATATGGCCTGTGCACAAGCAATGTTTCAGCCAATGGACCTCCGGGGAGTAACCCCGGAGGTCCATTGGCAGAAACATTGCCTGTGTTTGCTATGATTAAACAGAAGAACCTGCCGTGCTTTGGATGCCATTCGATATGGAAATTGCGCGCAATTCCTACGCGCAATTAAGCCTAGATAAGCGCACAGTTCGTGACAGGTATTCTAGTTTTAACTGTAGCTATGTTAATATAGCGGAGGTTACACTCAGTCTTTTATTTCAACATTATTCATGTACAATTTCCATCTGAACTATAGGTTTTGTGAGAAGACGAACAGGACTAATACCAAGCTATCTCCACGCGAAGATTCGAGAGGAAACGATTCGAGCAGCCGATTTCGAATCGAATCGAATAACAACTTAAGGTTAGAAATTGAATCGAATCGAATCTCGAAGCTTCACAGGGCCCAACCTAATACTCACGATCATTCAGCTTTTAACCTTTTAACTAACCTGAAAAGCAGACGACACTTGCAAAAATAATTCTTGAATAACTAATTTTTTTTTCATTTTTTGTCTCAAAAACATAGGTTATGACCCCTCGTTGGACGAGGGGTCATAACCTATGTTTTTAAGACAAAAAATAACAAAAATAATGAAAATTAATTGGCGATTTTTGTGAATAGCGCTGGCCGGTTTTAGTCGTTACGTTAGGTAAAGGGTTAAGCATTATACTTCATATAATGCCTGGTAGATCACAATGATCTTCATATTCGTGGAACGTCCGTCATAGTTAGACATGATATTATTCACAGTACTGTACCTTCACAAACAAACTTACAGGCTGTAGCTGTGTGCTGGGCTGTGGCTGTAGCTGTGCGCCTAATTATAGATGAAACCAGTACGTTATATTATATTTACCTTTCACCAAACAGCAGGATGATCTTCAGGTACTGATCCATTAACTCAAAACTCCATTTGTTTTGTTGAGTGATTTCAACGCAAACAAATCTCTTTGTGGTGGTTAATGAAACAAAGAAGTTGTCAAAGGTAAACCAGTGGAAGAGATAATTACCAAATTTGACTTCTGTTTGTTCCATGATGTGTTCCCATTTATCTGCATCCTGTATCTGCTTCGCATACATCAATTGATCTTACAATTCCATGTCCTATTTTCCTCGATTTTTCTTGGATGGTCGAAGATTACTTGTGCGGGAGTGGCCACTTCCTAATTGTGTTGGACAGTGTGGTTGTGGCGGATGATGAGAAGTTTCCCCAGTGAAACCTGCAAAAGGCAAACCGGGACATCTCCTCGCTTTGTTTTGAACGCCTGACAAGGGAGAAATTTGCAGAAAATTTTAATCAAGTAGAACAGTTTATTAAAGAATTACTTGACATTGCGAAGAATAGTTTACTTTGGAATTGAAATAACGTAAAAGTATATGATTTTACAGGAGCTTTTTTAACATGGGGCTGAGAGGGCGTCGGCATCTTTTCGTAGAAAAGGACTGACAGTTTCAAGCTCGTGTTGGTCAACATTACCTGATCCCCACGAGCAAAAATTGGTGGTTCCTCGGAGTAGTATTTTATCTGTTACCAGAACGTGTCAACTGCACCTAGCTTTCTCCTCAAGCATGCACTATTTTTGTAATTCAAAATATGAATACACACTCAGAGAACAAATCTGATCAATGTTAATTCTCATGAAGCGTTTCTCTTTTTATGTTGTAACGTTTGTATGGGTATGTTAATTTAAATTCAATGGTATTATTCACGCACTTGCGAATATGGTTGTTTCTTCATTGCATGTTGATAATTTGTTAATTTCTTTTAGCAGTAAAACTATGAATAGCATCAAGCGTAAACGTCGCCTGTGTTCAAACAGAATTCATAAATGGGCAACAAAAAATGTTTTCAAGATCGCAAAGTATAGAACAGATTGTGTATATTTTTGTAAGATCTGGAAACATCCAGAATTAAAATTAATGTGACTACTATAAAATTTGTGAAATAAGTGCAATTCTGGGGTTTATTGTTTGACAAAAATCTGAGTTTCACTTCAATTCAATTTTTTCACCTTTATTCGCAGTATATCAATTACATATAAAGTACAGTAGATAAACAAAACAATTCATTTTAACATATTTTGATATACTGCAAGGAAGCGACAAAGCAATGTTAGCTGTCTTCCTGTCGCCCTTTGTAAAAATAGAAGAATTTCTCGACAGCAGATCGTTCATTCGAAAACAGTTTTCAAGTTGAACAATTTTGTATTATTAACAAAATGACCGAGCATATAAGGATCACAGTTATTGAAGAAATATTGGATAGACCGAGAATACCTGATAATAGCGACTTGACTGTGTATCATACAAAGCATAGTTCCGCGACGTACTGAGTCAAAGCATGTTATATATGGAACATAACTACGACCACCATCTATTCCAAAATGTTTTAAATGTAGCCAGTTCTGAAAGCCAAGATTCTTTTTTAAACAGATCTCTGGTTTCAGTACCTGTCTTACACATGTTGTTGTAACTGGTCTTAATTTAGTATTCATGTACACCAAAGAACAAAAATTAACTGAAACAGCAAGGAGTAAGTGGGAAACACTCCACGATAAACATCGGCAATTTATCACGTCGCTTGGCTGCACCTTGAGGGTAAAGAGGCTGCTCCAGATAGAGTGAAGTGTTTATGTTAATTTTATGCACTGTACTGGGCTGAACTGAACCGAAATAAAGTAAAGTAAAGTAAAGTAAATGGGAACGGGATCATAGCATCAACAAATATAATTTATATTTTATTTTTTATATTTTCATTTTCTTATCTGATAATTAAACGCAGTCAGGACAATTTCGAGAGTTACAGCGTACAATCTATGAATATATGACGAAGGATAAGGCCGTCAGTTTCTTTTTAAACTGCGGCCTGGTTAAGTTCTGTGTATTTTGATCGATTGTATTCCATAATCTGGGGAACGAATGGAAAGGGAGATCTGATAAAATCTTTGTCCTCGGCTTAGGAAGTTGCAATTTACTGGTCTGCCTGGTCATCATGCCTGTCGGATTTATATATTTCTGGAACATGTTATTAAATGATACAGGTAATAATCTGTTATTCTGCCAGTTATGCATAAACAACAGAACTTGGGTTTTGTAGAGGTCATCAAACTTAAGAACCTTGAGGGTTTTAAAAAGAGGGTCGGTATGTGATATTCTTCTTTTCTTACTAATAATACGAATCGCTTTTTCTGCAATATGAAGAGTTTTCTTGTAGATGGTGAATGACCCCAGTGAATCCCATATAGAAAGTGACTGTGGATTAGCGAGAAGTATAAGATCTTCAGGGCATTTAACAAGGGTATATGTTTTGCCCTGCTGATGGCATATATAGCTCTAGACACTTTTGAACAAACAAATGAGAAATGGTGTATATGTAGATAAGGTTACATTTTCATCTACTGGACTCCAAGTCATTTTGCTGTTTTTTTCATTACATTTGTTGGCGATACGCTCCAGATGCGTATCACCTAATCTTAACCTTCTATTATCAACTTGACACGAACCAGTGGGAGGATGTAGCACGATGAATTTAGTTTTCGATGCATTAGTTACCAATTTATTGGCAGCACACCATTGCTGGACTTTTATAAGCTCTTCATTCGTATTGTTAAAAAGTGTATCTAAGTTATTACCGGACCTAAAAGCTGTTGTATCATCGCAAATGATATAATATCAAGGATGGAACAGTTTGATAAGCCATTAATGTAGATGAGATAATCCTTAAACCATAGGTTTGTTTGACCCCTAATCCAATAGTGTTGTAGCTTATTTACTAGTATCGCATGATCAATTGTATCAAAGGCTTTCGAAAAATCTAGGAATACAGTTAAAGTAGGGTCTTTGGTCGTTTTGTCGTTCATCTTAGCCACATTATTTAAAAGATGGAGAATTGGGTGAAAACTTGAGTGCCCTTTTCTAAACCCGAATTGAAACGGGTATAAGATTTCATGGGTATTAAGGTAACTTGTAAGTCGTGTATACATTATTTTTTCTAGGATTTTTGAAAAAGCTGGTAGGATGCTAACAGGTCTATAATTATTGAAAATATGCTTGTCCCCCGATTTATAAATAGGTATAACTTTAGCTATCTTCAGGTCGAAATAAAAAAGAGTCACTGTTGCTGATATCCTTCAGATATTCTGTTTGTTGCCGACAAGATGAGGATACTTGGTTATTTAGCTTTTTCCCTATTTCAATAAAAAATTGATTAAATTTGTTGGCAATGACGTTAGAATTGTCAACTCGGATTTCATTATCCATGAAAAATACGGGAGCTGCATGGGCATATTGGGACTTACTAATTGCCTTACGTAATATATCCTAAGACTTTTTGAGATTGTTCCACTCAAGAATTCTCTCATAGTAGGTGGCCTTTGCCATACGTATTAGTTTGTTATAGAGTTTACAGTATCTTTTATATTGTTCTATATTAGTTGGTATAGGGGATTTCAGTTTTTTACATAGAGGCGCCGTTTATTTATAGATGATTGGATTAGTCCCGAGGTCATCCAGGGCTCTCTCTTGACGTATCTCTTGGGAGTCACCGTCATTTTCAAGGGGAATGCCCGGTTAAAACAGATAACGAAATGAGAAAGAAATGCATCATAAGCATCGTTGGACAGGAATAGCCGAATACATCACCAAAGTCACAATCATGCAAGAGAGTCTTAAAATAATCAACATTTTCCTTTTTAAAGGATCGTTTAAAGCTCGTTTCTTTGTGTTGTTTGTGCCTAGGTGCGTTTTCTATGTAAAATGTAGCGAAATGATCACTCACGTCCGTGATCAAAATGCCAGCCGAATAATCGTTGACGTTATTACGAAACATATGATCTATTAATGTCGCAGATGTGTCTGTGAGTCTTGTCGGCCTGGTGATAATGGGCATAAAACCGGCACTAAACATAAGGTCTACGTATTGGTTTGTTTTATTGTGGCTTCCAAATTTTAGAAGGTTTATGTTGAAGTCTCCCATGTACACGCTCTTTTTTTCCTTGTACAGTTTTTCAGTGAGTTTTAATAGTGTGGATAAAAACAGATCAAGGTCTGCTTTGGGTACTGTGTTGGGTCGGTAGATTACCCCAATTATATTTTTGGACTTTGAAGATGTTTCTATGAACAAGGATTCAAATACATGCGGGACAAAAAGTGACAAGTCTTCCCTAATATGGAAGTTGACGTTATTTTTAACAAGTAAACCTACCCCACCCCTACCGTCACCATCAACGGGTGTGCAGCGAGTCATTAAAGGATGATAACCTTCGAGTTCATAGGCAATATTATCATGAACAAAGAACGTTTCCGTCAGGCCAATGTAATCAAAAAGATTGTCATTGACCTGTATATCACAGACCAAATTACGAAATTTGTCCCAGTTGGCATTAATGCTTCTACAATTTAGATTCAATAAAGTCAATTTATTGTTATTAAATGGCAGGAGTTCTTTGAAACTTTCTGTGGAATAATAATCACAACTCTGGTTTTCAATCAGAAAAGGGGAGCATGGCGAATCGTCGTTGTTGTTGCCAATGGTGTTGTTGTAAGTTGCAATAAACTCATACGCATCTTCACTCTGAACCTCATCGAGGCTAACTGAGTTAGCCATGGTCTAACTGATAATCAATTGTAGAGTTGGTTTCTGCTGGATCCATTGACAGAGAATTGCTTGGCATTTTGTATTTAAACGTAAGAAGAACGTGCTTAATGTTGAGACATAAATGAGTAAATAGAGATCTGCTGTAGAGAATAATTTCAGGTGTGTAACCTGTTGGAAACATTGATATAATTAGTGAACAATTTTCCTTTTGTGTTTTATTATTACTGTCATTATTATGAGATGGTTGTTGACGGCATTGTACTAAGACCTTAAGTCGCGTTCAGAACTGTAAACCTTAACTCGTGTTGACCCATGTGATGATGAGGTTTCAGCAGTAATCTGATTACGCATGTTTTGTGAGGCTGATCAAAAGGACATTGTAGCTGATTCCTTTGTTTATTATATTCATATATTGGGCACAATGTGCCGTATTAAACTTTTGACTGCGTAGCGAAAAATGTGAGTCAATTCTCAAGTTATGATAATAAATATAGTTCTTCGACATACAGTATTCATTTGGTTTGGATAAGAAATCAGCAATACTTACTGAGAAGTGGATTTAATTCATAGTCGTTCATTTACCTCTAAAGAACTTTTGTTTGCACGCTTTTTCTAATTTCAGGTCAAAGCGATTATTGCAGTATAACTCGATGTTAACAGATCCAAACCAATAATATAGCATTCACCCTGACACACTTTTGTGTTAAGGCGCGAGGTATAATGGTTTGATTCATGTTTTGTCTTGTGATAACAGATTGCTATACCTATAGTTCAAACTAATTAAAAAATTTACCCATTATACGAATTTGTAGAAATAGAACAATTTCAATTTATTTCTTGAAAGTGGCATAAATGCAGACCTTCAGTATTCAAATTACTGAACCTGTATTAAAAAATAAATCCCAGATATTTGGTATTCATTTGTTGGGGTTTATGGTCCCTTTCTGCAGCCATGAAAGATTCATGTTTTGTCTTGTTACAATCCATAGGCTAGTCCCATTTGACACTATCCCACAATTTGTAACAAAACAAACCCCTAATGATATAATATTTTCAGTCTTCAAACTGCTGGCCATGGAGTTCAGTATTAAGCCCAAATTATTAAATATTAATTTGTTAGTGCTTAAGGTCACTTCTTTTTGCTGATAATGTAGTACAACTACGTGGCCGTCTCGCAAAAAAAAATGTAAGAACAGAAGGCTTCACATTGAAGATAGAATGGAACACAATTATAGGACATTTAGCATTAAAATTATAATTCAACACTTCAGAGTGAAGCCCTCATATTTTGTAGAAATAGAACAAATTCAGTTTATTTCCTGCTAGTGGCATAAATGCAGACCTTCAGTATTCAAATTACTGAACCTGTATTTCAGAATAAAGCCCATATATTTGATATCTATTTGCTGGTGTTTATGGTCTTCTTCTATAGCCATGAAAGGTTCATGTTTTGTCGTGTTACAAACCCATAGAATAGTCCCATTTGGCACTCTTCCAAAATTTGTAACAGAACAAACCCCCAAAGGTATACTATTTTCAGCCTTCAAACTACTGGCCACTCAGTTCAGAATTAAGCCCAATTATTTAATGGTCATTTGGTAGTGCTTAAGGTCATTTCTTTTTGCTGATAATATGTAGTACAACTACAGAGCCTTAGCCAAAAAGTACAACTACAGAACTTTTAACCTTCAAATTGCTGAAGCCTTTAGTTCTAAATAACCCCTTAGGTATATAATAATTTCACTTTGATGATATAATGGAATACAACAACACAACCATTAGCCTTCAAATATTGGCAGTCTCGCAAAAAATTGTAACAGGCAGCTTCATAAGAACAGAAGGCTTCACTTTGAAGATAGAATGGACCATATAAAACAACTAAGAGGTAGAAGTAAAAAAGTACTTAACCTCCTCAAGGTAGTTTGGAGCACTGATTGATGCAGACCAAAAACATTACGCCATCTGTATAGGTATCTTGTTAGATCCAAATTATATTACTGCTGTGTGTTTTACAGCTCTGCAAGAAAGTCGTACCTAAACCACTTGAAGCAATTTACAATAGGGGTATTAGAATCAGCATGTGTGCTTTTAGAACACCACCGACAGAATCAATGTTCGTTGAGGCAGAGGGGACTTCTCTTGGAAAACGCAGAATCAAGCTGTCACTCCAATATGTTTCTAATTTGTTGTCTAATCCATGAAACTCCGCTTACAATTATGTCTTCAGACCACAAAATGTTGAAATTTTTAACAAACACAAGAAACATATTCCTCCTATGGGATTTCGAATTAAACCCCATATGGACTCCACCACATTTGAATCAGATTCGATAAAAGAGAACCGTGGACCACCTGTTCCTCCCTGTCATCTTAGCAAACCTACTGTTATTTTGGACCTTGCTTCTATCAAAAAAATGTGACACATTCTTTGCAATTCAAATAAACATATGCCGATATAAAGTGTGCGTATAGAACAAATAAAACGATCTATACAGATTGATTTAAAGCTGTTGACAGGGTGCCATCAACTGTTGTTAATGTTCATCGCCTCACCTCAGGTAGAACACCAAATAAAAGTTGTATTTTTACCGCTGAGGCCGAAGCCTTACATCTAGCGCTTGAACACATCGAGAATCTACAAGAAAGAAAGTCTGGTATATTTTCTGACTCCCTTTGCACGCTTTACTCAACCAGATGTCGACAAACCCTCTAATTTTGGAATTTCGTGAGAAGTTGATGAATACTCTCATGTCTGACCAAACTGATATCGTAGTTTTCTAGTTATATAGACATGTTGGCATCCCAAGTAACACCAAGGAAGACAGTGCAGCATAACAGGCCTCCTTAAACAAAACTCTTGTTGATTTTGAAATTAATTTCAGTGATATTAAACCACATATCAATAAAGACATCAAACCTGTGTGTCAGGCGGATTGGGATTGGATTAAAATAACAAGCACCATCACTTCCGACCAACTATCAATGATAACAGTAACCTTTGTAGAAACGATCATGTAATTCTGACACGATGTCATATTGATCATACAAAACTTACACATTCATTTTTGTTAAAGGGTAATATGCGACCAGAATGTGTTCCTTGCAAACAAATTTTAACAGTGGAGCGCGTTCTTTTACATTGCACTGATTTTTATCATGTCAGAGGGCAGTATGATACTGTAGGATCTCTACAAGGTCTATTTTATATCATAAAGCCCGAACAAAATGCTATCATGTATGAAAGTAATCAACCTTTTTCATATTTTTTTTAAAATAGTTGTTATTCTTTCAACCTAGACTCTTTAACAGTTACGCTGCCGAAAGCGACTATTGATTTATACGGTATTCACTATACCGGTATCAACACTCATTACTGTTCAAACCTCTCTAGTCTTTGTCATTTTATTTATTTCCTATTTGCCATCAATCATTTTCGGTATTCACTGACAGTGAAATGTTTTACTTTCTATCGATTTCTCGCCACGATATAGCATTGACTGCCGACGTGACGTTAAGCAACAATAAATAAACATACAAACAGAAAGATATTGGTCAACAAAAATCTGAGCGTTTTGGGTGGCTTTTTTAGTTCTGATTGAAAAGCTTTGTGTTACTACATATCATGGCCGTCTATAATTGTGCTAAATTTGAAACACATCTGTAAGAGAGCCTCTGAGAAAACGGTCTCACTAAAGTGTTGAAAAAAGGAAAAAGAAAAAAAATACTTATTGATGTGATTCCGTTGATTCACAGATTTTGCCTGGTCAAATGCAACATTTCAACTTTCTGTGAGAGTTGTGGCTAAGCAATGCTCTACAGTAGGTTGAAGGTCTCCTTTGAAGTTTGTGAATGATACCCAGTGGGTGATGATTGACAGATCCCTTCTATTCATAACTCTGTCATATACTGTGGTTGTGGCAATGTCAGGAGTAACTTTGTCACGAAGATTCATTTCAAATGCAGTACATGATGGCATCTACCCTTCAATTGTTGGAGAATATCATCGGGACAGTGTAGGGAGTAACTTTGTTCATAAGAATCATCATGCACCGTTGTGTGTTCCGTTGTAATTGCACTGAAGACTAACTTTGTCAGAAGGATTTTCGAAAACTAAGTGAAAGCCCCCACCGAGACTGTCATTTATGCAGTGTATCTCTGTTTGAAAGAATGAACCGGCGAGGGATTCCGCTGGAGACTGTAAGACTGCTAAGGTGCATGAACGCATGAGTAGATTTGAATTATTTTTGGGTTCAAACTATCCAGTGCTTTAGGTTCAAAATGTTAAGCGATTTATTTACAAAACAATTAACTGGGTACAACACGTCTACATACAAAATGCTCTGGGTAGAAATGATTAGAAGCTGTGCATTACTGGTGTTCTTCTAATTCATGGTCCCCAGACTGTAGATCAAAATGACCGATTCCGAAGCCTAATTTGAATTTTTGAAAAATATTGCCAGAAAAAATAATTAATGCTAGACTTTCGTTAATAGTTGATGATATAGGAGCGTAATTTACGGCTAATCCATGAAAAGTTCAATCCATTCGAATGTTTTGATGGAGAGATATTGGCCTGTAGAACGTTGACAGGTTTTGGGTGATTTTTTGCTTGAAAGAAGATTTAATCATTTGTGAAAAACTCAACAGATCAACCTCCTCATAGCCAAAGAGTACATTGAAACGTTTTAGAATCACAAATAAGCATCTGGAAACACCAAATACACCTTTCCAATACCAACATTTAATAAAAGTTAACTTGTTTTTCTGCCTACATTTCCCAAAACAGTTAAAGATAGAAGTGGCCATTTTCGGATGATTAGCTTACTAAACGCCACAAATAATCAGCTGTGTTATGAAAACATCAATAAAATCTGCACAACACATGAAAATTTGCGATGGACATAGAAATCTATCTGTCGTTACAAGGGCTCAACCCTGATATACCGGGCCGCATCTGAACTATCAGCGGTCTAAATCTAGAACACAAAAGGGTGTACACACTCCAATGTGTGCCCCGCGACACTGTCATCAAGTATACAACGTAAATAAGAAGAGAAATAAATTATCTGGCGCTTTACAGGCGTATGAATGCAGCGTGGGCGTGTTAAGATGTGTTAACACGCCCACCCCGCATTCATACTCCGATAAAGTGACAGATAATTCATTTCAATTGTTATAATTTAATTCAGAGTGTCTGTTACATTGTACTCTTACACGGCCGAATAATTGCTGTCACATAATCTTTTGTACAGAAGACAGCTTAATTATATTAACATAGTCTAATACACGCATTCTCGAATACAGAAGAGAAAAAAATAGTACATACAACGCGCGTGTTTTCGCACTAACAGCCCACCTGCAGCAATTACAGTTTATTTGAATCTTTGGACACGCCCATATTTTTAATAGACAAATGGGCGGGACAGAAACATCATCATACGACAGGAAAATTATTCATAGAGTTATGAGAAACTCACTTCGACCAATCATATTCAAGCAGACCAGCTGTCATTAAAGAAAATGCGGACACAAACGCCAAATATTTTTAACCATAGAATGACGTGCACTGTTATCGATAAATAAGCCTAACACTAGCATTTACTGTCCAAAACAGTTAAGCTCCCACACCCCTATAATACCCGTGTGTAAACAGTAAATGGGTAACTCTCATGAGAGAAAACATGCTACTTTAGTAGGAGGATATGCCTTATTAGTGACACAAGAGTTTCAGGAGAAGTATTTTTATTGAATGAACAAAAACGTCATGCTGTTCACGCTGTTCAGTATCCGATGAGACCGCCCTGGGCATCTCTAACACATATTAAACGGGGTGGCATGCTGTCGCTGTCCGTCCGAATTTCACCCCATTTCCCTATAAGCGCACCACGCAGACGGTCGATATCGTGAGGTAGTGCCTGTCTATTAACCAATCTTCTGCCGAGCATGTCCCATACATGTTCTATGGGGTTGCAGAGGGCGCGGTGGCTCAGTTGGTAGAGGTGCAGGCTGCAAGCTGAGATGTCCTCGGTTCGAATCCCACCTGCGGCAACCGCGTTGTGACACTTCACCCCCATTGCCCACGTGGGGGCACGGTGACGTTGTGCACTAAGGTGTACTGCCCGTTGATAGTGCACCTGTCTTCAACCAATGCTCACCCTGCATGTGTGGTGTTGGTATGTTGGAGAGCTGACAGTTGCTCGCCGTTGCTCGGTGGTTCTCTCCGGGTACTCCGGCTTCCTCCACATGGTTAGCCATTGTGCAGAAATATGTAACCTTACACACCAATAAATAAATAAATAAATAAATAAATAAATAAATAAATAAATAAATAAATAAATAAATATGGGGTTGCAGCCCGGCTATTTGCAAGAAAATCCATCCAAGCCACATCCACGTCTTGTTACATATCTTTGAATTCTCTCACTATTATCGCTCGATGAGTCCTGGCATTATTGCCCAAAATAATGAAATCGATTCCCAGGGAAACGGCGACTATAGGGGATGGCAAAAGGATTCAAAATGTGGTCCATGTACATTTGTGCGTTCATGTTTCCGTCGACAATGAGAAATGGAATTTTGCCTCGAGAGCAGACACTGGCCCAAACTATGATTCTTCACCACCAAAACAGACTGGAAATTTCTCTCAATGCTCGAAGAGCGCAAAAGAGAGTGACCTAAACAATTTTGGCAAAATCGAACTTGACGCGGTACAGCAAATTTCAGATATGATCGGCAGTGAAATGTTCAATAGCCAGCAAATGTTCACCAGGTTTGAGGATCTATACCCACTCCGATAGAGGAATGGGAAACGTTAGAATATGCGATATTCGTATACCCACGGGTATTATAGGTGGGGTGCTTAGCTTGTTTTGGACAGTATATTACAATACATTCAGGGCGTCAGAACATTTGTTATGATAAAAAAAAAGTTTTTAAACGTATGTACATATACCAATGGGCCGTTCAGATAAATACCACTCCAAGTTGCTGTAAGTACTGATATTGAAATACATCAGTGAACGTTCACCATCAAAAGTGTTTCTCGCTATATAACTCAATAATGCATATCTACAATTCAACAACACACTTCACGCGAGTAATTTATGCCATCTTATATTCTGATAAGTGATCCCCAAAAATAATCATATTGTTTATTAGCACCTGAAATTTTAATGAATCCAAAGAGAGGGAATTCAAGTGAACAATTCTTGTCAAACCAGTATCCAGTTTCAAGGCGCGCAGAGCAACCGTCGTCATTTTTGTCGAAAGACCTGAATGGGCGACCACTTACGAGTGTTTTATCGAGTCCATCATCAGATATAAAGCTTGTATAATGAAGTGTGTAATTGTGATCCTTGTCCTCGATAGAACAATATAAATAGTCGCCTTCTTTGAACAGTGGCACGTGTGCAAAGTAATTTAGCTTGTAGAAAAGAGATCCACTTGTAATTCTATATATATTCTCGTTTCCCAGCCAATAGCCGCCAACAGCGCCAGTGAACATGTCATTCTTGATAGTACCAAAACCATGTTTATAACTGCTCCAGTTTTTGTTGAGGTATTCATTTGTGAGACCGTTTTTTGGTGCAGCAAAAGCATACAGATATTCATTGTAACAGAAAACCTCTATACTGCCCTTTCCATCTTCTGGGTATATTGTGTACCATCCCTTACGGCTACCCGTATAGCTAGTACAATCTGTAATTAAAACGTTACTGAATGAGTTAATAGCAAATCGTGGGGTATTAAATAAATATATAATCATGAAATACCATTCAATATTGGAATAAAACACTTTCTATCCTTTTTGCCAGCTATATATCTAAACCTATATCAACAATCATTTGAAATGGTACAATACAGTGGTCATGGAGCGTATTCCACACGTGGACAGTGATGTCCATGCATGAGTTTACCCGGTAATAAAACCAATCATCAGAAAAAATTGTACTTAATGAAGCTCCGAGTGCTTCATTAATTAAATTTTTGATGATTATTCCTATAATTAGTGTTTGTTTGCGTCCATGGAAATTTTGTCCACCCGTGGAAAGTGACCAGTCCACGGCTGCTGTATTGCACGTTCACAGTTTGTGACATAGTATTTTAAGTCTAGTTACAAACTGTGGCAGAAAAATGTGGCAACATTTTAAACAGTATCCTTGTACATTGTAGCGGGAAATGTGTTTTGTTATCGCTTGTCACGATTCATGGACCTATTGATTTTATGTTTATTTTGGCCTGAGAAAAATCATGCTTTCTATTGATCATCAATCAAGTGTATGGAATGGCGAAGTGATTGCCCGAAGATTACATCAAAGTTAAGAGACTCCAACTGAATTATCCTTAACGTGAGAGCATTTGGGTTGTGTTTAAGCTTCTCCCTCAACTAAAACGCATTCTCCACCACACTGTGTATAAATTTAACTCGGAATTTTAGAGACGTTAAGTAGTCCATGTTCATATTTTCGATGGACAGAACACTGGAACAGTTCCACGTGCTTGCCAGAAGTAACACGATTGGCTACCTTTCGTCACAGCAATATAACTATACGTGGTAAGGTGAGCATTAAATCTTTTAAACAATTTGAAGTCATACATAATGTCTCGCATCTCGTTGAATAGAGATGCAGCTTTGGAATCTGAATTTATTTCACCTGTAATACATTGTCACTCCTCTTCTCGAAGTGATACCCACGTTACAAATTTATAAAGCTTGGATATGAAAAGGATACAGGGCAGAAGCCATTTGATTAATAGAAACATAATTAAATCAAGATGACATCAGAATGGTCGTAACGCGGATATTGATAACGGTGTCTGTTTGATTCCTCCTGTTATCAAAATGTTCACTTTTGTCACTATTTGTAAGGTAACAATAAAGACAGTAACAGGGGGAATGTGAAGGTTTGTGATGGAGATTCCCAAAATGTGCCTTCAAAATTATTCAAAATGTATAATGATGTTGTCCCCTACATGTCATCTTGAACAAAGATGGCGAGGAGCGTATTTGGTTACATAATAATCTCCAAAACCTGTAGTCGTTGTAACAGTGGGGATTAGTTGGATATACACTAATCTGTGTAACGGGTAATGTGGAGAAATATTGGAAACTCAACCTCTGTTATACTTTTAACTGACCGAAATCGGCTCGCAATTACATTTGCCTATTCACCAAAGTCAAACCTAGTGTATTCGACAGTTTACTTGTTCGGACACTCCTTCGTAGACCACAAACAATGATCCCACCATAGCCACAATTTACCTAGGAGTCTGCGTATGACCACACTTGGTGCAAACGAGTAGGAAAAGATCAAAACTCTGTGAACTGTCGGATAGTGGGATGTATATTCTTCTGAAAGTCGAAAATTATGACATACACCGTTTGCATCATACAACGAACCCATACGCCAAAATAATCTCATGGGGGTTTAGATCTGAGACCTTCACCGAGTCAGTCTCATCCTGATGTATGGCTGGAAGTTTATACATTGCATTTTGTAGGGAGTTGTGTTGAGAAAACAAATGATGGACAATAACTATACACTTTCTTTAAAAAATCCATAATATTAGAGCATATGTTCCGGAAGTGATGCGCATCACTCAGTTCGTTTAGATCGATCGCATCATTGCACTATAACATCATAATGCATACAATTACGAATTGAATGATGACTGTTCGAAATCCACGAGGTGATGATCACGAGCTCGAATAGTCGTGATTCAATTCTAATGTTTATTTTCTTCATAAAACAGAATTATTTCATGTCCAGACAGCATATCGAGTTGGCGTATCTACAATGCACTGATTAGGTCAAAGTGTATTCCTAAAAAATAAACAAAACAAAACAACGTAACTTCTGATACAAAATA
Organism: Pictodentalium vernedei; assembly: GCA_031216915.1. Classification (NCBI taxonomy): domain Eukaryota; kingdom Metazoa; phylum Mollusca; class Scaphopoda; order Dentaliida; family Dentaliidae; genus Pictodentalium; species Pictodentalium vernedei. Next base: position 17,974,678 of record CM062292.1, read on the forward strand.
GTTCTCACAAGCAGTCAATTTAGTATCAAACATACAACTTTATTTTTTTATTTTTTTATTTTTTTGCAAGTGTCATCTGCTTTTTATGTTGGGTAAATGGTTAACTCAATGCTCGTATCTTAACTAAATTGTGTGAGTTACACTCGCCACCAGCGGCCAAGACAAAGTAAAGATGAACGATTGATTGACAGTCCGATTCCAATGTTGCATTATATAATCCCCGGGAGACGACAGGTAGACAGCCAATCTGGCTATGCCGTCTCCCTGCGGTATACAGGTTTATTAGATTATTTTTGTCTATAATTCTGTATGTATATTTTTGTTCTATAATGATGCATGTATAATTTTCTGCTTTCTGTTGTATACTGCTAAAAAAAGATTCATTCATTCATTCATTCATTCACTCACACTCGAGTCGGGAAAACTGTCTATTTATAGAACTTAAACAGAAATTACAGAATGTATAAGTAGACTCTGGAAAATCGAATTTAGTGCGTAATATCAAGACGCGATGTTCGAATGCTACATGATCAACTGGTATGTATCTAGTAAATCACATGGTCAGCTAGTATTCATGGGAAAATAACATCTGAGAATCCACTGCCAATACAGTGTTTAATGTAAACATTAAAGATAACACCTACTGTTTTTCCTAGGATATCAGAATATAACTCACTCGTTCTTATCTACAGGGAAAGCTTGGCCCTTAAAGACTTATATTTCCTGCTCTCACTCATGAGATAATTCTTCTACAACTCAAAATGTTGGTATTGTCCATAATATTGTTAAATAACGGGCTATTAACTAACTTGTCTCATTCTTGTTATAACCTCAATGTCATACCGAAACGGTAGGTACAGAACTGTCATTACAAAATGTGACAGACAGTTTCGAAGGTGGATCTGCTTGCTTTTCTGCCCACTTGCGTATAATATCTTGCCTGTCGATAAAGAAAACGCGAAATGATTGCATCTCATCTGTTATTAGCATTTGTGTTCCTTGAGACAGTTTTGATTTGCGAACTCTTGATCCCTGAGTGTAAATATGTCACGACCGGATCCACATCTATCTAGATCACATCGACGAAGAGATCGGGTTTGCATTGTCACCCGTTCAAAGACAAGACCAAGTGGGGGTACAACAGTTAGCAAAAATGCAAGCGTGTGTTATAACTCATTGGTTCCTTGAGCTTATACCCATCCGATGTGACCCTGGCTGTTGAATGTGTCTTGAAAACCTCACAAACAATTTAACAATTAACTTAAGCTCGCAGTATTGGGATTGCAATAGTAGTTGTTTTACCTCGATCGATTAACTTCATAAGTCCTGGTCCCAAGCACTGATTGAGAAAGGAGGAAGGCGTCTTGTTCCCCCGTGAGACGCGTGCTGAATGCCATGGATAACGAGATTCTAGGGTGATTGAGAAATACAGTGTCTCCGGATGGGCAATCCTCAGTGATGATATTGTCTGATAATTCACCATAGGCCCTTATTTCCAGGTAGAGAGTTGGTCGGATCAAACTCGGTTAGACCAATCGGGAGCGCCGAAAATGAAAGCCACATCGAGGCATGGGGTAGTCGTTAAAATGTCGAGTCTTTTATAATCTCCAACTGTCATTGTACTCTTTATAAAAAAGAACTTATCTCTATCCCAAGCAAAATTCAATCATTTCTTAAAGTAGTAAGCCTTTTTTGATAAACTTTAAAATTATGTTTATTATTTTAAATCAGATTCTTCCAAGTCTCAAATCATCAGGTTGATTTTTGAGGTATCATCGCTCATCACTTTTCAGTACACTGCTGTCTTTGAAATTTGTATTGTAGTAATTATTTCTTATTTTATTGTCATTTGATTTCTTAATTGACAATGACATATTTTACTTTCTACCGTTCCCTCGCCACGATATAACTTAGCTGCTGGTGTTGCATTAAGCACCATTAAATAAATAAATGAGTTCTTACCCTCCCCCAATCATGTCTCTTGGATACCAAATACGTTTGTACAATAATTGTCCTTGTCTGATGTAACCAGTTTATCAACTTCTCTATAATGACACGGCTACACGGGGATCTGTCAGCGGTAGACGTAGGCATAACCAAGACAAAATAGGTTTCCCTGTACTCCTGACGCTGTTTGCCGGATATTAGCAAATAAGCCCCCTCCGCCGGCTCAGCGCAAGGGTGACATGCCTGGAATGATGAATTATATATATAAAACTTCACGCCAAATAACACCCACGCCATTAACGACCGTTTGTAGAGACAGACTTGGATGATTATGATTCAGGTTTAGATATAAGTAAGTATTCTCCGTCTAAACCACTAAACAATTGGCTAAAAGTTACAATAAGACACTCAGCAAGTTTTCTTGCGAGGTCGAAGATGACTTATGTGGGAATGGCCGCATTCCAAATGTGTTGGAAAACGTAGTTTACGGAGGATGATCAGAGGGTGCCTCAATGGCACTTAAAAAGGCAAACAGGTACACTTTCACGTCTCTTTGTTCTGAACGACTCACGCGGGAGATATTTTGAAGAATGTGCTGACCACGTAGAACTTCTTTACTATGAAATTGATTGGCATTGCAAACACAGCCATTGTAAAAACCTAGGCAAACCCAAAACGTTTCACCAAGCCGTAGTTTGAGAATGATTGCAAACAGGATATAAATGATCTAAAACAACTCAACGGGAATTTAATAAGTCACAAACTACAAATAACTTGGGCAAACAACGTATAAATCTGTCAAAAACAAGACGACTTATAAAACAAAAGAAAAGGAAAGTTCTTGTGAAACTTGTGTTTCTAAACTTAACTAGCACAAACCCAGCAAAAAAAAAAAAATAAAAAAAATTAGAAAATAACTTAAAAAAGTAAAGACTAAGAAACAAATACAATCAACACCGGAACAACAGTCCCGTCCGTTGACAGTAAACTGTGGCCAGAACTCTGGTACTAGCTTCTCAATATTTTCAGAGTTATTGTTGGAAATTTGTAATCTGAAATGATCGAAGCTTTTTGAATTCCTGAACACGTTCTATTAACACTCCCCAAATGCTTAGAGACGTAAAAACGACAAAAGGGCGATAAATCAATAACTAAAATAAAGATATCTCCTAATTTTCTATGCTCTACAACATACTAAAATTTCAGTCCAACATCCTTTAATGTGTATAAAGTTGACGTCACCCTTAAATTTGGCCATAACCGTTGGGAAATCTCCTGGTCGTCAGCGATTGTTTTTGTTTTGATATTGCTGTACGAACTTCCATTGAAGAAACTTGATTCTACACCTCGAAAAGAAGCTTTGTGCTAAATATAAAATAATTTCACCCATTGGATCATAAGGAAAGCTTTTTTTTTAACTTTCTCCCTATTGGGCATGTTGATTTGATCAAAAACAAAATGTAATGTCGGAACATACACTCAATTAAAAAAATGAACCTAAAAACGATCACGCATTCACGCATTCATAAGTACAGTACGTGGAGAGTATATTATCATTAAATCACCCACAGAGTGGCGATTTCACCCGAGCAATAATTGCAAATTTGTTACAAAGCATCACCATCACAAGCAAAGTTCCAGCCAATGGACCTCCGGGTTTAACCCGGAGGTCCATTGGCTGAAATATTGCTTGTGTTTTTGTCCATATGTACATAATTTGAAAGTGACACTTTGGGTGATAACTCCACTCCGCGGGTGATTCAGTTACAATTCACACTCCACGTATTGTAAGTGTAACACGATTGAGGCCGCTTTTGTGGTATCAATAAGATTACTGGACAGAATGTTACAATGAAAGTTAAGGCACTAATATCTGAACAATTGTCCTCGATACCTGAATTAATATGATGCATTATTGTCCTGGATGCGGCGTATCGTTTAATTTATTTACTTAATAAAGTTTGTGTTTTGCTTTACCTGTAGATAATGTTATGAATGTCCCACCTATAACCTTTCATCAAACCTTTTTGAATAGGACCAGAAGGTATGAATCATATTGTAACAGTGTGGCGGTACTTGAGAAAGATTTGATGCTATCCAAGCGGTTGTGTGTGAAAACATCATAGTATTGATACCTAATTGTGTACCATTGTACTACTAGTGTGACAATAGTTAATGTTGTGACTCATAAACTTTCTTATTTGACCTGTACTGGCAGTTAAGAATTCTAATATTCTATGTCCGCTACCTCGGTAGTTCTTAGGCATAATAAATTACATGTTTGCCATAATGTTCTACCTCCATAATCCAACTCCTAGTTTTAGATGAAAAAATATATTCAATAATATGTTTTTAATGAAATTAAGTAGACTAGATAAAAAAAAAACAACAGAAAATGTAAAAGATTAAATTTTAACTGCTGTAAAAACATGCCCAAACTTTGGACCTCATTTTCTCCTTATTGAAATAACATCGAAAATTCTGTGAATCGGGCTTTGTAGAAATGATCGTGTAATTTTGAAGCGATTTTTATCCCCGCATTTTAAAAAATGCGGGGATTTTGTCATGATCTCCGTCCGTACGTCCGTACTTCCGTACGTCCGGTTTTGTAATTCGAAACGCTGTAACTTTCTACAGTTGTTCGATAGGGTCTGTGCAACCCAAAAATACAACTTTTAAATTTTTGTGCCACCAGGTGGCTTCGTGGAGCCACTTAAAAAATGCGTTATTTTTTCACTTTTTTGCTGAATAGTCCCAATCTATGTAATTCTGAGTTCTAAAATTACACTAGGGTGTTGCTAAATGATCTGTAGATATGTAGGAAGGTTTCAGATTTTTCGGGTGCCACGTGGCTGTGCCACCGTAGCCACTTTTGTGTTTTCTTAGACCGTTTCCGGCAAAAGGCTCGTAGGATATGTAATTCGAAATGCTAAATCCATGCTCAGATGTTGCAGTAGGGTCTATAGATGCGCACGAAGGTTTCGGATTTTTCGGGTGCCACGTGGCTGTGCCACCGTAGCCACTTTCGTGTTTTCTTAGATCGTTTCCGGCGAAAGGCTCGTAGGGAATGTAATTCGAAATGCTAAAACCATGCTCATATCTTGCAGTAGGGACTATAGATGCGCACAAAGGTTTCAGATTTTTCGGGTGCCACGTGGCTGTGCCACCGTAGCCACTTTTGTGTTTTCTTAGACCGTTTCTGGCAAAAGGCTCCTAGGGTATGTAATTCGAAATGCTAAAACCATGCTCACATGTTGCAGTGGGGTCTGTAGATGCGCACAAAGGTTTCGGATTTTTCAGCTGCCACGTGGCTGCACCATCATTGCCACTTTCGTGTTTTCTTAGACCGTTTCCGGCGAAAGGCTCCTAGGGTATGTAATTCGAAACGCTAAAACCATGCTCAAATGTTGCAGTAGGGTCGGTAGATGTGCACGAAGGTTTCGGATTTTTCAGGTGCCACGTGGCTGTGCCACCATTGCCACTTTTGTGTTTTCTTAGCCTGTTTGCGGCAAAAGGCTCCTAGGGTATGTAATTTGAAATGCTAAAACCATGCTCAAATGTTGCAGTAGGGTCTGTAGATGCGCACGAAGGTTTCGGATTTTTCAGGTGCCACGTGGCTGTGCCACCGTTGCCACTTTTGTGTTTTCTTAGACCGTTTCCGGCGAAAGGCTCCTAGGGTATGTAATTCGAAACGCTAAAACCATGCTCAAATGTTGCAGTGGGGTCTGTAGATGCGCCCAAAGGTTTCGGATTTTTCAGGTGCCACGTGGCTGTGCCACCGTTGCCACTTTTGTGTTTTCTTAGACCGTTTCCGACGAAAGGCTCCTAGGGTATGTAATTCGAAATGCTAAAACCATGCTCAACTGTTGCAGTGGGGTCTGTAGATGCGCACGAAGGTTGCGGATTTTTCAGCTGCCATGTGGCTGCGCCACCATTGCCACTTTCGTGTTTTTTTAGACCGTTTCCATCGAAAGGCTCCTAGGGTATGTAATTCGAAACACTAAAACCATGTTCAAATGTTGCAGTGGGGTCTGTAGATGCGCACGAAGGTTTCCGATTTTTCAGGTGCCACGTGGCTGTGCCACCATTGCCACTTTTGTGTTTTCTTAGACCGTTTCCAGGCGAAAGGCTCCTAGGGTATGTAATTCGAAACGCTAAAACCATGCTCAAATGTTGCAGTGGGGTCTGTAGATGCGCACGAAGGCTTCGGATTTTTCAGCTGCCACGTGGCTGCGCCACCATTGCCACTTTCGTTTTTTCTTAGACCGTTTCCGGCGAAAGGCTCCTAGGGTATGTAATTCGAAACGCTAAAACCATGCTCAAATGTTGCAGTAGGGTCTCTAGATGTGCACGACGGTTTCAGATTTTTTAGGTGCCACGTGGCTGTGCCACCGTTGCCACTTTTGTGTTTTCTTAGACTGTTTCCGGCAAAAGGCTCCTAGGGTATGTAATTCGAAACGCTAAAACCATGCTCAAATGTTGCAGTAGGGTCTGTAGATGTGCACGAAGGTTTCGGATTTTTCAGGTGCCACGTGGCTGTGCTACCGTTGCCACTTTTGTGTTTTCTTAGACCGTTTCCGGCGAAAGGCTCCTAGGGTATGTAATTCGAAATGCTAAAACCATGCTCAAGTGTTGCAGTGGGGTCTGTAGATGCGCACGGAGGTTTCATATTTTTTAGGTGCCACGTGGCTGCGACACCATTGCCACTTTCATGTTTTCTTAGACCATTTCCGGCGAAAGGCTGCAAGGGTATGTAATTCGAAATGCTAAAACCATGCTCAAATGTTGCAGTAGGGTCTGTAGATGTGCACGAAGGTTTCCGATTTTTCAGGTGCCACGTGGATGTGCCACCGTTGCCACTTTTGTGTTTTCTTAGACCGTTTCCGGCGAAAGGCTCCTATGGTATGCAATTCGAAACGCTAAAACCATGCTCAAATGTTGCAGTGGGGTCTGTAGATGCGCACGAAGGTTTTGGATTTTTTAGGTGCCACGTGGCTGTGCCACCGTTGCCACTTTTGTGTTTTCTTAGACCGTTTCCGACGAAAGGCTCCTAGGGTATGTAATTCGAAATGCTAAAACCATGCTCAAATGTTTCAGTGGGGTCTGTAGATGTGCATGAAGGTTTCAGATTTTTCAGCTGCCTAGTGGCTGTGCTGTTGCCACTTTCATGTTTTCTTAGACCGTTTCCGGCAAAAGGCTCCTAGTGTATGTAATTCGAAATGCTAAAACCATGCTCAAATGTTGCAGTAGGGTCTGTAGATGCGCACGAAGGTTTTGGATTTCTGGGGTGCCACGTAGCTGTGCTACCGTTGTCTCTTTCATGTTCTCTTAGACCATTTCCGGCGAAAGGCTCCTACAGTATGTATTTCGAAATGGTAAAACCATGCTCAAATGTTGCAGTAGGGTCTGTAGATGTGCACAAAGATTTCGGATTTTTCAGGTGCCACGTGGCTGTGCCACCATTGCCACTTTCGTGTTTTCTTAGACCGTTTCCGTTGAAAGGCTCCTAGAGTATGTAATTCAAAACGCTAAAACCATGCTGAGATGTTGCAGTAGAGTCTGTAAATGCGTAGGAAGGTTTTGAATTTTTTGGGTGCTAAGTGGCTGTGTCACCGTTGCCACTTTTGTGTTTTCTTAGACCGTTTCCGGCGAAAGGCTCCTAGGGTATGTAATTCGAAATGCTAAACGCATGCTTAAATGTTGCAGTAAGGTCTGTAGATGCGTACAAAGGTTTCAGATTTTTCAGATGCCACGTGGCAGAGCCACCGTTTTTCTTTGGTGTTTTCTTAGATCATTTCCGACGAAAAGCTCCCAGAGTATGTAATTTGAAATGCTAAAACTATGCTCAAAGTTGCAGTAGGGTCTGTAGATGTGCACGAAGGTTTCGGATTTTTGGGGTGCCACCGTTGTCACTTTCATGTTTTCTTAGACCTTTCCGGCGAAAGGCTCCCAGGGTACATGTATGTAATTCGAAACGCTAAAACCATGCCCAAATGTTGCAGTGGAGTCTGTAGGTGCGCACGAAGCTGTGTCACCTGTGCCACTCAAAGTCAAGGATGCAAATGCGGGGATACACTATAGTGTGCTTTGCACACAAGTGACATCATCTAGTTTAATGATTACAGAGAACTAACACTTCATTTTCATAAGTGGGTATGATGCAACCAGGGTGTGTTCATTGCCAGCACGTGCCGACACTGTACAGAGTTTAATCTTTTTTATACTGTACAGATTTTAATCATGCTCGGCAGCAGTATTATAATGTTGATTCACTTCTAGATATATTTAATAAAACAAACTCAAACATTATGTCAGAAATCGACCCGTTTAATGAATTTTAAGTTATTTTATTGTCTTAAACACGATGTTTTCTTCATATCTATTCGCCATATTGATTTTCACATTTTTAAATAGATTTCTGGTATCTCTTTCTCATTATTGTTTTCACTATATATTTATTTCTAATTATTGTGCAATTATTTTTTCATTTCAAAGAATTATTTTATTTTATGAAAGACGTTATGCTCTTTTACCATACATAGCTATATTTCGTCACGATATAGCCTCAGATGGTGACCTGGTATTAAGCACCAATAAATGTACAAGTAAGACTAATATCATGCCAACAGCTTATCTGCTTCTAAGAGGTCAACAGTCGCTAGGAAGGTCGCATGACATCAGCACATCACAATTATTTTCTTGGTTCGTTTTATTTTTCGAGTTAACTGCGTGCCCGCATTTTAAGTAGCATCAACATTTTATACGTACTTTGCCAGTCGCTAATGAAGAGCACCCATTATAGAGGGGGTTGTGTAGCATTGTAATTAGGTTCTTAGTTTCACATGCCTACGATGTACCAACTTCGTTATTGAGTTGCCTAAAACTTTGTTTGTCTGTTGCTAAGGCACGCTGATTTTAGGAAGATCGCATGGTATCGTCATTGCTGTCCTAGTTTGATTTCAGAGTGAATGGTGATCCATATATAAAAATGACATCACAAGAAAGCCTGTAATATGCATCTCGCTAAGGAAGTGTGATGGTTGCTTTGGGACTTGAGTGATATTGTAATTGTGTTCCAAGCTTGTCTTTTTAGTAAATTGTTCCCACATAAGACATCACACGAACAGTATGAGTATGGTTTACAGATTGCTAGCGAAGCGCATTGTTTGCTAGAGAGATGTCGTTCCAGATAGAGTTGTGGAGCGGTTTAGCTTGCTCTTCCAATAAAGAATGGGCCCACGTACAAAACTCTTATATTTGACACGTTGCTAATAGCCCAAGAACATTAGGTTTCACTAGGGAAAAAAATCGGAGAAAGCTGATTTTTTTCAGGGAATGTCGAGTACATGTCACTAAACGATTAGACAAAAGTCCCCTAAAATCCCAGTTGAGCTTTTTTTTTCTACAGCCTTTTTTCGAAAACGCGTTTGAAAAAAATCAAAAAAAAATCGCACGAACTTTGTAACCTCGAATTGATCCAACTGTATTTTTTGTTTACGCGTATTTCGAGCTACATAATGTCTAATATACATTTACCTAGAGGAAAATGTGCATTCTGTGACAATTTCTGCGAAAAATTATTGAAAATTCACAAAAAAGTATCGGATTTACGCAAAAAATGACGATTTTCCTAACGGATTTGCCCAAAGGGTCGTAGTACAGAACGGGATGTTAGTTGGACAGACGATAAAAAATCCACCACCATTTGAAGACTTTTATCATTGCTTACAAAATAGACATTATGGAAGACCCCCTCTGCTTCTGGCCGAGTTCCCCTTTTGGCATAACATTCGTCAGCATGAGAACTCAACTATTTTCGGGCTTGGGACCGAACAGACACGTCTGTGTCTGGCAGCATTAGATCAATAAATAATATTTACAGAATGTACAAAAATCAATAAATAATATTTACAGAATGTACAAATCAATCAACATGGATTAAGTTACATTGACTATTATCAACGCTATATACAGAAATGACATGACCTATATACATATTATTCATCGAACTCAGAAATTTCCGACAGGACAGTGTTTCTGTGGTTGTTACAAGAATCCGAACTGCAATTACACAAACCTGAGCAAGAGAGTCCTGCCTTCTTACACCCACACCTTTTTGTACAAGCACTCTTGCAACCAAAACTGATCAGATTCAGTAGGTTATCGGGGGCACATGGCTTTGTGGCTGCAGTCGGTACAAGAAGTCCATTGTCTAGCGACCACCCCCAATCCGTCGGAGGAAGCGAAGTGCCCAGCCATTGTTGGACCTGGAGATAACATCTGTAGACATGTTGTTGTGCAGCATCGCTGCTTGGTGGGAGTGAGGCTAGGTCGATGGGTTTATTCAGTTTAAATTTTGCTACATAACGCTTGTAAGTGACATATCTATATTGGTCGAGAGAGGAAACAGTTTTACTCCCGTATAAGATCAGGAGAAGTTGTTCCCCGGCAGCGGCTACTGCACTTGGTGTACTGTCATCCGCCAAAATTGTGTTGACATACTGTTGTGAGTCGCTAGTAACATCGGAGACAATTGTACTGAATACTTTCTTCTTACCAACTCGAAAGAGTGCAGAAGTAGTGTCACAACCACTTATAGAATGTGCTACAAGGAGGTTGCTTCTATGGTCACCCATTTTGGTTGCTATTTCACTAACTGAAACTAGTAAGTTTGGGGTAATGGAATACATCATGTGAATATTACATCCCGGTTGAACTCGAGAGGTAAGAATGACTAACAAGTCTGTGTCTGTTCCCACAACGACAACATTGTTGTCATCTTGAGCGATGTCAAGTGCAGTTTCGGCTATCAGTACATCAGCATCAGCCTCGGCCTGCTTGGACTGAATATTGATAGCAGATAGCTCCTGCATTAGAAGATCGATCAGTTGGGTTTTGTTCTTGGCATTTGCAAGGAAATCGGATTGGGGTGTGGTGGCTGGTAACTCGGGTGAGATATTGATATCAATGGAATACCTGTCTTTAGATCTACGGGCTTGTTCCATGCCCTTTGTCGACATTGTACAAGCATAACCATCAAAAACAACCACGACGTTCGCCCCAAAATGTCTCACTAGATAATTGGAATATGATGTACATATGTCCTTATATGACGACTGTTTAGGCCATACAACTGCCCTCAATAAAAATCCACCATCTACAACAAACAGAGAATGTTCTGGGATTTTAGTTTGCTCGGAACCGTATGTTTTGAGGATCTTACCGAGCGTGCTTTTCTGTGTCTTCCTCATTCCAGCAGAATCAAACAATGCTGGTGGTTTCGGGGCGAGTTCATATTTGAGATACTCTTCCATCTCTGCTTGTGACTGAATAACACATGTGATGCGGTTGAACAGAATTGTGGGGTCAATCACTACCTTACTTCCACGGACTTTGATGCTATTTGCCATCGATGCGAAAGACTTCACAGTGTCAACACGTCGTAGTTTGATGCTGTTGAACGTTTTGCTTACAACATTCGATACGCAACATTCACCAATTTTGCGAACTTGGTCACAGTTCACAGTTTCGTCGGCCACAAGTCCGGTCGCTATAGAGACTAATTGTAGTGGATCTCTATTCTGAAAGGGCGAATGCACTCTGAGCCAGTTCAATAATTTGGTGATATCATTGGCATCAGTCAATTGTGAACTTTGACGGAGATCCCGATGTTGTTCGCCATGGCCAGTGTGAACATGAACAAAATTTTCGAGAGCATTACATATCGGAACGCAAAGAGGTAGTCCATGTACCCATTTCGCAACAGTGCTATCGGTTATTCCCCTGCCATGTGTGAGACCACCAGGGAGCTTGAACATTCTCATTAAACACTGCTCTATGGTCTGATCAGAATATATCCCGTCCCAGAATTTATCTGAGCGCCTTATGGTAAAGTAACCTTTCTCAGTGAACAACTTCAAATCATCCTGTTGCATTATTTCTGTTAGCTCATTCATCTGCTGCAGATAGAGATGAGAACTTTTTGCGTATGCAAAATGACCACCTGCGTGAAATACTGGAATCATATTGCAAACACAATATGTGTGGAGTTCCCAGTCGCCTGTGCGCTCTGCTCTCAAGAACAACGGGAGAAGACCTATTTGCTCGTAGTATTGTACCCAAAGCTTTCCTGTGCGTCCTACGGACGCATTCTGGAGCAGTTCGTGTAATTTTGACAGTAGATGGTTGACACTTTCTTGATTGAGAGCGTCAGCTGTTGTACAGTCACCTCTGGCAAGTCCACAGAATATTTCATTGACTTCTGTGCAGTCTATGTTATCTAGTGTTCGGCTTTCTTCAAACACAAGTTTTGTAATGGCAATTTGTGTTAGCAAATGGGCACGAACTGCTCTTGAATATGCATGACCACTTATCAAATGATGGATTGACCCACCAGCATAAACAGTCCCCCAAAGTTCATCCAAGTCGCTACCAGCCATGATCGAACCAATTGCCCCTAAATATGACATAATCATATGGAAGCCGCCGAGTCTAACGAAAACTTTTGTCAACTTATCTGACGAAGACACAATCTCCACTGCTTTGATATAAAGTGGTTGGTCAAACGTCACTGGACAAACGTTCAGTCCCTGTTTCTCACATTCAGTTTGTGCAAACATGAGAGCAGTGTAAATTGTGCTCGGGTTGGATGGATCAAAATTAATAAAGGGAAGTATCTCGACATCACTTGTTTCATAATCATCTGATGATGTGACAATGTGCATATATCCAGCCCAAGATGGGCAAGGTACTCTCAGTACATGCGTCAAAGACCAAAGACTGTCGACTGTTTTTGCGAGTTTCAAATTTTTTGGATCAGATTCACCCAAAGTTGATAAATCCTTCATCACAATTTCGTCAAGACCCGATTTGCTTGGTTTACTGTAACCTTTCAAAGGGATGTACCCGAATTCACCAGAGCCAATATTCGAATGATCACCAGTTAGTCGTTTTATCGGAGACTTTTCTGTGTGATCTCTGCTTGGAGTTATACAGGCGATGCCTCCCATACTATGGAAAGTATTCTTGCCATCTAGCGTGCGCACATTACAATCGGCGTTATCGAAAACGAATTGTGTGAAGTTCGCAAGTCTAGGCGACGGACCTTTGCTTATCATGACAGAATGAACGTATTGTTGAACTTCCCGGTAGCTAGAAGAGAACATTAGTCCATTCAGAATGTCGAACAATTCCCGAGATGCGAATTTCCTATGTATGTAAACTGCTACCGACAATAATACTGGTGACAAGAATGAACGGGGCCGACAAGAACTTATTAGAGACTGACCTATGGCTGTCACGCGTCTCTGGTTGGCTTGGATGTTTTGCCCACGCTGCGACGGAGCAACAATCCCTTGTAACAAGGTTTGGAGTGTATCGGGTAGTAGATCACTAGATACAGATAACGAATCGGGTTTGGGATAAACGTCACACTCGTAAATGGCTGACCGAATATCATCGCGGACTTTCGCCGATGCTTTCTTGACGATGCGCATACGTTCATCAGTTTCATTGGTACATTTGTCTGAGTACCACGAATCATATAGTATTTTGTCTGATGAATCTCTGAATGTGACAACATTTTTTAGGGACCTCAGTGTTGTAATGGAGATTCTACTACCGAAATGCTCAAGCAGTTTGGTTTTAAGATGTTTAATTGTGTAACCGACTTCGTCACCAAGATACGATTCAAACGTCTCTGCCAATTCGCTCAAGGAAAACTGACACTCATCGCTGTTCTCCATAAAGGTACACAATTCATGGAATGCAAGTGCTTTCTTGTCTGCAACAGGCCTACCCCGTGAAAGAGTTCGCTCAGGCTTATCTCTGACAAATCCTGTCCAGCAATCATGGTGATACCGACCTTCCTCGGCCACTAGATCGATAGCACGACCGATCCGAGTAAGTACAGACTCACCCCATTCATCACTACGTTTCAAACAACGGGTTCTGATACTATCAACAAAAGTCAATGTTTCAACGGTGTGGACTTCTCTTCTGCGTTGAACGGGTATATGAGTTTGTTTGTCGGCGGATTCTCCACAGAACAGACAATGGAGTTTAAAATTGAAAGCATCTTGATCAGAGCGCAATTTTTTTGTCATAGATGGACCAGCTTCGTCAGATTCAGCTGCATCTAGAGACATTCTCTTACTTTTTCTTACAGAACTTTCCCGTGTATAATTCTTGTAGCAGAATTTGTGAATTTTCTCACCAACTGTGGGTTTCTTCGAACCGGCAAAAGGATTATCGCCAAGCTCGACGCTTACAGCAACCAACTTTTCTATACCCCGCTCACCAAGTGTAGTTATTCCGGACGAGCCGGTCAACTCATCGTTACATTTGATACATTTATTCATTGCCAAAGTCACAACAGAAAAAAGATAATAGACACAATAAACTCAAGTACAATACCACAGAACAGATATCAATGTGCGGACCTGCTTCGTTGTCACCGTAAGGTATCAACAGGTAACGCTAAGTGATATGCCAACAACATAACTGATCAGTTCTACAAATAACACAAGACTCTAATAATCAACAACAGGCAAAATTGCATATATATCTATCAAGGGATCATTTTTTTCAATATCTAGGCATCAAATGCGGAGTGTCCAATACTGAACAGAGCAAATTGTGCAATGGACAGACCTGGAATGCGGAATTAAACAGCGTTTCCTGATGAAAGTCGTTCAAGGCTATTTTGCATCAAATTAAAGAGCGTTGTCTGTACATAAAGACCTGGAATGCGGAATTAAACAGCGTTTCCTGATGAAAGTCGTTCAAGGCTATTTTGCATCAAATTAAAGAGCGTTGTCTGTACAATACAAATTTGTTTATGAGTACACATCAAGGGCGTGCACATATTACATGCCAATGCATCTTGAGTGTAGGCGAACACCACATTATGTGATTTAATCGAACATGGAAATTGAAACAATGATGCTATAATACGGTATTTGAATGAGAAAAGTCGATGCCGTTTGAATTTGAGTTTAGGGGGTATGGTTGATATTTCACACGTTTCACCAGTTCATTATGGAATAAATGACTATTGTTATATATCATTATAAAGCCACTGCTTTTCTGCAATTTTTGATATATAATTTAACTCCCAAAGTAGTCGTAGATTTGATTTAATGGACGTTGTGTACCGTTGTGTGTATGAAAACAATAAATTTTTTTTCGTAATTTTGTACATTTTCGTGAATATTTCACCATTGAGTGTGAGGATTGGTACAAAGTTGGCATTTTCTGTTGGGGATATGTATTCTCAATATAATTCAGCACGATATTTATGATTCTCACCCTACTAAGGCGAATAAGAATGAGAAATATGGAGCTGGGTCGAATTTTTTTTTAAATTTTTTTTTTCATCAAAAAAAACGCTATAACGAAAAAAGCTCAACTCGGATTCGCGGGGACTTTTCACACTTTATCCGCAATGTGTGTCCCGGAAACATATGAAAAAATCAGCTTTCTCCGATTTTTTTCCTTACTTTCTCATTTTTATGTCTAATGTGCCTGGACTATAAGGAAGCACTCTGTTTGCTCAGAGGATCAAGTAATTACTCCCTTAAATTTCTCACAAAACGTGGTGGTCCGCACATAAACTTACATCAAAACAATGACAAAAGTTCGTATATTGCCGAGACGAGGAAGCGGGTTGTTTGAAAGATTCCGTGACGTTGTAATTGGATTTTTATTAGTTTGGTGCCATACTGAACTGTGAGGCTAGCAAAATTACATGAAAAACCGTCTCTATAAGCGGTGCCATGCTAAGGCAGAACACTGGTCGTCGAGGCAATTGCTTAACGCAGTTTTTAGTTTTATGTTTCAATGGATTTTATATCAAAATAAACAATTACACGAAGGTTTGCCTTAAAGGTCGCCTGTTGCCGATCGGTAGTTTCTTGGCTGATTGCGTGGACTATTAATTACTTCCTCTGTTTGATTGAATCCACATATAAAATTTTAGTTTTATTGTTAGCCCGTCACTACGGAAGCCAGCTTGTTGATCGGGAATTTCGAGACATTGAAAGCGAGTTCTTGGTTTCGTTCATCAATTAATTGGGAAGCCACGTAACTAGACTACAGTTAAAACTAGAAGTCCTGTCATGAAATGCGCACAAATAGCACAAATAGCACGTTGATATGCGCGTTAATGTACGCGTTATGGCCCAAGTAAAGCTATCAAATTCTGTACATATGGCCTGTGCACAAGCAATGTTTCAGCCAATGGACCTCCGGGTAACCCGGAGGTCCATTGGCAGAAACATTGCATGTGTTTGCTATGAGTAACCAAGAGAACCCGCCGTGCTTTGGATGCCGTTCGATATGGCAATTGCACGCAATTCCAACGCGCAATTAAGCCTAGATAAGCGCACTATTCGTGACAGGACTTCTAGTTTTAACTGTAGTAGACCTCCCACATATAAGGTCTCTTTTACATGATCTCAAGACGTAAAGTCAGAAGACACGTGATCACTAACGACGTAGTAACTCGCGTGAGCGGCAATGTAGTGACGTCTTTGCTATGGCGATTATACATATCGCAGGTAGTCAGGGTGACATGTGTGTCTATGGCAGTTATGATACCACACACGGTTTTCGGTTCATTAGTCTGGTATATTGGGGTATTTGGATTTTCATAGTCCCTCCGTTATTCAAACCAGCGTGAAATATGCATCACTGTCTTCATCTTTGAAAATCATCTCATCTGTTGAGCCCCCCCCCCCCCTCCCCCCCCCCCCACGTCTTGAATTTGTTTTGCAATATATTATTCAATAAAACACACCTAAAGTGTGTTCCTAATCTTGGAATTTCTCAAGGATTAAGGTTGCTAGTGGCATCATCCGGCGTCAACGTCTGTAAAATTCAAGTGCTTCGAGTTTTAATGAACTTTTAGTTCGTTGTGGAGATAAAAATCTAGGGATCAGGTATTTTTGATTTTCTCTATTTACCTTCATTTTTGACATTTATTTTGTCATTTGAAGGTTTTGCACTTTCTAGCAATATGTCTTTCGACCTAAAAAGGCAGAACAAACCTTGACACGCATAAGCAACGTCAAAACATTAAATTTCGTTCTTTTTTTATTAGTATTGTTTGTCTGAAGATGATTTGACATAGACAGTGTTTCAGCTACTCAATTTTAGTTCACGATGACAGTATTAATCATTCAGTTTATTTGAATAAATATATTTTGAAATATAAGATTACCTGACAAATCGCACACAAAAATGTACAATTCATTGTCACGACGATGTCCATCCGGCCATACATATTAGCAACACTTTGCAGAATATGAGAAATTTCAGGCAGAATATGTGGAATTTGCCTTTTAGGGTTAAACGTATTCTTGTATTGTTTTTGTGTGTCGACCGTAAGATACAGTAAAACATGACATCGAGCTACACTGAACTACAAAAGATACAGTAAAACATGACATCGAGCTACACTGAACTACCAGCGACTCCTAACATGTTCATGCTGATATGATGATGCATTTACAATTTGATACATTTGAAAATGTGGGAATTTCTTCTCTTCAGCTACTTTGTACCGCATCTATCTCTTTGATTATAGAAAATACAGAAGGAAAAGTTCGCATACGATTACAATAGAAATCGATTGGATAGAATAGGGTTGTTTCATTGTCCCAGCTTCGCAATAGTGGAAGTTGTAAACAATAATCGGAATCATTAATCCTCTCTCTTGTGACTGATACATTGCAACACATATTATCACACTATTTCCTGGACCGTTTCGTCGATGATTAAAAACATGTGCTTCAAACTATCATCGCTATGACGTAATATACAGTACGTGGAGAGTGTATTTTCACTAAATTACCCGCAGAGTGGAGATTCCACCCACGCAATAATTGCAAATTTGTCGCAAAGCCTGACCAGCACAAGCAAAAGTCTCAGTCAATGGACCTCCGGGTTGAACCCGGAGGTCCATTGGCTGAAACATTGCTTGTGTTTTTTGTCGATATGTACAAAATTTGAAAGTTATAGCTCGGGGGATAACTCCACTCCGCGGGTGATTTAGTTACAATCCACTCTCCACGTACTGTATGACAAGGGTGGGAGAAACACCAAAACCGAATTTAAGCGCACGACGTCGAAAGAGACCTTATTGGACTGATAGGCGCGATAAGAAACTCAAATATGGGATCTTTGATGTCATTATGGTCGGTGAGTAGCAATACCATTTTACCATTTTTGACTACCATTGCTAGATAACTGCGTAAAACTGCACAAAAATAGCGTACATACAGTCCTACCACCACTGTGAACTGTTATGTTGTATAAAACCTACAGACCAAGGTACAATCGGTATTCGGACACTTGCTGACTACATTACGAATTTACCCCATAGATAGCCTTCAGGAATAAGGTTAATGAAAAGCTGAATAAAAACGAATAATTTTACATACATTAACAAACATTTACTGTCACTACCATCTGAAAAGGGTTAACAAAGCACTTTTAAACGTTCAAAAAATTACTTTTAATCTGTGAAACTGTAAAGAAAATATCCGCTTCGGCAAAAAAATCGACAGAATCGAAAAAACAACAAAGAACATTTGGGACTACAAATAGTTTTTTCTGTCCATTTTTTAAATATTTAATGTTTTAATTCAATACATACGGTGCCTTGAAAATATGTTTGGTACTTAAATTCTCTTACTTTGGGTTAATTCAAATTTTGAAAATTCGATGCGGAGTGGAAATGTATCAAAATCGTAATGGCGGCTAATCACCTGAGAAAGGTAACTCCAGGTGAGCGTGTATTAAAGTGACACCCACCGTGTACGGAATTTACCGCCGATATGCTGGTGACATTCTTGGCCAACACAATTTGAGCGTATATCAACAAATGTTTCAGAGGTGGCGGTAATTTTAAAACTCTTCAAATACCAGAGACACGATGTAGATACCCATTCCATTTTCTGACAAATGTACCTTAAAACTGCGAAAGAAATAATTACAGTTGCAACAGGAGTCAATAGAGTGCATTGTTTCTTTTTCTGACTGATCGAAACCGTGAAGGTTTTTACGCTATTCCATCAAACCTTGAAAAAGTGATAAACTTGATTTGGCGTTATTGCCACAGAGAATAGAGTACAAAATGGCGATGCACGACGTCAGATGATGGGTTGGGTTTTACGAAACGGTGTTAGTCGTGCTCCGTCGTGTCACCTTTCGAGAAACATACTCCAACCTACTTTTGATTTTGTTCAATGCTCGAAAATCCAAAGGAATTATTGACTGTTCTTGTTTCATGTTTCGCGTAAAAGAAATCGAGGATTATGTTAATTTATTTTTAAGTCCTCACGAAGTAGATGTTCTGTTTCTCATGCCATGTTTTTTTTAAATTACATGCGGGCTGGCGGTTTTTTATTTTATTTTTTTATTTTTGCAATTATCTCTTTGCCATTCAAAAGTTCATGTTGTTGTTTTGTTTTATGTTTCAGGCCTCATAATCTACAGAATAGCAAAGGTGGTGGTGTATTGCGTCCCCTGAGTGCAAGAAGGCTTTGCTAAAGCATTCCAAAACCTTGTTGCACTCAGGAACAATTTTATTAACTTGTGTAAAATATCAGACATAAAGCATTTAATTTTTATTTTTTCAAGTTTGCATTGCTTATAAAGAGAGAGCATGCGGCAGCCAGAAGGACCATGCGGGAGGGCCTGAAAAACAGATTTTTATTTTGTTAGGCCTTACCTTTTTTTAAACTTTTGATAGTAGTACCAGTTTTTCATTGTCTTGCGCTGTTATTCTTCTTAATTAGTGAGAGATTTTTAACCGATTCACCATCTTCAGCATTTATTTTTCACAAAGGCCTAAAAAGGTTAATGTTTCTCAGGCCCCCCTCACATGGTCCTTTTGGTTGCCGCATGCTCTCTTTTTATAACCAATGCAAACTTTAAAAATTACAAATTAAATTGTTTATGTCTGATACTTTACCCAAAATTGATCAATTTGTTACATTGAGTGCAACAAGGCTTTGCAATTTATCATTGCAACGCCTTCTTGCCGACAAGAGACGAAATACGCCACCACCCATGTTATTCTGTAGATTATGAGGCCTGAAACATACAACAAATCAAGAACATGGAATTTTGATTGCAAAGAAATAATTACAAAAATAAAAAAACGAAAAAAAAAACCCGACCGCCCCCAGGTAAATTTACAAAGTGGCCTGAGAAACAGAAGATATAATTTGTGGGCCCTAATAGTCTGAAGATATTTTAAAATCCTAATTTTATCAATGAAGTTTGTACTCTGTACTGAATGGTAGAAGCTTATCAACAAACGCCGAAAAGACATATAGCTGAATAAATAATCGTATTACATACCTCGTGGCCCATTTTCGCAATACTGACCAGTGAGGGGAGATTCACATTCACAGACCGTTCCATTAAATGTCTGGTTATTCTTGCAAGGGTTAATCTGTCAAATAATATCAAATATAAAGAATTATAATTCACTCAATAGTGTCCCTTTTTAAACCAGAAATTTTAAAATTTGACAACCTGATGATTGTTTTAAAACAGTACTGAACCATGCGGTACTTACTCGATGTTAACTTGCTCTTTGTACTGTCCAAATCTGGCGCATTCCAATTTGCTATTGCAACGTGTAAAAAATATATTTCATTTTATGCCACCAGGCTTATTGCCAGGCTTATTGAATGGTTTACACTCGGCGATGTTAACCCTTGGAGCCCTGGTGGTGTCTTCCAAGTTAGGTCAATGCCAGCAATTCGAAGAGTCCATATCCATTACTTGGGGTACAGCATTCAATGGCTGCACGTCGAAAATATTGATTGGTTACCTTATACATTTACTGAACAGAGTCCCTAGCGTTAGAATAATAATGAATCAATTGATGTGCTTCCTAATCCACAGACTTAGTGTTTTGTTTTACCCATGTTGGATTGCACAATTCGACCGGTGTAACTTACGTTGCTCTTTTTTATTTCCTTTCGCGGGTTCATTTGGACAACTAACTGAAGAACAATCTGTAAAGATGCAGATAAATTAATCTTCACAGATTAATCAGTTGTTGCCAACTGCTGCATAATTATGTAGTTACAGGCAATGTACGCACTCAAGTATCATTACGAACTACATAGGGAAATATTTAATATACAAGCTTTTAGTAATATCACGTTTTGACACCTTTGGAACATTTACCAAAACCTGTCCAGTGCACGGTATTTTTTACATGCCCAACCTAGATGCATACTAGAAGCTCTTTATCTACGCAAGTCCCCTAGAATCTCTCTCTACATATATCTTGTTGACAACATTTTGTCACAATGTGTAAATGCGTTCGTTCGTTCGCTCAGCGACCAAGAAGTATTGACGATCTGCGGCTTATTGTACTGCCGCGTGCGACTATTCTTGTAGCTATATCGTCAATCTGATCGGTTTCTGACAGGGAAAACTACAGCGACCAACACACTCACACTGAAAAAAAAACAAATTGACGACCAGACTGCCTGAACTTTTGGTCTTATCGTTTTTTAAATGAAACGGCAGCAGAATAACATTATTAATGGCTTATAATAACATCTTACCATATACTAAATTCCTACTTAATGATATTCTTGTGTAACACCCCTAGTCATCAAACTAACCGAACTTATGTTTGTGTTTACAGATGGGTTGGTTTAACATGGAAAACACAAACGTGATTATGTTTATTGAGTGATCAATAGGGATGGGTTCTTAACCCTTTACCTAACATGAAAAGCAGACGACACATGCAAAAAAAAAAAACTCGAATAACTAATTTTTTTCATTTTTTGTCTCAAAAACATAGGTTATGACCCCTCATTGGAACGAGCGCAACGAGCTCGTTCCAATAAGGGGTCATAACCTATGTTTTTGAGACAAAAATGAAAAAAATAATGAAAATTAATTGGCGATTTTTGAGAATAGCGCTGGCTGGTTTTGGCCGTTACGTCGGGTAAAGGGTTAATATGTGTTTGTACGCGTGTGACGACGTTTTTTTGTATATCTGTGGTTAAAAGGTGGAGAATGTTGGAGACATTGCTTTTTGCTCTACACCGCCCCTCCCCCATTCCTCAAAGTCTTTCCTTACTTCTCCATACCAATTCACCAATATGGTTGGGCTTCCAAAGAAATACACGTCTATTGCATGAAGTGAAGGAGAAGAAAAATCAGAATGATAGACTTCATACAAGTTACATTCTTGTTCACATTGCTTTGCTTTAGTATAACGTCTTTAGATATTTCGTCCCTTGAGTTCCAAATGTGTTCTATGTGCCTACTGGCAGCCTACTGGCCTACTGGCAGCCTACTGGCAGCCTACTGGCCTACTGGTAGCCTACTGGCCTACTGGCAGCCTACTGGCCTACTGGCAGCCTACTGGCAGCCTACTGTCCTACTGGCAGCCTACTGGCCTATTGAAGTATGTAAGTAAAGGTTTCAAAAATAAATCTCTCCCACCACCTAATGTATTTTATCTTCTGAGTGGATATGATAGGTTTATTAGATTTTATCTGGTGAACACAAATCGCATTCAAATGCGTGTCAACCCTAAATGCTTAAAACACTTCTCTGTGATACTGCTATTCACGGGTAGAAGTATGCCTCCCTTTGGGAGCTACAGAAGCTCATGACATGCCCGTGTACAGAATTAAAATTTTATTATTGAGTTAATTATATTCGCAAACATGACACTAAACAAAGACGTTGGAACTCATCTTGTCATCCATTTACATGACGTGATCTTCGGATTTTAAAACCATTGTTGCAAACAGCCTCGACTTCTCAACGTCCATCCTAACATTAGATTGAAAAGGTAATTGCTGCGTAGCTACCGCTGAAAATGAATGTCCATCTCATGAAGTGATTGAGACATTTAGTTATCATTCGAACTTCAACTTTAAAACATTAAAAAGCACTGTTATTGCAAACAGCTTCGACTTAATCAAAACGTCCGTCCTATCTTTCAAGAAGCCTTTTGTAGAATTATGCTTAACACTCATGATCCCTCTCGTCAGCTGTTTATTTTCTTTTTTCTGCCCCCGTTCTGATATTGGAAATGTCTACGGCTCGATCCTATCGGTCTGGAAAGTCATATTATACTGCGATTAAAATTCGATCTTCAACTTTAATCGAAGAAGATTCGAAGTAGTTCTAGGAAAAGCAATAATGTGGCCTCATCAAAATATTCACTTTTAAGAACTTCCAACTTGAAGGCAATTTCGAACCCAAAATATATGAACTTCACTTCTGAAGAAGTTATCATTTTCACACACATGGTGGTGCTCGCGTGCATTAAATAAAGAAACAAATTAAAACGTTGTACTCACTGTTACCTCGGCACCAGCTGTTTCGTCAGGTATATTCGTCTGAAACGAAAATGAATTACAGACTTGATTTGCACAATCAACGTGGAAGTTAACTTTTATTTAAAAGACGTCTAAGCTTGCCGCGTAACCCAAAAAAAGAAGGATACGCAAGTTCATGTTTCCTTAGCCATCATATGGGATTTCTTAGAGTGGGTAGGATGTTACATATATTATGGAAAACTATTTTGTTTCACACAGACACAGTCCATTTTCATCATTTTTGCAACGGACTTGGATTTGAAAGGAAATGTTCATTTGTAAGCGTTAAGCGTTGATCAATCAAATATTGAATTCCTCTTTATTATCGGTACACATTAGACTGAAACATGCCATTACCCTTTAGCTGTCCCGAGCAGAGTAATATAGGCAGGCCGCCACCATTAAAGAACCAGAGTTGCTTCCCTTGAGCGAACGACGCCCTGCATAACCCTGAAGTCACAGTAAAATACACCAAAAGGGAGAACAGCGCAGTAAGACCGAATGGGAAAGAAAAATGTTTTGTTCAATTAAACACACGGATTTTGCTCACATGGTTGGAAAAACATGCAGCCACATTCCATCAATCATTAAGAATGTCCAAGGGGAAACATAAGCAGTAGTTCTAGGAGGAGCAATGTTTTGTCTTCGCCCAAATATTAAATTTTAGGAACATCTGGGCCAACTTGAATGAAATGTAGAACCCGATATACATAAAATATATACTTCATTTCTGAAGAAACGTAAATGTTACACGCGATCTGTATTCTTTTTAACCCTTTCAACCCATTTTTGCGTAAGGAAAAAACAGTAATGGACGAGCAGACGATATAAAGAGCAAACAAATTGGAAGCGAGGCTCGGTAATAATTTAATCCAACAGCTCAAGAGAGCTCTTGAATTAAGTTATTTCTGAACATCCCAACAAACCTTCGCCCATTTTGCCGTTGACAGTATTGACTGAAGTGATACCTTCCAGGGCGCAAGTTTTGAAAAGGTAAAAGTAAAGTTATTTAAATATTTTCTGGTCACAAACCAATGTTTTCAAATGCTTCAACGTTTGACATATATAATGTTACAAGGAAGATTAACCCTTTACCCAACGTAACGGCCAAAACCGGCCAGCGCTATTCTCAAAAATCGCCAATTAATTTTCAAAATATTTTCATTTTTTGTCTCAAAAACATAGGTTATGACCCCTCGTTGCAAGTGTCGTCTGCTTTTCATGTTAGGTAAAGGGTTAACAAGATTGTTCAAATCGAGCTCCTGAGGTAACATTTTGTATAACATATTAACACCTCGGATACTGGAAAAGCCATGCAAAATGCTTTTCCCCGAACTGTTATTAGGCATATCGTCGCGTAAGAACCATAAGGTTCTATCTTCCAAGGGAAGATAGAACCTTATGGTTCTCACACGACGATATACTAATAATCATCTACAACTTTGTTCACATCAAGTTCATGTATTTTCAGTGGCACGTGATCCTCACACTTTAACCTTTTGAACACTGATGGTATATTCTATACCAGTTCAGCGTAACCAGATGTGAGAGTGTATATTGGTTACTTGGGGGGAAAATGAATCAATATTTTCAACGTGCAGCCCCGAGTGTTATGATTGCACCGGGCAGTCCCATCAATTTTATGTTAATATCTTGATGTTTCCAAATAAATATTTATTGATTGAAATATCAATAACTTGAGCACAAAGATATATGTATACAGTACCAACGGAAATAACTTGTACATTAAACGCCGTTATTCTTCGTTTGTAAACGCGTTCACAAATAGCATTTAAACGAAAAACGGGTTTATTTTCCGCTTACCAAACGTTTATAAACGATCCGTATTTCGATGATTTAAACGAAGGCTAAACGAAAGGTAAACGATTTTTCGTTTAGCTAAACGAAAGCTAAACGTTTTTTCGTTTAGCTGAACGGAAGACAAACGATAGTCCATTTATATGTACACGTACCGAACGACATATAAACGGTTTGCAAACAGACTGATCATTTCCGCAATATCGGAACAATTCATTTTATTGCGTTCACTTTTATCGAAGCACGGTTACAAATTAATGGGGAAGATTTTTAAAATGGTACGTTTTTGCTTTTAAGATAGGCGTATAACGGATGACTGGAATGGGACGTGAAATCTGGCGTTTTAATTCCATTTGTGAATTTTTAGGTTTCAATATCAATACCAAGTTAATTTTCAAACCGAAACTGAAAGTTGAAGGGCTTCTGAAAAGTGTTTTCTGGAAAAGTAATGGTGTTGCATTTTTGCAGAAAAAACATTGTTTTAAAAATTGTCTCGACTTTGTATTCATACATGTACATTGTATCATTTCCCTTTCTATTTGATTGTTGTCGACCCTAAGCGGCCAAGCCACATAAAAGCTGGCATCCCATATTTCTTCTAAGAATACCATTCAGATTTGTCATTTTAAGTTTGGTTGTTATTGTAATTAAAATTTACTGCGGTACGAACCTTTGATACCAAGCACTGAGAACCTTTTCTGTTTGTATCTAAAACAATGGGTCTAAAAACAGTTTTTTGTAAAAATAAAAATAACAAGATGTTGTTCTTAACATTAAGGGCACTAGGACACACCTACATTTGTACATGCAGTCATTGGTCAAGACAGTATAAACAGAACAAATTTCCCTTTTAAAAAGGTGATTACTTGACTTGAATTTATCACTCGACTTTTCTGAATCAAAATGAACCGACGGAAAATGTCTTCAACGCCGAGTCACCATTTGGTGAGGTATATTGAAGACAATGCAATACAAGTGAGAAGCTCGGTTTTTTTTAAAGAACTGACAGACCCAATAAAGATAGGAGAATCTTACCTCTTAAAAGCAAAATATCGAAAAAATGGTCGATCAGTTCTTTTATTTTTTCTAGCAAAACATATATTATGACCCATAAGTAGGGTCATAAGATGTGTTTAGGAAAAAAAATGAAAAACTAAATAATTTTGGGAAACTTATTAAAAGCAAAATATTGAAAAATGCTCGAGCAATTTTTTCATTTTTTTTTCTTCCAAAACATATCTTATGACCCCTCCGTAGGGTCATCAGATGTGATTTGGATGAAAAATGAATAAAAGAAATAAATTGGGAACTTATTAGCAGCAAAGTATTGAAAAATGCTCGAGCATTTTTTTTCATTGTTTTCTCTTCCAAATCATATCTTATGACCCCCTCAGTAGGGTCATCAGATGTGATTTGGAAGAAAAAAATAAAAGAAATAATTAACACTTGGGAACTTCTTAAAATAAAAAAATCGACAAAATGATCGATCAGTTTTTTTTTTATATTTTTCTTCCAAAACATATATTATGACCCGTAAGAAGGGTCAAAAGATGTGTTTTTGAAAAAAAATATGAAAAACTAAATAAATTTGGGGAACTTATTAGAAGCAAAATATTGAAAAACACTCAAGCAATGTTTTCATTTTTTTTTTCTTCCAAAACGTATCTTATGACCCCTCAGTAGGGTCATCAGATGTGGTTTTGAAGAAAAAAAAGAAATAATCAGCACTTGGGAACTTCTTAAAAGCAAAATGTCGAAAAATGTTCGATCATTTTTTTTTTCCAAAACATATATTATGACCCCTGACTGTTTTGGTAAATATTTATGTATATGTAACATTGCTTGCTTTTATAAACTGTGATTTCTCATTTTGCTTCAACTTTTTTCCATAACATTATCAAACCACTGTACTGTTATATTTTTAGAAATGTAAACAGTTTATTCTTGTTAAACAGAAATTTTCAGAGCTCTGTCAAACGATAATAAATTTGTTAAATTTTTAGTTATATTATGGGAAGAATTTTCTGCTTGAAATTTCATTACTTCTTCATCACTTTTGAGAATTAAATGTTAATGTACATGTACACGAGAATATTCAGTACTTTGTCGCCCCTCCACGCTCTTCAATGACACAAGGCATAACCTTGAATAAATGGTTGATGTAGTTATTGCAGTCATGTGGGGTTAACGCTGACCAGTAGTCTTTTATGCCCTGAATTAACTCTTCTTTCACTTTTGGCTTCACCGTTTTCCTCAGATAGTACTTCATGCCCGCCCAGATGTTCTCGATTGGATTCATATCTGGGGATTCTGGAGGTGATTTCCAATGATTAATGCCTCGAGCTGCCATAAATTCTAGGGTTGATTTACTAGTGTGCTTAGGGTCGTTGTCTTTGAACAGACGATGACCCTCAGATCCTTGAAAGTACATTTCAGCAGCCGGAATGAAATAATTCTGGAGAATTAATTGATAGAAATCACTATCCATGATGCCCGTGAAAATGGCTAATTTTGTGGCACCTTTTCGTGAAATGCCACCCCATACATGCACTGAATACGGATGTTTTGGTTTTGGGATGAAAGAAGCAGGTTCTCCTCTTTTTCTGTAACTCTTACTCAGACTGCTTTGCATCCTAACCGTACACTCATCCGTAAAAATAACATTGTCGAACTTTTCTTGTGTTTCAATGCACTTTTTGGCAAAGTCAAACCTTTTTTTCTTGTTCGCGTCCCTTACCATCTGACAGTACTTTGTGCCACTTCTGCACCAATTTAATTTCCTCCTGGCATCACACACAGTAGACGGAGCAATTTGTAACCCTAAGTCCATGTACATTTTAGAAAGTTCAACTGATGACGTTTCTGCGTTGTCTCTCATCGTTTTGTCAAGAAGGTTTAAATTGTCATCTGTTAAAAGTTTTGGCCTTCCACTCCTGGCCCTATCACATATTGTCCCTGTGATTCTATAACTCCTGATCACCCTGCTGATGGTTCTGCGATCTATATTCATTCTCTCTTCTTCTTTTATGATTCTAACTATTTCAGCAAAGTTTGAGCCTCCTTCATTCAGACTGACAATCTTCTGGCGTATAATATACGGGACCCTAGTTCGTTTAATAGAATTCATTTTGCTAACTGGGTGTATTCAAGGTGAGTTGGGAGACTTGGTCATTATATCATTACGAGCAACCAATGATACAAAAAGAGAGGAATGTTTTCCTCGTAAAGGGCGTTTTCGAATCCTCGTAAAAGGCGTTTTCGAATATTGTAGGGCCAATGGTCAGCATTTATTTTTCTCCTTTGAAAACGGAAAAATAACACTACTAATAAAAAATAACCCCAATTACGCAAAATAAACACACTAATCATGAGAGCTACTAATAAAATAATTACCGACAGTAGCAAACAGAAGGGATCAAACAAACGAATTAAAACACGTGGTTAATTGACTTTACTTAATCCAATTACCAGAGGACCATGGCAAATCAGTGACTGGCCAAAGTTTTATTATGGAAAGGGAATATCGGTGTTTTAAGTTTTAAATTGTGTTTTGTCTTTTCATATTGGCTGAGTAAATAGCAACTGTAATATCTATCTTGACAATTAACAAATACAAACGTGATATCTATCGTTGATATTCCATGATTGGTAACCGACAAAATTCCTCTTTTTTATTATTTTAAACAACCAAGAAATAAAGTTCACGTTTATGTACATGTATATGTATCCTGGTAAAAAGAATCAAGCATAAAATAATTTTCCCCGACCCCATCTGTGGGAGGTGGCACCTCCGCGCCGACCAAGGCACTTGAAGCAGCATACAGGCCTTACAATCGAAAAGAGCAAAGTGACATAGACAGCTTTTCGGTGACCGGGGTTCACGCCAACATAGGCGTATGTTTCAGGGAGGCTTGAGGACTGCAGTTCCCCTCCAGTCGGGGCAAATACATTTTTTTCGGCCAGTTTTTATGATTGTTTCGGGCAAGTTTGACTGACCTACTCACTTGGGCAGTTTTATCTTCAATAAAGGATTATGTCCCATCAGTTCTAACTTGGATACAAAGTCTGTAATATAATGTTTTGGTGTAGTACGTCCCACAGGTCGTACCACACCAAAAAAGTATATTACGGACTTCAGGTCCATGTTCGTACATATACCTGTAATACCGTCTTATCAGATTGATATCGCATCTGAGGGTTGTAGACACGCCAGCGTAACAGTTTGTTCTAGCTAATTACAGACATAAACAGGCCGTTAGCTACAACTGTGGAAGGGGAACACCTCCTCCCACACCCAAACCCACCCAAGGACCACTTCACTCAATAATGCTCGCAGCATCACTTTTCGGAAAATATTTGAGACCCCCCCCCCCAAAAAGGTGTCCCGTACGCCTAAGCAAGCCCAAATTTTGTGACTCTGTTTGGTCGGAAATTTTGTGGTGTGCCCCCCCCCCCCCCACTCCCTCCAACTCACACACAAAACGCCCATATTTTTATGCTATTACACGTATAGGCATAAATTCGCCTAGAATGGTCCCAATAATTTTCCTACGGGACTGCACATTATCTTCCCAGTGTCTACGCCACTGACACCGAATGATCACACTGACTTGGTTGTGATATTGTCTGAACACGACTCAATTGATGCATGTGCTCGGGTATCATGAACGACGAGTTTCGCTTATGTAAACGAACTTAAACGAATAAAACGTTTACTTAAACGAAGGTAAACGAAACATATTCGTTTACAAACGCACTGAAAACGAAAAACGCCGTTATATTTCGTTTAGAAACGCAATGCCAAACGGAACCGTAAACGCCGTTATTTTGCGTTTACATGTACAAGTTATTTCCGTTGGTACTGTATCTCTGTGAGAAAAAAAAACGTAACATTACATCAACGGTCGACTACACACAAACTACAGGAAAAGTTGGTAAACAAATAACCCACAGCATCGACAAATTCCTAACAGAATAAGACTGGTGTCCTCAGGGCTTTCCTAATTACGTTCATTAGCACTGATCCAGTTACGTGAGACTAGAATACACAGGTATTCCGGAATGAAGGAACACAAAGGGATGAGATATAAACGAGAAAGGAAAGTATTTCTAGTCTTGATAACCAAACAATACTATAATAATGAATGCTGCCATCAGAAATAGAAGTCAGCTGACTGAAGTGGCCAAGACTCTTGAGGTATAGAAAATAGCGCAATATATCACATGTCATAACGCACTTGCAGACGCAAAGGATGTACTCATATGTCATTCCACATCACCTAAATTTGTCGGTCAATTACAAGATGAAGTAGCTACAGGTAGGAATAGAAGATGATGGGACATGACAGATTTGACTATTTTTGTTCTCTAAAATAATAAAAAAGTGCTTGGAGTATAGTAGCAACCAAAAACCCAAAAGGAGAATATAAGATGATTGACGATTTGATGTGATGTTTCTGTTCACTCAAATTGATCGGCGTCGAGATTTACCGAGGCTCAAGTAAATCATTTCCATATCAAATCAACACAAATTTGAGACTCTTAACATCACATAAGTTGTAATTACATCTTTACCTAACATAACAAACCAACCCGGCCAGTGTTGTTCACAGAATATCAGCGTGCATTCTAATGCAGAGGGTCCCGATTCTCCTATATGCAAGACCGTCTCCGCACAACTTCTCATCACGTCACACTCACGTGCCATATTTAATGCTGACATATGACACATGGCGACTGCATCTTCGTATTCCGTGTTCTGACAATTTGGTGTCCATTCTAAACGTCCGAATCTTATTTGCAATCTGGACATTTCATCTTCAATGCTCAAGGAATATTTTCTTTCACGAGATGGGAAACCGTTCTGTAAAACACATCTCCAAGAAATTTATGATGCTCATCTTCTTTTTGTTTTTTTTTATTTCATCTATTATGTTGTATAATTTCTTTTTATTCATTCGTTTAATTTTTTTTGTTCTCTTATTTATATTAAAAAATTGGAAATATATATAATTTGAAAAAATAAGAAGAAAGAGAATTGTTTTTTTAATTTTTAAAATTTCATTCCTCAAAAAATTTCTTTTTTTGGAATAAAAAAAAATAATGTTATATACATTTCTTTGTACCGTCTAATAGCATCCGCCAACAAGGATAACATTCATACTTCTCAGCCGCGGGTCAGATTTGCCTTCAACATCCGAAAGTTCGCTGCTTCCTCTTTGCAGGGTCGTCGTCGGCGTGCACCCTCCACCACATCTCCCCAGCAACTCATCAAATCGTCATGGCAGACCACCCCGCGTAATGCCCACCGTAATTCAAACCTTTCTGTTCTGTCCAACCGGTATCTCCGTGCAAAACGATAGTGTGAACGAGAGAGATCTGCCATCGTTCTTTCGAAAGCATCTTCTAAAAACGTCTGACGCTCTTCTTCTTGTCCCTTGATCTTCGTTCCGTTCCACAGTAAATCATTGATTTTCATTTTTATTGCTAATTTTATTTTGTTTTTAGTATTTTTTATGGTTTAATGTTAAGTTCGTAATCATTTTTTCCTTGGAATTCCAAAATATTTCAGAAAAAAATTCGAAATATGTATTTTCTGTTTTCAAAATATATTTTGTTTTCTATTTTTATTTCGAAAATAAACCGAATGGAAAACCATTAACTTATTCTAATTCCATAAACAGAAATAAAAACGAACAAAAAACTCCGTCCACACACGGGAAGATGAAGGACGAGATGTCGTGAAGGTCAGTGCGCACGATAATCGCCGTGTCGGTCAAGCGGAAAATCGAAACCATTGGATTATCCCACTTCGATAAACACAAACAAGAGATGTATGTCGATATGTCGTCACGGACAGTGCGTCCGGTAGCTGTAGTGTTCTTCGAGAGAAGTCGAGCGGAAAATGGATTAAGTTTTTCTAACGATTCCATTAACGCGAACACAACATGTCGACGGAACACGCATTTTCTAAGGCCAGTTTTAGCCATTTTTTCAGCGGATGTCTACAAATTCGAATCACACACACAAAAAAATGGAACACAGATGCCCAAAAGAGAAGTCTTTTTTTACAGAATGTTGCAATTCCCTATGGAGTTTTTAGTGTTAGATTCTAAGCCTGTTCCAAACAATTTTAGACTTTAAGTGGCCCAGAAAATGTCCATAGGGTTCCCATGTTAAAAGGGAATACGCGAGTAACACGAAAGTTGAAACATTAACACTGAAAACTTCACAGGGAAAGTCGTTTGAGGGGATTTGGGTTTTTAACGCGGATTGTCCATTGCAATTGTAAGTATTGAAAAATTTGGGAACGGAACAACGTTATGCTAATTATGTAAAATGCAAATGAATTTTTAATGTGCTGTTTAGAATAGATAATTTCTAAGCCTAGAAAAATTCTAAATTGTTTACAGGTCTGATCAAAGATAAATAACCCTGAACTCTCAAAACACATTTCCTTATATTAAGCTCAAACAGCACAGAGGGCAAAACAATTTGGGACAAACTTTCGATCTGCCGAAGTCCTCTGCAAGGTACAAACACACTAACAAGAGCAACAAATACACACACACGCTTAACCGTTTGAACTCTAGTGGTATCTTCCATGCCAGTTTGATGGCAGTAATTAGAAGAGTCCATATTCATTATTTGGGGTAGACCAATCAATATTTTCAGGCTGCACGTTGAAAATACTGATTGGTCTACTCCACACATTTACTGAACAGCAATCCTATATAATGACGTTATGACATTATCATGTTCCTAGCCGGAAAATCGGCCACTAAAGAAACGAAATGTAGCGATAAAATATCTCGTAAACAAGGTTCTGACTTAAACAGATGTGATATACAATCCGAGACGAGAAAACCGTTTGTGAAAACTGAAAAGTAAGTGGGCTAAACATAAATGTATGTAAGTCGTCGTTGGCACAGGTAGGTAAAGAAATAAAACATGTTATAGATAATCTTAGAAATAAATATGAAATAAAAATTGAAGATAACTGTTTATTTATATCAGGCATACACATACCAATAAAATCAAACCACAACATCAGTTAATCCATATTAACTATGTCCATAGAATGGATAAAATAGAAAACATAGCAACACAATGAAATAAACATTACCTAACACTATTCGGGAAAAGTATAATACTCGAAACACTAAGCATACCCCACATAACATATTCTGCAACTATTCTACCAAACCAGAGATGTTAAATATATAGAAAAAGAGATATACACATTTCCCTGGAACAACCGTCCTACCGACAGGCTAAATTGATAGCTGTTCAGAATAAGCAATCAGGCAGTTTTGCCATCCCAGACATACACTTATATTGTACAGCACTGAAAGGCTGCTGGTCAACGCGAATTACACCTGATGCGAACAGGCAGGAAAACATGTGGCAAACTATCCTTCTTAATAAACTTCCACTAAATGATACCTAACTTTCTTTTCCTCTCATCGAATAAATGGAAAGTAGATTTCTCCCACCACTAAGGTACTGAGACATATATAAAATCGCGTGAGACAGCGGTGAGAGATATGCCTATCTCATCCCACCCACGTTACAGCTATCTCACCCCACCCACGTGACCAACCTATATTGGCTTATTAGCATATTTAATCAGCGCAGGTCTATTGAATCAAAACACATTCTTCTGTAAACAAACAACATGGTGTCACGTTTCGGAATTATGAGTAGAAGGACGTTTTTCGAAGAAAAAAAAAATAAAAACACAGACCGCAAAACCAAAAGACACTTGACTCTTTTAGATGCATTTTGGATGAACGCCATTCTGCGTGGAGCGAATTGTACGAAATTCCCGTCGAAAAGTTATGCGAATACATTGCAGAATTCATAATATGACGTCATCGGAATGTGTCAATGTTCATTTTACTACAAATCTTTAACCCCTGTCTTGCCGGCGTTGGGATTTAATTTTGTCGTATATACCTGTTGTAAATACAGAATTTTTGTGCACCCTTTCCGATCAACAAATCAGTTTGCTTTCAAAAATGGTTAACAAATTTGTTTGATATATTTGCACGTGACCCTTAATTACTTTTGCTGATGTCAGAATGTTTTAGTGAGGGGAGAAAAATTATCCCTGATGGGGGCGGGTGTGAGATGAGGCAATCTCACCCTCGGGACAGGATATTTGGTCCAGTCACTCGGCACTGGCCCAAATATCTTGCCCTTGGTGAGATTTCCCCATCTCACACCCTCACCCACCATGGATAATAATAATCTCTACAATTTTTTCCTAAGATATCATCTAACTTTTGGCGGGAACAATTGGGTGCTGGTGTGACGCATCGAGTACGAAAACCTTTAAGAACATGCAAAATTTGATAAATACATGTACAGTACGTGGAGAGTGTACTATCATTAAATCACCCGCAGAGTTGAGATTCCACCCGAGCAATAATTGCAAATTTGCTACAATGCATAATCAGCACCAGCAAAGTTTCAGCCAATGGACCTCCGGGTTATACCCGGAGGTCCATTGGCTGAAACATTGCTTGTGTTTTTTGTCGATATATATAAAATTTGAAAGTTATAGCTTGGGTGATAACTCCATTCCGCGGGTGATTTAGTTACAATCCACTCTCCACGCACTGTACCTGGTATAATAGTAGCTTGAAAATAAATAATAACATTTATATTGTAAGAAGTGGTACAAGAAAGGTACACGAGTTGTATTAGATGTACTGGCTAAAACAAGATGCTCAAACTTCGTTTCCTAGAAAAAAACATTTTCTATAAATAAAGACTATGTCTTATACAACTAGTTGAACTACCTTTGAAACAAACGTATTAATCACTTCAAAAATAAGAGGGTGGGGGGGGGGGGTAGGGGAGAAATATTGACATTAGAAAGAAAACATCAACAATTTGAAGCTCCAATAAAATATATTTATGAAGTACTATTGAACCCAAAATATCCCCAATGTTTAAGTAAAGGCCAAGAAAAAGTTATAAATAATTTTAATCCCCAAACAAAAAATCAAATAGAAGATAAAATCGATTACACAATGTCAGAAGTGTTGCTTTCTACAATCATAACATATAATGAAATCAATGATAATGACAATCTGGATAGGACAAAATATTTTATTCTAGTTCTAGCAAAATACTTTATTTACTGCTGTAAATGTAAAGGTCATAAACCATGTTGTCACTCATTCTACCCGCTATTAAACCGTACATGAATATAAGAAAAAAACATGCTGCGATAGATCAAAATATGAATGAGAAACATCTCTTAAAATGGGAAAAGGTAAAATTTACCGAACACACGGAAGTGCCTTCAGATAGCGAATAGAAACCTGGCATTACATATATATACATGCATATATATGTTTGTGCGCGCATTATGTGTGCATTATTATCATTTCGACAACGGACAGGATGCAACTCACAACTCACAGATTGCTAGTACAAGTAGTATACGAAATATATATCTCACCTTTCTCTTCCCGTCCCCCTCCCCCAACACCCGATTACCAATATCTCCATGATGTACTCCGTATATCAACATTATATATATACGGTAAATACTACCAAACTGTGTAAAAACTCCCAGATGACAGCCACGAGCAATTGTAGAGAGTTTCTGTAAATATCGTTGCATATCATTTTCTTATAAATAAAGTATATGGATAAAAAACCCTGAAATCAAAAGGTAAAAAGTACTTGTGTACAAACTTTGGAAATCATTCCTATAACCCCAATTCCCAGAATTATGCTACTTGATGGCAACACACCCTTCAATTATTTTAAAGGAATTACTTCATGTTTTGATAAGGCCGAGGAGTCTGTTGAGTGCATAACTGTTCAATGAAGAATATTTTCCGAGAGACGCACTCAGCTTTTGTCCAGTCGGACTTGGAGTCAATAACGACGGACTTGAGTGAAATGAAAAGGTGACCAGTCGACATGCAGTGTCGTGTAATAACGCAGTCAGACCAGTAGACACTCAGTGTCGTGTAATAACGCAGTCAGACTAGTCGACATGCAGTGTCGTGTAATAACGCAGTCAGATCAGTCGACATGCAGTGTCGTGTAATAACGCAGTCAGACCAGTCGACATGTAGTGTCGTGTAATAGCGCAGTCAGACCAGTCGACATGCAGTATCGTGTAATAGCGCAGCCAGACCGACCAGTCGACATGTAGTGTCGTGTAATAGCGCAGTCAGACCAGTCGACATGTAGTGTCGTGTAATAACGCAGTCAGACCAGTCGACATGCAGTGTCGTATAATAGCGCAGTCAGACCAATCGGCATGTAGTGTCGTCTAATAATGCAGTCAGACCAGTCGACATGTAAAGTCGTTTGTAGGATTAAGAATGAAAACAACTCGTCAGAGGCTCGTCGGCTTCATTCTTAATCCTACTCGCAGAATAAATTGTTTACTTGAAAACGCGAAACGTCGTTTATTCTATATGTGTCATTTCTACTCTCGTGATCAAATTCCTACAACAGTGGAGTGACATGTATAATGTGTGAATAGATATTTTAAATTCTTGATGGGGCAGAGGAACCGATGTGCCGAGGTAGACGGCGATTGGGGTTGGGTCTTTGTTGTACACAGGTGTGTTAATACACTGGCCTCACTGAGTACATTGTCTGCATTTTTATCTTGCAGGAATATTTCGTCGAATACAAGTAAAAACGTCTACACAAAATGCAAATCTGTATTGAGAGTAGCAACCGCATGTGCGATCATTCGATTCAGAAAGGGAATGTTTTTAACCTGCACTCGATTGGCATCGAGTTATTACAGATGTCGAGGCCACTGTTTTGATAACAGTACATGTAATTACATGATAAATAAATCACCAACGAAATAAATTGAACCAGATCATTTTCTGCCTTGATGATATTTGTATATAGGCCTACCATGTTCTAAACACGAAAAATGAAACCAAGAAACACAAACATGAGGCACTACCTAAAACTGCAGCGGTTATAGTACAAGTAGAACAATGGATGGGGATGACGTCATACATAGCGCAAGGATGCAACAAAATGACCGCTTGATCTTCATTCATAATAAATCAAGGGTTGGACAATGGTTGCAACAAAATGACCGCTTGATCTTCATTCATAATAAATCAAGGGTTGGACGATGGTTGAAGATCAAGAAATATATCGAATGACCTGACCATTATATGCTATCCAGAATGAGAGACTGCCGGATATTAATGCATTAATTAAACATAATGAATTTTATCTGCAGCACAACTCACAGTACAGCCGCCGTGGGCTGACCACTTTCCACGGTTGGGCAATATTTCCATGGAAGCAATAATATATTCCAAACACTAATTATAGAAATAATCATCAAAAATTTAATTAATGAATGTTTGATTAATTCAAAATTTGCTGATGATGATTTGTATTACCCGATAAACGCTCACGTGGACATCATTGCCCACTCGTGGATTACGACCAGCCCACGCTGACTGTACTCTATATGACATCGAAGTACGTCGTCAGCCGATTGAAAGGCATGGTCTATGAACTGGCTCCAGCCACACACTAACACTTTATGTCACCCTCTTCAAGACCTGAGAATAAAATAAATTGCATTTCTATGGTTCAGGACTCAGGCTTTTAATTGGTAGAGTGCTAAATCTGTCCACGTCTCTTTGCCTTATTACAATTTATGGGCGAGTGCCAAGTGGCAGGCTCCCATAAATTGTAACAAGGCAAATCCTAACAGATAAAATAATATCATTTTAAAGATAATATGAAGCACATCCATAAAATATGAAGCCATTAAGTTGCAGCACCTGCACTTCAGTATAAAGCACAAATATGGGCTTCCATCACTCTATCAGTTAAACCTACCGCAGGAATGAAACATGGTGGACCCGGTGCGTCATGTGCAGCACCTGCACTTCAGAATAAAGCACAAATATGGGCTTCCAGCACTCTACTAGTTAACCCTACCGCAAGGTTGAAACACGGTGGACCCGGTGCGTCATGTGCCCCCATCCCCCACCCCCTTCCACCCCAACTTTCATTCAGCTCCCTCTTGAACAGATATTGAATGATGCTGCTCTCACAATGCCCACAGAGAGTAGAAGATTAACGTTGGACAATAAGAAGTTGACGAAGAACGTAACTGTTTCCTTATTAAACAAATGGTGACACCCACAGTGATAGGTGTTGTCATTTCAGTTGCGATCGATTGAACTGAATTACAGGAACATCTCAGTAAATGTGACAGGTGTCTATCATCTGGACTCTATCCATCTCTACTTAACTGCACTATTGTAACAATTTGTCAGTAAGGAGTAATATAATGTCTTGTTAAAGGAGATCTCGAGGATTACTTATCACACTAATTTTATTATCGGTATACAATATTCTGATAGGTAAGAGGTGATTGTTCGAAAGCGATAACGTAACTAACTCCAGACAAAAGTAATGGAACAAGTAAAACATGAATAAGATGAAAATACACAGACTAGAGAGGTCCACAATGTATTTTTTAACTCATGAGGACAGTGTAAGATTCTTTCAACGAATCCATTGCAAGCCAGTCTGAGGGCTTGGCAGTATTTTGTAGTAATAGAGGCAGTCGCGACTTGATTAAAAAACACTGTCAGAGGAGTTTCCTCGTGGCCTCGAATACTTTTGTTATGATTACATGTTGTGGCTCATTGTATTAGGTCTGTCAAAGTAAAAATTAGGTCCTTATTATTACAGGAATAGTCAGAAACAGTATCGACTTCAGCGAATGAACAAACCCATGTTATGTTTACAGAGATGATCAGTAATTCAGCACTGAGAAAGAAACAAAGAAGCATTTTTCTCGATTTGATCACGTTCGGATTGCAGCGCACTTAAATATGTCAGTGAATGGAGAATTCATAAAATAATAAATGAATGAATTATTATTATTTATTATTTATTGGTGTTTAAGGTCACATATTTTTGCACAATGGTTAATCATGACCACAACCTGCGAATCAACTCAAGACCAGGGTGAGCGTTAATAAGCCATGTTTCCCATTTTAGAGAGGGTTTGCACCTCCAAAGAATTGGTGACTGGGTCCTAATTTACCAGTAAAACAGAGCCTGTTTACCGCAGTGATCAGGCAATGCTTCACCTCCCGGAGTTCCGGCGGGAGAATGAATGAATAAAAACAAAAGAAGCATTTCAGATTTAATGTTGTCGCCTTCGTCCGATAGGTATAATTATACAGTGTTCCATCGAAAACCGGAAAGACAATTTCAACCAGATCGGGACCAAGTCGCAATCTGGTTGAAATTCTGTACCCGCATGGGTGATCACAGCAACAAAGTAGGATCAGACTTGTTCTTGTCCATAATCGTAACGCCTGGCGTTGTGACGTTGTTATACTGGCATTGCAAATCAGTCAATCCGACAAGGGCTGAAGCCGGTTTGATCTACACAGTTTGATCTTTCAAATGACTCGATGCATCTCTTGTGAAAAAGGTCAAGCTCTGGTGTGGTATGTCCTTTACCACAAGGGTTTACCGTTCATGTTTGGTCTCTGGTGGTACGGGCATAATTGTTAAATAACTGGCATTGCTTTTGTAGTGTATCAAGACTTAGAAATTTATTTTTGTCAGAGGGTAGTATTCGACTAGAGTGAGTTCCGTGCCAACAGAAGTTGACAGTGGAACACATACTTTACGTTGCACTGAATTAGAATGAGCCAACTGAAAACAAAACATGAAAGTGGGAAAGTTATATTTTAATTATTTTTTAAGAAACGGTCAATTGTAATTTGTATTCCGTGTTGGACTCGGAAGAGATTTGTATCCGAAATTTCTTGAAAGATCCCCTGGTGAATATTACAGAATTACAACCTTACCGAAAACATTATTGTTACATACTGCCATCAAACTGTCTTTTGATAAGCAAAAATCCTCAGGGATATTTTAGGGTTAGCACTATACGGAACACATTAAATTGATTAGGAATTGTTTGTCAGTTTTATGTCAACCAACCCCCATTTTTCGATTAATGACGGCAGTTAGTCGATTATATAAATTAAGAGTCGCGAAAGGCCTACCATTAAGAATAATCAGATGACAACTAGGGTGAAGAATAAACAAATGACAACTGGAGTCAAGAATAATCAAGATGAGGCTAGGGCTCAGTGAAGCTTTAATATTCGAGTCGATTCGATTCGAAATTATCCAGATGATTACTGTGGCGCTGATTCGGAGATATATTTTAGAATAGTAGAGATGTTCTCACAGTTCTATACACGGGACCTGATGATAGAGGAGAGTTTAACCCTTTACCCAACGAATCGCCGGCATCCGCCCGCGTAATATGCAAATTTAGCAGCTGAAAAAATATTATTTTTCGAAAAATTTAAAAAAAAACATATCATGTGACCCCTCTTTGGAACGAGCTCGTCGAGCTCGTTCCAAAGAGGGGACACATGATATGGTTTTGTTGAAATTTTTTGAAAAAAATTTAAAATAATAAATTTTGAAATCATCTGCGTTGGGTAAAGGGTTAAAGAGATCTCGCTATCGAAATTACTTTGATTCTGTCTCACGATACTTTGATTTTTGACTGATTGTCTGCAAAACAGACGGGTCGCTGTTGTTTACATTATTTGGGTGGAGACATATTTATAACACAGCCGCCGTGAAATGGTCAAAATACACGTGAGGGCAGGTGCTGCCCAAGGGTGCTTTTTTCAATCAATAATCA
Organism: Pictodentalium vernedei; assembly: GCA_031216915.1. Classification (NCBI taxonomy): domain Eukaryota; kingdom Metazoa; phylum Mollusca; class Scaphopoda; order Dentaliida; family Dentaliidae; genus Pictodentalium; species Pictodentalium vernedei. The sequence goes on from CM062292.1 coordinate 18,015,538, forward strand.
GCTGTTTTCAGCAAATATTCAATGAAAGAAGCTCCGGGTCGAACCCCGGGTTGTATCCCGGGTCGGGTCGTACTCAGGGTCGAACCCGGCGCCTCATTCATTGAAAATTTGATGTCAGTTCAACTGTGTTTTTGTCAGAGATTCACTTTTAATGCATGCGTGGAAATATTGCCCACACTAGGCTATGACAATCTGCATTTTATATAATGTAAGGTTGTTTGATTCGGTTCGAGGATCGATTCGATTCGGGAAATGATTCAACTCGAGGATGCTTTTCGATTCGAGAATCGATTTTATTCTGGAATTGATTCGATTGAGGATCGATTCCATTCGGGATTCCATTCGGCCCGACATGCTAGATTCGAAGGGCTTTACTGACACCCCCTGGGATGATGTACATGTATGCCATTGTATTTATTTATTTACTCATTGATCTATTTGTTTCTTTCTGACAAAAGCACTACAAGGAAATTACATCTAGGTCAAACTGAATTTAATTAATTTAATACATTATAATTACATTGTTAATGAAGGTATATGTTTTGGGTCCAAATACTCAATTCCGATTGGTCAGCTGGATGAAAACGTCATGATCAAATGTAATTCATTTTCCAATGAATACATTTGGTCGAACTTTGACCCGCATTTACGGTAGAGCGCAGTTGACAGAATGTAATTCGGGCGGTGTTTGGGCGGGTTTTTAACTTTTAGCGCTTCTCGCAATGATCAACTCCGCTGCTGTTTCTTTGGTGACATTTCCCAACTGTGGCATAAAGCCCGTTACTAAAATACTCGGTTCCATTTCCGTTCAAGTTAATAATTTGTGATATCTCAAACAACTTACAATGTCAATCGACAGTGTGAAATTATTTCAGTGATTTTATTCTTGAACTTGTTGTCGTTTCATAAGTGATTATAGTTTACTGATATGTTAAATAAATTGTTTTGAACATTCCAAGTTACGTTGCCAAAGACGACAATTTAACAAATTTGGGTCAATGACGAAAACCGGCGCTCAACTCAGAGTTGTGCGCTTTGCTTTTGTGTGAGGGGGTTTTTTCGCCTCGTTCGTTCGTACATGTTCTATTTCGTCTTTCTGCTTTGTTATTTGGTAAAAAGTAGCTTAAACAGTTACGGAATGTAATTATAAGAATTGAATGCAATTTTTATAATCTTTATTCGAGTATGAACGTTTGGGAATGGGTACAAATTATGTATGAATCCCGAAGGGATTCATACAAATTGTACCCATTCCCAAACGTTCATACTCCAATAAAGATTATAAAAATTGCATTCATTCTTAAATGTACAATGTTACAAACTTCCATTTCAAATTATTTGTGCGTTGTATAATTATGTGGATACAAAATCTTAGAACCGTTTCGTCATTTAATTATTCAACAATTATATAACATATGCATGTAAACATATCTTCGACCGCAATTTGTACAAAATATAAGAGAACGATGCGCATTGTCTGAAAGCTGATTTGTCTCTAAGTGTCAACGACGGATTTGGCTGGCTAACAATTTGTCCATATTCCAGTGTATCGTGGCCAGACAAGGAAAAAACATTTCACGATCTCTGTTAGAATACACATATTTTATCATCTCTTGAAGCTTGGTCAAGTGAATGAATTAATTGTTTCATCGGGTTAATATGGTGTATGCATCTTTTTTTTAATTAACATATCTTCCCAATTCTGCCAATTATTCTCCCCTTGATAGACTGAAGTCTTGGGAAATTTGCGCCAGTTTTAGCGAGGAAGAAACGGTACAAAAAGTACCAGCAACATGTCAGTTTATAGACCATCTAGTACAACGCAGTGGTCAATAAGATGAGAATTTGATAGTGTTTTCGTCACTTTCATTTTTGAAAATGAAAATATTTGTGGGGGCTGAAAAAACTGCCCCATCACCGTTTTGTAGTAATCACCTTTCCTGTACAGAAGATGTACTCTCAGTCATGTTATTTAATCCTATGAACCCAAGAGACCGCTTTTCTTGCCCAGGAACAGAAATACTTCATAATTCCCTTAAGTAGGATGAATGTGGGTTAGACCAATCAATATATTTTCAACGTATAACCCCCAAGGTCGCACGTTGAAAATATTACTTGATCCACCCCAAATAATGAATGTGTATTCTTCCAACTGTTGCCCTTGTACTGACATGGAAGATACCACCATGGGTCAAAGGGTGAATGGTTTGTCACTTAATTTCAGTATTGTGATTGTGATCACAAACCTGGAGAGATATTGCGATCGCTTTGTTGTGATTCGGTCGAATATTTCTTTCCGTGTACATTCCAACACTATTGTAGAATTTCACCGATTGGAAAAGAAGTACGAGGACATTGAATCAAAAATGTTTGTTTTGTATATGTTTCTTGATTCGTTTTTGAAATTTTTGAAATCTCCGAACATGATGTCTCGACCTAATAGTGATCCGATTGAGAAAAATACCACTTTGTCGCCACAGTGCTGAACTATTTTTTATTTCTCTAAATATACACAATTTCATTTTCTGCAATGAAATACAATTTTCTGCATATTATTGGGTGAGGTGAGTTTTCCATAACTAGACGAATAATATTTTCCTATCGTATGAATGGACTGGTCACTTTCCATGGTTGAACAATATTGCCATGGACGAAATAAAGTTAGATTCCAAACACTAATTATAGGAATAATCAACTACAATTTAATTAATGAAGTAACGGGTACAACCCGGCGATTCATTAATTAAAATTCTGCTTATGATGATTGTCATTACCTGGTAAACGCATGCATGTACATCACTGCCCACGCGTGGATTACGACCAGTCCACGGAGAATGTACTGTAATTTTCTGTAATGAAGTACGATTTGCCTACCATATTATTGGTCGAGGTGAGTTTTTCGTAGCTAGAGGAATAATTTTCCTATCGTTTGGATGCTTTTGCTTTATCCCGTTTATCAGTCAAATAAAAGAATATGAATGTGTCTAACGGTGCGATTACTTGGTTATTTGGGCTCTTAATTGATATTAACGTGGCTTGTTCGTGCTGATTTTCCTCTCCAGTCTTTACAATATTCGAGGCCGCGAGTTTTAGCCATTGCGATCATAATAAAACTGTCGTGTGCACAAAATTTGATATGACTACATTGATACAATGGACAGAGACTTCGGATGCGTAAAGGTATGTTATAATACTAGCAAACACTGAATTAAATTATAACAATTGAAATGAATTATCTGTCGTGTTATTGGAGTATGAATGTGGGATGCGCCTGTTAAGTTTTGTGTGGAGCGCTACGCGCTTCATACAGTTTAACACGTCCAACCCACATCCATACTCTAATAAAGCGAAGGAGAATTCATTTCAATTCTAAAATGACGTGGTCTCTCAGACCAGGTCCATGCGAATTGCCAGATATAAATAAGTTTGTACCTAAATCACGATAAATTTCGTCTTTTGATTGGTCAGAATGCATTAGACAAATAGCCAGGGCAAAGGATGTACCCAACATCCAGGGTATATGAGAGCGTGTAACATCCAGTGTATATGGGCACACGAAACATCGGGGGTATATGTTTTAAATGAACGCTTTTCGCTCTCGGTCGCCTCGATATAACAACCGAACCAAAAAACCCGAAAATAGTCCAAAATATCACCAGAGTTCCGACAATTCGAAGATATTTTGATGTTATAAATTAAACAGTCGAGTAATTAAATGAAACAACTTGAGAAAAATAAAATAAGAGAAAATATCGTCCCCAAATTCCATTGTGTTTTATGTGCCAGTAGACAAATAAAACACATTGGAACTCTAGGGAAGATATGTCAACAAAATACTGTTTACTCGTTTCCTTAACGACCCAAGGGATGTAACTCTATCTGCTCTGTCTTCTGCGTTTGTAAAAACAAAACAATTATTCACGAATTTGGTCCAACTAATTGCGGAGCATGACAAACGCGTTGCAGACTTATTTCCACTATGTTTCTATAATTACTGAGACAAAAACGTTGTCTCCGGCGACATGTATGGTATATGAAGATTTATTACCTGGATGCCTGTGGCTCGGTGTTTGAAAACCGACATCCAGGTATTAAATCTCCATATACCATACATACTGCGGAGATAACTTATAATAAATGTCTGAATAAAATAGTTAAACTCGTCTCACCTTGTAGTAAAAAATGACATGAGCAGTAGAAATGAATCTCAAATTTTCCCACAACAAATATATTTTCAACTTTCTATTTTGATGTGGAGAACAAAAGGAAACAATACTATTTGCAGTGAAATAATGTCAGCAGGTTGCAGCCCCAGAAGAGCTAACAAAAACGTATGGAAGACAAGTTAGATGTCTGGGATATCCGAATTGACTAGGTTCAGTTGGTGAAAAAGAGTGAGAATAAGAAATGTCTTGAGGTTTACGTGCATCTGTTAACTAGTATTGTCCCTCAGTGTTCTACGAAACACAAGCTGCATATGGTACAGTCGCCGAGGACTGGTCATAATCCATGCGTGGTCAGTGATGTCCACACTTGCTTTTACCAGGTAATAGAAAATGATCATCACTAAAATTTTAATTAATGAAGCACCGGATTGTACCGTGGCTTCATTAATTAAAATTTAGATGATTATTGCTGTAAACAGGGTTTGAAATCTAATATCATTGCGTCCGTGGACATATTGCCCACCCGTCGACAGTGACCATTCCACGGCGGCCGTACTGTAAATCCACTTCCCTAGTTGCTCTGGAGTGCAACTGCCTTCATCAATTTCAGTCGCCAATAATAGCAAGTTTTTGTCTGTTTTATGGAGGGAAGGGGGGGGGGTTAAGGAAATTTGAATATTTTATTGAAAGAATTAGCTCCTAGTTGCTCTGGAGTGCAACTGGCCTCATCAGTTTCAGTCGCCAATAATAGCAAGTTTTGTTTCTGTTTTATGGAGGGAAGGGGGGGGGGGGGAGGTAAGGAAATTTGAATATTTTATTGAAAGAATTAGCTCCTTGCATGCTGCTGGCGGATATTCCTGCCAAGGATACAAAATCTCTTGCCATTGAAATAAGTAAAGTTTGATCACAATTCACCTAATTACTGCCATCTAACCTGAATAAACTTTTCGACCAGTGCATTCTTTAGAAACATTTAGATGAATTTTTCATTCAATCTGCTCATGGCTGCTCTGAGCAGCCATGACTAGATCTGAAGAAAAATATGTTGTTAAATACACGGCGAGCAAGAGTTAAACAATACAAAAAAGGAGTAACAAACATTTAGGCATTACAGAAGGCGTCGTTCTTGAAATCACTTAGATTCTACAATTGCTCTAATATGACTCTTCAGTCGTTATACCTTCCGCAGAGGGGGGTTTATCGACTGGGCGGTGCCTTTATAGGAATAACTCTCCATGTAACATCCTATGTTTTGCGGAACATCGACATTTCTATTTCTGGCTAGCCAATGTGTGCTGTCAACAATTAAGTTTCTGCTTTGGAGCAATAAATTCCATATTTAAGATTAAGATGTGACGTATTGGTTTCTGTGGATTCAGCTGCGGTTCATCCAAAGACAACGATGAATGCTTGCTTTCGGACGGTGGCAATGTAGACACTATTTTGTCTTCTGCCAGTTAAGCCAGACATACATTGTCATGAACATAGATTATGCAATCGTATCTTTCGTTTGTTAATTTGATTTGATACAAATGATGGATTCGGCTGTTCCGTTTGGTGGTTTAACCATTGCCCCTGAACATAGACGACAATTATGATGGTTTACAAGGATGGTGTACTTAAAATAGAAAATAATCCTCCTAGAAAAAAATTAGGCAGACATTAGGCATTCAGCATGCCCTGAAAATACCTGGCCTGGTCAACATTTTCTTCCATAACGATAGACAGCATCCAACATTTCCATGGAAACCTCTAGACAAAAAAAAAAAAAATGTCAATGAGCTCTTGTCACCAGCGGAGTAAAATTGTGATTACGTTTCCATACAACTTATATTATTAGTTACACAGTTTGTTGGTGGCCTAATATGGTATATATGGTGTCTGTTAATTCCATATTGGACTCGAGCGACTGCTGCATCGATGCACAGAACTAATATCAAAAACGATCAAAATTAAATGAGAGAATTCTCACAATGTGTTCACGTGTCTTTGACTTGTTACAATTTATGGGAGAGTACAGGCACTCTCCCATAAATTGTAACAAGGCAAATTCATACATACCGAACAGTTTCATTTCGAAGGTAACATGACACACACCCACAGAATATGAAGCCTTTTAAGTAGCCTAACCTGCACTTCAGACCAAATATGGGCTTCCGACACTCAATCTTTCAATTTGCCGCCATTTTGAATAAACAATGAACAAAGGGGAGACTACCCATAGCTGTCAGCGTATATTGATGTTGACAGGCAGTATATGGTTTTATATACAGTCAGCATTTGACGTCTTTGAACCAATGAAATTGCCAGACACTTGTAGGAGGTAAGATATAAGATGATTGTGTCCTTTTCATATTTGAAGTTAATAAATGAAGTTCAGAGTACAATGCAGTTCGTGTAGAACCGTGGTGTGCAGCACAACATTACTTCACTAGTGGATAAAATCTCACCATCGAGAAAATAAATACGAGAATATCATATCTGAAATGTTATTGTCGTTTGCTTTCACGATTCTGACCTGATTTCGTAATTTTATTAATGAAACCTCGACCCAATTTTTTCAAGCGTCTCGCGACTTGATCGCGATCTAATAGAAGAAAATACCACTTTTGTTATCAGAGTACAGAGCAATACATGCATGTAAAACATATTGGTAAGAACAGTAATATTTAATTTTTGAAGAAAGATTTGGTGGTGGGTTATTTATTTATTTATTTATTTATTTATTTATTTATTTATTTATTTATTTATTTATTTATTTATTTATTTATTTATTTAAACACATATTCGTTAGCCAGGGTCACCTCTTTTTGGATAGTTTTACGGGTGCAGAAAGTCGGAGAATTCGGAGAGAACCACCGTCCAGTGGTGTGCAACTGTCAGACTCCCAAATGTACTAACTCCCCAAAGCAGGGTTTGCATTGACTGACGAAAGTACACCATCGAAGTGCAGTACACCTTAGTACATAGCGTCACCGTGTCCCCACACGGGCAATCGGGATTAAATGCCTTGCCCAAGGACTCAACGTAGTTATCGCTGGTCTGGATCGAACAGTGAACCTTTCGGTTTGAAGTTCAATGTTCCGATCATTGAGACACCACACTCTCAGATGGATGATTATTTACTGAAATACGATGGAAGCATGAAGATGTGTATCATTTCTTTCACCGTGTGAGTTTAACTTACGATTTATTTTTACTTTTGATTTTCTGTACATGTCAGACATGGGAGCATTTTCTCTCACTGAAGGAATGTTCATAGATAATATTGGATACTGAAGTTGTTAAAGGAGGCGTTTGTGTACGACTGTATTGTACGAGAGGCTGGGCAGATAGGGTGGCAAAGCAATGCACAGGGGACAGTTAAAGTAAAGTGTATTTGTATGTATGCAGTGAGTATATGTATGTTTTACTGTATTGGTTCGTGTGATTTGTTGCGTGTTTACTATCAGGCCTTCATAAAAATTAACCTGTCCACAGTGACAGGCAGAAAGCTGCCATCTAAATTACGGCGGGATAGTTTCCATCCAACGAAAATATTGGCAAGGATAGCAAAACGGTTTTGAGTAGTACCTCCCCCCCCCCCCTCCACTCAAAAAATTGTTCGTTTACAGACGGACTTGTGCCGTTGCCTACAGTGAAAACGACACTCGTAAGACACTAGAAGTGGAGAAGTGGGTATTAAATATATTTCAGTACAGCAGTGTGTTCCCCTCACCTAAGATGTTTGCATTTTCAGTACCAAACTGAAACTTATTGACAAACACAATGGACGTAACTGGAAGGATGAAAAGGGTGAGCCCCCCCCCCCCCCCCCCCCCACACACACACTCCCAACAATATTTCGGTGGTGCATTTTCATCTGGAGTGATGTCTCACATATCAATTCGACCTTGCTGATAATTATGTAGTTTTCTATGGGACTAGATTGATTCACTAGACATACACTACACATACAGTCGATCACGTGTAAATGGAGGTATGTATTACTGCATGTATTTAACCACAAATTTCCCGAGTTCATTTTTATTATAATCCACATTGACAAATATTCCGACTTCATTATCAAGGCATGCCTTGAGGATGCAGTTGGAATATTTTATCAGTTGGAGCTTGAGTTATGATTATTGGGAAATAGTGGATTAACAAACCTACCAATCGCTCATTTTAGCGATGTCCCCAGGTAACACTAATATACCACCTGACATCTACCCTTGCCATTGGCCGTACCTGTTTTATTCTACTTCGTAAAAGAAATATGGTAATTTCTTACCACAGTGATGAAACAATCAAATGGTGTTGTGGGCAAGTTACATTTTTAGTACAAAAAGTTGGTGAATGATATGTAAGGAGTGCATAGTATAGTGCTCAGATAGTAGATTACCACTAAATACATGTCAAGTGGAATTGCCACCCAAACACTTACTCTATTTTAGTGACAAACTGAAGAAGACGAGCACATTTTTTTATAAAATGGAGTTTTGGGTGGAGCACGGAGGTTCACCGACTGAAACGATGCTAGTACTCTGACTCTTTACATATTTCAAGAGTTCTGATTGGCCAATCCACTCTCTGTTTGTGATTTCAGTACTCCTCCTAGCATTGGCTGCTTATGGAAGGATGCCAACCAGAGGAAAATATTATTTTGCTCCTCATGAGGTACATCTCATGAAAAAGAACACTCTGTACAGTACACCGATAGTGGATTGCTTTCACAAGACACATATGGTATCAGAGCAGAAAATAGTTTCCGATAGGCGACAATTATAACGTTTAGGAGAGAAAAAAAAAATATCGCATCACTTTAATTTTGGCATTCAAATACCTTTGTCAAGTATAGCGCTTCAGACAACTTTTTATGAGCCGAAAACAGGTCATGAAACAAGTAAGAGAAAAACTGACTGGAAAGGAAGTTCCGGTCAGTGGACATATTTTGCAGAGAATTCCCAACAAAAGACACACCAATGGTCAGTTGTATGTTTTGGGTCCAAAAAGTAATCAAATCACCCTCTTTTTATCTCGAATATTAAACAATAACACAAGATGTCGGAAGAATGCTTCAAACGATTATTGAAGCAATATAATTATTCATCAGATAGTTGCATCTAAGCACTTAATTCTACGAACTGCACCTCAGAAGAAATCAGCGACAGTACTTGTCTTTTTCAAATTTCTCGGATGCCTTAGAATTAAGATCTATCTATTGGGGTCTGTCGGTGGCCGAGTGGTGTGCGTGGTTCAGTATAGTTTCGCTAGGCGGTTGGTGCCGAAGGAAACTCTCTCGGCGTTGGTTCGAACCCCCGCCATGCCAATGTGAAGCAATATATTTTTCCTGTGCTGCTCAGTTTCAGAGATTGCATCATTTCCGATGCAAATTTTCAAGGGGGGTAACTCTAATCCAAATATTTAGTACAGTCATACCATATAGTGGTGTTTCCACTTGTTCCATAAGATATATTCTGTAGAAGAACATCAGAAATGCAAATCAAACTTTTACCATTGAACCTTTGTGTTAAACGTAGCTGTCAATAGAAGAAAACCTTGCTCGTATTATTATCTTTTCTTGGATCGTGGTGGCTCAGTAGTTACGGTCTTGAACTTCAAACCGAGAATCCACGGTTCGATCCCATCAGGGGTTACTGCGTGGTGTCCTTGGGCAAGGCACTTAATCCCGATTGCCCACGTGTGGGCATGGCGGCGCTGTGTACTCAAGCGTATGGAACGTCGATTGTGTACCTTTCTTCAACCAATGCTAATAACGCTTGTGTGGAGTTAGTACGTTGAGGAGTCCGACAGTTGCTAGCCGTTGCTCGGTGGTTCTCTACAGGTACTCTGGCTTCCTCCACCCATAAAACGGTCCGACACGAGGTGACCCTGGCTGTCGAAAGGGTCGTTAAACTCCAATAAATAAATAAATTATCTGTTCTCACTGGACTGAAGATATATTTCTTGGCTGGGAACTCCTTTCACAGTATAGTCCAATATCAAAGTATTGTATATTATTTTCCTCAATGTTAAGGTTTATTAACTGTAATTAGTACAGTACAGTTATCATAAGCGTTATATTTTTCTCCATTAAATCGCGATCTGGTGGCGACCCATTTACAGTTAAAACTAGAAGTCCTGTCACGAATAGTGCGCTTATCTAGGCTTAATTGCGCGTTGGAATTGCGCGCAATTGCCATATCGAATGGCATCCAAAGCACGGCAGGTTCTCTTGGTTACTCATCGCAAACACATGCAATGTTTCTGCCAATGGACCTCCGGGTTACCCGGAGGTCCATTGGCTGAAACATTGCTTGTGCACAGGCCATATGTACAGAATTTGATAGCTTTACTTAGACCATAACGCGTACATTAACGCGCATATCAACGTGCTATTTGTGCGCATTTCATGACAGGACTTCTAGTTTTAACTGTACACTGTTGAGTCATGTTTTTTCAAGAATAATATATTATGAATCTAGTGAACATCTCAGGTTCAGTGCTACAGTACAGTCCCCGCGGTGCGCGGTTAACACCACTTCACCACGAGTGGTGAACATTTGGTACACCAAGCTACTTTGGGTATATTTTATTTATACCATGATCGTCAGATTATTAAGAGTCGCTATTATTTTTTCTCCATTTTACTGAGCACCAGACGTACATACGAGCGAATCTGTCTTTGCTTACACGACCATCGGTGGGCGGTACTTCCGCTGTCAATATTATCGCCGAAACGAAATAAAAAAAAAACTGAGCCTTTTTCGTTTTAGTAACATAATAACATACTATTTCGAGTTATACATGCTTTATTAACATGATACAATGCATGTTTGTTAATTTTTGGCATCTTATGAGGTAAACCCATTTAAAAACGTAATAAATAATTGACACTTCCATTTCACTCTTCGCGAGGCGACGTGCGATAAATTTAGACAAGTTTACATTCAGGTCGACGTCACCAAAGGTCAACGGGGATGTAGTTCTACTGTAGGTGTAAATTTTTACTATTAAAATCCCATTGCTGGCGTGTTCACCACGGTTGGTGTGTAAAGCTAAAATTTATGTCATAGGCTTTTCATATATAGTAGAATAGGTAATCATGGTATAAATATACAATATACATCTACAGTACGTGGAGAGTGGATTGTAACTAAATCACCCGCTGAGTGGAGTTGTCACCCAAGCTATAACTTTCAAATTGTGTACATATCGACAAAAAAACACAAGCAATGTTTCAGCCAATGGACCTCCGGGTTTAACCCGTAGGTCCATTGGCAGAAACTTTGCTTGCGCTGGTTATGCTTTGCAACACATTTGCAGTTATTGCTTGGGTGGAATCTCCACTCTGCGGGTGATTTAGTGACAATACGCTCTCCATGTACTGTAGCATATATTCCGACATAGAGTTTAGAAGCAACTTACATTTTAACATAAGATGTAAACGATATTTACAAAAAAGAATCTGGAAACAAAGATGGAAAGGAGAGAAAGAGAGAGTGAGACAGAGGGATAGGCAGACAGAGAAAGGGAAAGAGTGAGGGAAGGAGAGGAAGTGAGAGAGAGAGAGAGAGAGAGAGAGAGAGAGAGAGAGAGATAGAGAGAGAGAGAGAGAGATGTTCAGAGTTACATTCATAACATGCAATTTTAAATTGAGGCCCATTCCATGATGTTGCACATGTTGAACGTCGAAAAGGCCCAAATAAACCATACAGTACGTGGAGAGTGTATTATCATTAAATCACCCGCAGAGTGGAGATTCCACCCAAGCAATAATTGCAAATTTGACGCAAAGCCTGACCAGCACAAGCAAAGTTTCAGCCAATGGACCTCCGGGTTATACCCGGAGGTCCATTGGCTGAAACATTGCTTGTGTTTTCTGTCGATATGTACAACAGTTTAAAGTTATAGCTCGGGTGATAACTCCACTCCGCAGGTGATTTATTTACAATCCACTCTCCACGTACTGTAACTGTACACATGTAAACATGCATGCAGGCATTGTTATTGTATCGCAGGAACTGGAAGCAAGAAGGATACTGAGAGAAGAAGTGAAATTCCTAAGTTTACTCTCTAATGTTCTGTAGATGGTTTATCCAATTGGACCACTGTTTTTCAAGTTTTTCACCCCGGCCATTTTGATAGAACGTCACCTTCTCGGTGTAGTATTCGGAAGAATTTCATTTTTAAGAGATGTAAAATTAGAGAATTATTTTTCATTTTGGCCCTGTGCATGTGGTATTTGGTAAAGATTAAAAGAAGTCTATTAGATCGCCTCTTTCCCAAGAGAGTGTGAGACCAAGAATTAATTACAATTTCCTTTGAGAGTTCCAATGAGTAGTTGAATGATTCTAAAAGTAGTTGTATGAATTTATTTGAGGAACAGTCCCCAAAAATTTGATCTATAGTTTCCTTGTGGGTATTACAAAAAAGAACATAAATCGGTTGTGAAAATACCCACTGTTTTTAGCAGACTATTTGTGCCCCAAATCCCAGTACTACGCGGTATTGAAACCATTTGTATTTAGTCTCAATACAACACCGAAAAGGAATGACACAAGCCCTATCCCATCTGTTTTGTTCCAAAGATTTCCCGAGAAGAGTTTCCCATCTTTGCTTATAAAAAGGTTGCCCTGATGTTGGGTATATTGTTTGATATACATTTTTAGGGGTAAGACGTTCTGATACTTGGCATGGGAAATTCTGGTTTTGTTCTGGTAATGGGTTTTCGTTTAGTGCGATTTGTTTACGTAGCTGAAAAAAGATTTTTGGATCCCGGTGAAAGTTACAAAATCAGTTTCTATACAAAAATTACTTTTAAATTTATCAAATGTTAACAGTTTCCAATTGCGATCAAGCATGTCATTTATAAATGAAAATCCTGATTTTCTCCAGCATTTTAATGTTTGTATTGTTCCACCTTATTGTTTTATAAGCCTCCTTTTTAGAAATTGGATTACGTTTTTGTAAATACTTCACCCAAGAGTTTACAACATCTTTCCAAAAAGGAGATGAGATTTTTGTTTGTATTCTCAGTAGATATGCCTACTCCAAATACCATCCTTTATCAAAATTAAAAAAAAAATATTTATTCTCCGTCTGGTTCCATGTTGTTGTTTTACTCAAGTATCTACATATCCATGAGACTTTTAGATAAGTTATAAAAGACTGTGTATCAACCATTTTTCACACCGCATTTAAGATAGTTTTGAGTAAACAGTTTTCTTTAGAATTCTATCCCTCCTTCGCCAGATAAAATTATAAAAAAATATCATTTAATTATTTTATAAACTGGGCTGAAGGATTTGGGAGCGTAAGAAACAGGTAAACTAATTTAGAAATCGCTAGGGATTTGACAATAGTAACCATTCCCAAAGGAGTTAAGATTCATTTAGACGAGTTGTTTGGTAAAGTTTTTATTTCGAAAACCTTTTTCTATAGTTTTGTTCGATTATTAAATCCACATTATGATAAAAATCAATGCCTACAATTTTGAAATGGGCTGGGTTCCAGCAGAGTTTCCACTTATCGCATATCTGTTCGGTATAGTCCCTCCTGCTTCCTATTCCATGGTATTATCATGTGACACCGCGGGCTCATTCGGGGAGAGAAAAGTATCGTCGGCATACTGAGATATTTTTACTTCTATATCATTAATATTGATTCCCTTAATGTCTTCCGAACTCCTTATCATTGTATCTAAAATTTCTTTCTCCCTGCCTGCAGCCCCACCATAACACAATAAATTCTGAAATTCCGCCGCTGACTTGCACACGCGAAGATATATCCTTGTATAGGGTTGTAATATAACTGATAAAACTTGGGCCAAAATTGAAAATTTGGGAAACCTCGTTGATAAATGATCAGGATATCGAATACAAAGCTTTTTCGAATCTATCAATAACAGAAGATCTGGTATTTTTTCTTGTGTTATGTGCAGTACATCCGAAACCAATCGAATATTTATCCGATATATCTCCTGTACATAAACTCATTCTGATATATAGAGATTATTACCATTATGTGAGTGTACAAAATATGTATCCGAGTCACATATGTGCGGAACAAGTTTTCATTTTCCGCATGATTTGGTGTTGCTGTGGATGTGATTTCAGAGAACAAGCGTGTAATAAAAATATTTTCCTTTTTTTTTAGGTACTCGTGTGTTCTGTTTCTACTGTCGACGCCATTACTACTGGTACTACTGCTGTTATTACTATTACTCCTGATACTATTACTATTACCAGAGCTGTTACTACTACCACTACTACTGCAACTTCTCATCATATTGCCTCCATCACCTGCACAGCTCCAGTCACTCATTCATACAGTCGATTATAAAACAGTGTAATTTCATCTAGAATTTCCTTTTGTTCTGATAAAACTTTACCACCATCCAGATTTAATTTCCTTATTAATTGTTTCTTTTTAAATTCCTTTTTTCCAAATTAAAAAAAAATGTTTGTAGGTTTCTCGCAGTTTTCTAATCAACGCGCCCTAGACCTAATAAAACTACCCTCCAGATTATTTTTACGTAATTCTTCCAACTGAGTTTTCAGTGTGTCCAATTCGTCCTCTTGTCTTTGAATTTATCTTCTAATTTTCTTATCTGTTCTATTAAGTTCAGTTCCTTTTTATTTCGTTCGCTCTTTACTTTGGACGCAACATATATAGTGGTTCCTCTCAATTCAACCAAGAGAGGTTCGAAGAAAAGTTTATCATTAATGTTAAAATTGCCATTATTATCCCCTTCCAAACTGCCCAACCCACCATTCTTGCGTATTGCTGTTTAATGTCGTAGATTTTGGCCTTTATTGTTTCGACAAATTTAGGACTTTTTAATTTTTAATAAGAAGTTATTAAACTTCCAAAAGGAGGTATTACCCTGGACAAAACTATCAAACTGGAAATGTAGGGAGATAGAGGAGTATTCGGTTCTCTAGCCTGGTTCAATATAGCACTTATCCACTAAAACTAGAAATGTGTGCTCCGATATCAGAAAAAAAATCTAAACACGCCTGCTTTTGTGGAGATTTACGTCTCCACGTGTATCGTCTTTGGTCAGGGTTATTTACACGCCAAATATCTATAAGATTAAACTCTTCTTTCATTTGAAGTACTTCTTTTCGCGAATTTGGATTATTCATATGTACGTAATTACAGTTAAAACTAGAAGTCATGTCACGAATAGTGCGCTTATCTAGGCTTAATTGCGCGTTGGAATTGCGCGCAATTGCCATATCGAATGACATCCAAAGCACGGCAGGTTCTCTTGGTTACTCATAGCAAACACATGCAATGTTTCTGCCAATGGACCTCCGGGTTACCCGGAGGTCCATTGGCTGAAACATTGCTTGTGCACAGGCCATATGAACAGAATTTGATAGCTTTACTTAGGCCATAACGCGTACATTAATGCTCATATCAACGTGCTATTTGTGCGCATTTCATGACAGGACTTCTAGTTTTAACTGTATAGCAGTCAATAAACAAACAGTCAGGATCTATAAACAAGTTATATTCTCGACAGGTTATGTAATTTGAAGTCGATATAATATCAAGAGACTTACCTAATTGAGTATAGAAAGGGGAGATATCTTTATTTGGTCCAAATAAGTTGACTGAAGCAAACACTATCCTTCAACTCAATTTCGAAGATTAGGATATTGTCAGACTGGTCTTTTTTAACAGAATGTACATGATAGCTAAATTTTTTTTTTTTTTTTTTTTTTCAATTTTTTTATTCAGATAAAAAGTGATAAACACATATATCTATACATATATTCTGAGTGTACATTGAATTCCATTTTATGCAGAATATAATATATAATTTTTTCTACTCTAAGTTTAATCGATGCACAGAAATAAGATTGTTATTGTTTTATCCGACTTGTGTTGCATGTAGCCTTCTCATGAGAATGGAGAGAAAAAAAAGCAAAACAAAAACGTCGAGGGCTATTGTCCAGGAGATCGAGGGCTATTGTCCAGGAGATGTGTGGTGTTAAGTCGGAGGATAAAATAGGGCTTTTAGAGATTCCCACCTGGTATTTATTTGGTCGTTTTTTTGTTAGAGTATAGGTGACGGGAGTATAGCTCGATGTCACGGTATTGCCGGAGTATTTCGACGAATCCGTGGAAGCTAGGCTGACATTTTCTCACTTTGCAAGAATAAATGAACTTTTTAAATATAAGAATTACTAAGGGGAGGGTACATTCATGTGTATTATTATTATTATTATTATTATTATTATTATTATTATTATTATTATTCATATAGCCAATGAGGGTAAAGTGCGGTGTCAGTGGTAATAGAATACCACATTTCTCCTGCAATCTATGTGCAAGTTGTAACAGGATTGTCTTTGACACTGAACATTCGAAGAATAAATGTTGCACTGTCTCTCTAGTGTTGGAACAAAACGTATACAGCTCAGTCTCAGATAATTTACATTTGAAAAGGCGAGCATTCGTAAATAAAGCTCCGTGTATGATTTTATATTGCAAAGTTTGGAGATAGGTGTCATCAGCAATTAAAAACGGACTCTTGTATATCGGTCTCCAAGCATCGCAATCGAGACTGAGATGCAAACGCTCGTTCCATTTCTTCTGAGACTGAGCTGGGTACGACGCCGCATGCTGCAGGAATAATGGGTAAAAAGTTTTGTTTACGGTTTTTGTTACTTTTAATTTTTCTATCAACGGACTTATAATAAAGTCGGATTTTTTTTTACTGTTTATTTCATTTTGCCATCGTTTTGAAATCGCCTTTCGTAACCCTTGGAAGACAGTGAAGGGAGTTTTGATATCAAATTTTGCAGAGAAGGCTTCAAAAGTCAGAAATCCCCCGCTCTCACTCAAGAGGTCGTTAAGAAAAAATATACCTCTGTCGCACCATCTTTGATTGAAAAATAGTTTGTTGTTAATTTTTATATTTTCGTTGTAGAAAATCGGTTGAGAAAAAATTTCTTCAGGTACAGTTGAAGATTTGTTGTCTAAAAGAGCCCAGGCGTTAAGGACATTTTTCCAAAAACTGTTTGAGTGCTCCCCAACCTTTGTTAATCCCTCTTTGTGTAAAAACCAAGTTTTGTAACCTCCAAATTTTTCGAAGTTGTCCAAAATAAGAGTTTTCCAGGGTGCTATTATGCGGGATCCATTAATTTTTTAATCCAAACTATTTTAAAGAATAACTGTATGACCGAATGTTAGGACATTTAAGACCCCCAACGTCCGTTTCTTTAATAAGAACATTACGTTTGATCTTTTCACGCTTCCCGGCCCACAGGTATTGAAATAAACGCGATTGTATAGAATCCAACATACTGTCAGGTGGATTTGGGAGAACCGATAGACAGTGTATCAGTATTGGAAGGGCCAGTGTTTTTACAACAGTAATTTTTCCAATTAGACTTAGGTTTCTAAAAGACCAGTCATTCAGAAGTTTTTCCATTTTTTTAATTTTTTCGACGTAATTATTCATTATGTAGTTCTCACTGAACAGATCATACGTGATACCTAGGATAGTAAATTTACCATTATTGTTCCACTGAACATCACGATTTGTAGCTACCTTTTCACTCGACCCCTGTTTCGACCCAATCCATATAACCTGTGTTTTCTCAAAATTTACTTTTAGGCCTGACTGTTCAGCGAAAGAATCCACAGCTTCCAAGGCTGTGTTCAACGAATGCCCATCATCACTCAAAAATAACGTTGAATTATCTGCGTACTGACTTATGAGATATTCCGAGTTGTTTATTTTAATACCATCAATATCGGGGTTGTATTTAAGTGCGGCACTTAATATTTCTACACTTAAAATAAAAAGATAAGGGGAGAGTGGATCACCTTGCCGTACCCCTCTCTGTAGGTTAAACTTTTCTGAACAGTGCCCGTTATTTAAGATGTAACTGAAAATGTTGCGATAGAAAGTATTAAACCAGTTTATAATAGAAGGTCCGAAGTT